>CM023825.1:4177500-4730000 GCA_013266295.2 Branchiostoma floridae x Branchiostoma japonicum | reverse complement strand
ATGCTTAGAAAACAAAAACAAATACAGAGTTTTACACTGCCATTTTTAAAAGGAAATAAAAGATACAGAAATACGGACGTACCTTTACTAACATTAACACAATGGTGAACTCACCAAAATAATTTTTTCCTACGTAATGAAATGCTTGGGTGTAAGAAAAATGAAGAACTGTGTTTTTGTGCGCATTTTTTTAGAGACTACGCCCTGATGATATCCGCAGAGAGCCCCCGTACTAATTACCATGCATTTTCTGCTTAATGAATAAATTAACCCGCACGAACTTAAGCTAATTAGCCCGGCTGCACCCTTTTAGTGAGATTTCATAGCCGGCTGAGCCCAGAGAGGATTTAGTACTTCATTCGAGCTCAACGTGGTCTGGTGCAGATATAAGCTTGCCGTAGCCAAAATACGATATCTAAGTATTCTTACATGTAGGATTGAATTTCAATTTGATCAGTGGTATTTTTCTTTATTTCTTTATTTGGATTTTCCATTGGGACAATGGAGTTTTTTCAAAGGAATAATCAAGAAAACGGGGCATGTTAACAAATAACAAAATGAAACGAAAAATAAAACGGTGGGAAAGCTTGGCTGGGAATCAAACTCGCGACTCCCATTCCCTAGCCTAAGTACAGCAATTTTAGGTGACGTATATACTAGTAATACACCTGAACATTAAGGAAGGACTACCAAGACACCTGAATATTGTAATGGGCGAAGTCAATATAAGAAAGTTATGGTACTCCTTTATTAATAGGCTATACAACACCAACAATAGCATAATACAATGTCTGCTGAGGTCTGATTGTCAGTACAGAAACTCTTTTTTTAATGTATATAAGATGCCGTATGTATAGTTTGTGTTTCTATGTTTGTACCGTTGTTTTTTATGGGTGAATTACCTGAAATAAAGACATTCATTCATTCAATATATTCGATACCACATTTTGTGCATTAAAGAAATGTGATACTACATTAAAACATTTACTAAAACTATATATACAAGATACACTGTAAACATAAAACATTTAATACTGAATGATGATAATTTCATACAATTTATTTATATATTTATTCAGAAATTGTAACATGACAATACAAAGTGTGCACTAGGCAGCAAGTATGCTGATAGCGTGCACACCTAACACATGATACTCATTTACACCTGAGTCAAGTGAGGAAAGTCGTGTAAAGTGCCTTTCCCAAGGGCACAAGGTCGGTGGCATGTAAGGACATACATTTCATACAAAGTTCCTCCAAAGTTGTTCCATCTATGAACGAACAATCGGTTTGAACCACTCATTTTTACAAATAGTTCAATCCAACCGTCAGACATACTTCAGAATTACCAGCGTTGACAAGATACCCAACCTATGAAAGTAAACGATAAATTATTTCATCTATAATTGTCATAATGGACCAAAGTTAAAACTTCACCTCAAAACTTTCCCTCTCAAGATTTTCGAAAGATTAGCTAGGAGTTCTTAGAAACGGGTCGGGTTTTTTTTTTTCTGACCGCAGAAATTCCCACGATTGAGAGAGCAGATAACACTATCGATTTGGAAATAGACCCGAAATTCAGCGCAGTTTTCACCAAATTGATGGATGAGTTCTTCTCATTGGTTCTTAATAACACAGTACACCCCAAATAAAGTATGGCAAATGCCTTATCATTGGATCCGGGTTAATTAGATTAAGATGGAAACCTGCGGCTCGGGTGAACCCCAAAGTGGTGCTTGAAGCCATGTAATAGGTCCTATCTCAGCCCGCAATCTTGTAACAGGAACTGGTCAGAGATATCTATCTGGAGGTGAGTTGTAAGGACACCGAATTAGGCTGAAAAACGGCGCCTTTTAAGAAAGTCGGGAAGTCGTCTGATCCCATAAGGAAAAATGACGTCTTTTAAAAGGCGTTTTGTTTTCGGAAGGTCACTGCAAATCTTATAAAAGTAAGTGTTAAGAGATATATGTCAAAAGGTTACTTGTAAGGACCCAATTTTAAGAGTAGAAATTGAGGCTTTTACGAAAGTAAATAAATTGTGTAATGCTATGACATGTTGTATCAATGAGGTGCATCTTTTCAGGAGTTTTTTTTTTCCTCCAGGTCATGGGAAGGTCATGTAAAAGAGCTCATGATATCATTGTCTTTAAGTGCTTCGGGTGATTCGATTTTTGAAAAACTTTTTTAAGCTTCTGTATGTTTTAGGGTGTGGCGTAGTAACCATGTCTTTGTAACTCGCTCTGTACTAATATGCAAGTATGATAATACGTGGAACATTTAAATCACACCATCTTATGGTTTTTTTTAATGTTGATGCCACTTCGATAGCTTTATGCCTTTCTACAGAAATGGTTCTAACAAATACATATCATACTATGATAATCATAATTGTAGCGTAAATACTAAGAGAAGTAAATACTAGACAAGCAATACAATACAGTAAAAATCATGCTTGGGCTAAAACCTAGTTATAGAAAGGCGATATGATATATAACCGTCTTCATATCATACATAAAAAGTATAATACTATCACACATGATACAAGGGCATTGTATGAAATTGTCATCATATACCAGTATGTAACAATAGACGTTCTTTTTCTATCTTTGAAATTGAAGCTTTTATTTTATAACAATATCAACTGTTTTTGTTTACAGTATATCTTCTATATAGTTTTAGAAAATGTTTTTAAATTATAATTGTATGATATGGCCGTAGGGTTGTAATCAGACGTGCATGGTTGATGCCTATACTTAATTAGCTTTCATCAAATATGGCACGCACTTAGGGTTATTGAATATTGAAAGGGTCTAAGTTCCATTAGAAGCATGTGTGGAGGTAGTAACCGGGGCGCACTAATCTCATTAAAAGGAAAAGGACGCGTGGTCTGGACAGAAATGAACAGGATTTAAAGAAGTGCACGTTTTGTTTATGTGTTAGGAAAGTACACATAGGTACGATTATGGCCGACAGATTTCTTTTTTCGTTAGGGCGCGGTCACATTCGTCGTACGTCGTCGTACGATTTTGATGCCGTAGAATTTTTAAGCAGGCTGTGACAGAACTAACCTCGACAAGTCTCTAAGACAGCCTTTTCCGTATAAAGTCAGCCGAACTGTTTGTACGACATATGCACGACTATCCCAAGAATGCCCTCAGTTTGCAATCGACAATCATACGACGATAGGGCCCTTAGAAATATATAGCGTATCTAACAAAGTCTTGAATTTTCAACGAAATTTCCCAACGAAAACTTCACGCCCCCTACGCCAACAAGAAATCCGAACTTCCCTTGACGTAAGGACGACAAGACTCTTGTCGCGCATGGAATTCCAAAACTTTATTTTTCAAAGTTTTGACAGCAGTGGTAAGACTCAAGCCTGCCATCCCGCGTCCCCGAGCGTCCCGGCTTCACGCCACAGCGCCTTTATGGGCGAAGTGAATTAGCGCGGCGTCTTGTCCCTGTCCAAACCGCCTTCCGTTCAATTAAAACGGAAAATGGATGGGGTCCTGCTTCATGTGCATATCATGCATCCAAATTGGGCGATAATAGACCCCACAGGGGACAGGAAAGATTCGTCTTTTCATTCGGTAACGAACGCTACTATGTGTTGTTGTGCAAGGGTTTGGAAACACAAGTTGTCGCACGATCGTCGCACGATCGAAAACTGAAAGCATTCTTGGAATAGTCGTGTCTGTGTTGTACAAAGTTCGGCTATTTTGTTACAATTACTGAAAAGGCTCTCTTAGATCCTTGTTGGCGGTTGGTTCTGTCACAGCCTGCTTGAAAATTCCATGACATCAAAATTGTACGACGGCTTAGGATGAATGTGACCGCGCCATAACCATGCATGACGACCAAAAACTTGTATCGTCTTTGTCACACCCCGTAAGGCTAAGCTTTAGAAAACATCGAGTTTCATATCTAGTGATTTAGAGAGACTGAAAAAAATTCACAATACTCGCAATTAGTTCGTTACTTTCGTTTCTCCAACATTATACGTCTCTGAAGATATAATATTCAAAACTTTGTTTTTTTGCAACTCTTGTCCAAGGACTATTTCCAAGTACAAAAAGAACATCGAACAAAGAAATAGAAATAGTGGTAACAGTACTACATAACTAGATTAAAAAAGCTAACTAACATCTACAAGGTTTGAGTTTTTTTCGAGACAGAAAGATGAAAGGTTCTTCCTCTTGTGTTATGTATGAGTCTTCGGGTGATAGTTCTTTTTATCTGCAACCCTATGAAAGTTAGGTAGAACTTGGTGGCTTCATTAAAGAGCTCGCTTCTTTCGTGGCTACAGGAAGTACAATTTGAACTCAAACGTGTCATAATATGACCCATTATTTTGGCTCTATCCGTGTGTACAGACCTCCCAGCCGGAGTAAAGCTAATTAGGACGACCCATCCCGCCCCTAACAACTCTTTAAAACAATTAGCACGGGCCTGATGAATCCCAGGAGCCAGCGGAGCGGAAGAGAGAGCACTGGCTGCGGAATTAAAAACCACAGGCGAGAAGAAGCGACGATAGCCCCCGCGTAAAATCAATATGATGCCATTATGTCATTTCAGACCCGGCTGGCTGCCCCCAGGGTCATAAAAAGTTCATAACAATATCGATATGGGTGACGTCATCGATGGTGACGTATGTGCATACTGCTGGTTTGATTTCGTATGGTATGGTATGGCATCTGTTGCATTCCAAGACATGATTTGGAATACTACGAAGTGGAATGCATCTGTATTCCAAAACGTGGTCCATTCCAAAACCTTTTTGGAATAACACGAAGTGGAAAACATGTTGTGGTCCCAAAACGTGGTTTATTCCAAAACATGTTTAGGAATAATACATTTTGGAATGCAACACAAGCTCTCTTTGTCTTACTTCCGGGTACGGTAGTATTATTTTGGGTGGCTGAGTTGTGGGTTTGTGTTACAAAATCTGTTTGCCCGGACAGAATAGGTTGATAGCACGTTGGTGGGAGGAAGATTGACAGGCAGAATGACAGGAGATCAAAGGTCTCTAGCTGGAAGCAAACAGGATTTAGAGGTCGACAAGGGGGAATTCAGGAAGCCGAGGAAGTCTGAAATATCCCATTTCTTGTTTCAATTTGATGCAACAAGCTTATTGTAGGTAAAATGAGCATTACTTTAACAATAGAAGTTGTTCTTGGTAATGTTTAGGCGATGAAATGAAATTGTGAACTTATTGGAAGCCGCGGTTTAATGAACAATAATAAGGATATGGAGTGGGTGCGAACAATCGAGTAGTTGTACCCACAGCTTAGACTATGGTCGACTTATTGTCTTTCTGAAAACAAACGTATAAGAATTAAGTGATAGAGTTATGCAAATCAAGCATGCATGGAACTTATTGTATCCGGAACTGTGATTTATCCAGAACCATGCTCAGACACGGTTCTGGATAGTCCAGGCGTATCCAGAACCGTGCCTCTGGCAAATCTACGTTAATTCTTGGATAAGCAGAGACTATCCAGAACCGTGCCTGATTCTAACACTAAACCATGCAGTTATAGAACTCGATGGCTCGGTTCTGGATATAATAGAGCGAGAGTTCTGATGATAAGTGGCGATACAACAACGCCTTCTATCGACTTTGCAGAAAAACATCGTTTGAAAGTACATCGCCCAGTCAATGGAGACGCGTCATCTAGCGGTTTCTTGAAGCTCTGCAGGTGTCTCTTCAATCCCCACTGCTTTACGTTGTGGTTGATAAACGTCGTGAAATGTCAACGTTTCTTTCGGCGCAACCTTTATGGCTTCGGTGATTAGTAAATAAATATATATTAAGACGAAAAAAACAGACAACAAAGATGTTGAGTTGATTTAATGTATATTGGCAATGTATTGCTTTAGCGGCGCGGAAACTTGAAGTCTTTTGCAGATCGATCTTCTGTTTTCTTGAAACTTACAAGCTACAAATGAGTCACAAATATTGAAGGTAATGATGTCAAGGTACGTACAGTGGTATAAGTTCGAGTAATTTCGTCATTTTAAGGCCTATTAGGTTTATGTTGTTGCGGGCCTTCGTAGTTTTAGGCCACGCCCCGCGTTCCAAATATTACAGATGTGGAGGGGCTCCAAAACTTATGGAACACCGGTACCTTAATATTTTCTTTTTTCACAAATCGTGCACAGAGATTTTTTAAAGACTGGAATATGGTATGATGATGACTGCCCTAAGCTACGTAACAGGCAGGGCGCCCCGATCTAAACAGCGTATCCGCTGAGTCATCACTTTCTCTAGCCTCTGATTGGCTAATCTTAGCAGTGCACAACGAGATCCTGTAAGCTCATTGGTTGATCTCCTAAGAGCGCCCTGCCCTAAGCTAAGTAACAGGCAGGGCGCCCTGATCTGACTGTGATAGAAAAGTATAAAAGGCAGTGCGGTACTACTCTTGTCATTCTGATGAAGACTTCGAATAAAGTCGAAACTAGTCAGTCTATGTTGAGTCTCAGCCGTCATCTTTCCGACGATTCCTTGACTATGGTATGATGATTATGTTATGTCTATTGCTAAGGCGACAGTTTTTCGAAACCCGACTTGTGCTTCCCTTTCTCTGCTGGCTTTTTGTCAAGTTCTCCAATGTCTCCTTCACGTGTGTGGTAGAACCGGTTAAAATTGGCAACTATAACCGGAACCGGAAGTGCTAGGGCGAGAACGCCGGCGATGGTGCACAGCGTTCCTATCACTTTACCTCCTGGCGTCTTCGGTACCATGTCTCCGTAACCAACCGTCACCATGGTAACGATCGTCCACCAAAACGCCGACGGGATACTCTCGAAATCGCTGTCTTCTTTCCCCTCTTCCACCAGATAGACGCACGTGGAGAAAAGCAGGGTCGCGAGGACCAGAAAGAAGGACAGCAGGCCCAACTCCGACAGGCTTGACTTGAGAGTTTTCGCGAGAACTTTCATGGCCACGGAGTGACGCGTGAGTTTGAAGATTCGAAACACTCTGACCAATCGCGCCACGCGGAAGACGGCTTCGATTTTTTGCGCCCCCGTCCCGATCCAATCCACCAAGATGATGACCAGGATTTCTATAAAATACGGTAAGATGGCGAGCAGGTCTATGATATTCATGGCTTGTGAGAAAAACCTTTTCAAAGATGGACAAGAAATTGCTCGTATGAGAAACTCAAGTAGGAACCATCCGATGCAGATACTTTCTGTTAGAAAAAATGGTTCTTCAAAGGCCTTCAGTAAGTCTTGTAACGAGGACTTACGACGTTTAGGCTTCCAACTTGGGATGCTTTCAAGGCACAACACGCCTAGCGATATTATTATGAACCCCACCGACACTGAGGCCACAACTCGAGCAGCTTTGGAGCTTTGCGGATATTCGAATAGTAGCCAAAGATGTCTTAAAATCGTGTTCTTTGGTAGCACCGTCTCTGTCTTGTCAATATACCCTTCATTCATTCGGAGTCTGGATAAAGCCTCTTCACCAAGATCGAAAAACTTTAGTTCCTCATAGAACACGTCGAGAGGCACGCAAAGCGGTCGGTTTATTTTGCCTCCTGTTTGGTAGTAATCCAAGATGGCGTCGAAACTTGGCCGGTTCCTATCGAAGAAGAACTCGTCACGTGATTCGTCCCAGAATTCCATCCTGCGCATGGGACTTCCCAGAAGCGTTTCCGGGTAACGGTTCAGTGTTCTCAAGCAAGTCTCGAAGCGAAGTCCACTGATATTGATCACAACACGCTGGGAACAAGAAGAGGCAGTGGATGACGTCAGGGTCCATGTGGTGGGCCATTGGCTATCGCTCAGTGCAGCCGATTCGTAGTCCCCGGATGTCATTCGTTGCGCGTGCGCGGATTCGTAGTCCCCGGATGTAGTCCTCTCGCATTCCCCGGATGTCGTACTTTCCTCGGGCATTGGTTCATAATCCCCGGATGTTATCCTTTGCGCGGGTCCCCCTGTCAGTGTGGCCCCGATATCATCTATCAGAGTTCCTTTTGGCCAGGACTTCTGCCTGCCATAGTCGGAATGCGTCACCATGGCGACGGAATCGTCTGCTAATGACGACATCGTGATGCTCTCGTTGATCATCTTTTCATCTACTGGACGGCATCCAAATGTCGAATCGGGTTGGAATCTCAGCCGCTTGGCTAACTCTGACTCTTCAGATTCCTTTTTGAAAGGTCAATCACCTTAAATCGTTCAGATGGATTTGGCAATCTAGTTTCCGTAAAGGCGTGAAAGCGATCGTGCCTCCGGTTCCTGCATACCAAAAACATTAGTAAGAGCGTTCACCAAAAGCAGGCTTGCCGAAAATGGCGGACATGTATCGAAACTGGTTCCAAGAACACCTACCTCAGAAAGCTGGAGGGTCTAGAGCGATAACCAGTTGAAAATCACTGGCAAGTCACTCCTAATTTACCAGCTTCGCTACGAATGCGCCGTGTTGTCGTAGAGTTCTCTGATCTCACAGCTGTCTTCCATTCAGAAGTAGAAACTCAAGGGCGGAATTTTTCCTAGATGCAGACTCGATCTTGCCACAAGACTCAACGATCACATTTTCTTACTTCTGTATCGGTGTTATGTTGATGTGTCAGCATCTCGCCAAAGCATCTTGACATGGACTCAGTGAGGTCGCACGGATACTAATTAGGTTTGGTCTGACCACAAGACGGCAATGTTGTAGACACAAGTTCGTATCTCCCATCAAAATTTAGCCGGCTCTGAAAATAAAGCAAAGCAAACAAAGTTAGCCATCAGCTTCAGATTAAAACAAATAGTCAAGTTAGCTCAGGCTTGAAGTAAAAATACAGCGTCCAAAACAATACGTACGTCAACGCTACAACATTTTTGCTATTTACGTAGGGCTAAGTCAGTAGAGGGACCTAATATACAGTTTGATTAACCCCCTATAGGGTTTGATAGCAGCTATTTGACATACTTGGCGTATCAAACTAAGTTATCTAAAACAATCAACGGTTGTATCTATATTTACTGACACCCTGGTCACAAGTCTACTAAGGCTTGTAGGATACAGTAAGGCTGTCTGGTAATATCTGTAGCTACAGTAATGAAACGTCACTACGCTGTATGTATATGGCATCAACACAGCTGAAATTTATGGCTTGTGACACAACGGCTGGGAACGTTTGAAATATAGCAGGGCGCTGACAAATAAGCCGTCGCATACCGTAGGCTTAGTGACGGTGGGTCATACCATAATGCTGGCCGATGGGGGGAGGCTATAATGATGTCATTTTTTATTTTATCCTTTTAGCATTGGAACTGATTGTGTTAGTAGTTAGTAGGGTAAAAAACGAGAACTGCATTTGTATAAACTTCCTGCATTTTTCAGAGAAATAGGAGTTCTTTATAATGGTATTACAATTGGCAATGATAATACATGTATATTGTTGCTATAATAGATGATAAGATATCTTATCATGTATCAATACATTTTATTACTTTCGTGTACGGAGTTGTTGTGTCTGAGTATGGTGTGAAAATATTCCTGGCATCGCAAAACTTGCCCATCGAGTCACGTATTTCAAACTAAAACATTAAAAGAACGACGCCGTGAGCCAATTCTATACTTACTACTATAAATAAATGATGCCGTGAGGAAGGACGAGGCATTTAAGGCACTTTGTACTCTATCCAAATCCATGGTAAGTGGGTTAACGACTTAACGGTGACGTAGTGAGAAAGGATAGTGACAAATTGCCCATCACGTAATTGGATACACTGTAGTGGCGTCTTGTCACGAAAGTCTAACTTTTACTTTGAATTTGTTCCTACAATGTTAGGGGAGCAATCAAATGTAAGCAAAAATATGAAATAAAGTTTTAAAAAATTATAGTTACAGCGAAAACAGCAAATTTGCTCCTTGTCTCATAAATCAATGTACTTCTAAATCTTGTAACATGATTTGAAAGTTTTTTTTGTTTCTTCCAGTTATTTTAAATGTATTCACTGTACTTAAGGACTTCACTAAAGCCGTTACTATGACAGCCAAATTAACTAAATTGGGTAAAACGTTTCTTTCTACAATTTACCAAATAGGCTTTTCCTCTTGCGTGCGAATCGTTGTATGATGTCCTAAGCTGATTATATCTTGCGGCAAGAGAAACCACCGATAGGTACACGTCAATACGATTTACTCTCACACGAGGGGCCCTCCGCGCGACAGTATCTCCACTAAGCCTCACTTAATTCCCGACATATCTGGGGCACGCTCACTATACATAATTGTATTATATCTGCCTCATCCCAAAACATTAGGAATATTTGATGTAGGTCGTCTTGTAATAGAGTGGACGTCGTCCATGTATAATGATGATTATAAACACGCAGTGAAGAAAAACTGTTTTTATTTTGACTTTTTTTTTTCTTCCAACCCGCTGGCTTTCCGTTTATTTTTCTTATTCTGAATCAAAAGGGATGAAACCCGAGCGTTTTGTTTACTATACATTTTCTTCATAGCGTTTCTTCAATATCAAGACAAACCGACGAATATAATTACACTACCGGGAATATTTCTTAGAAAACACATGTTCTTCGATGACAGGTCGCGTTAATTCACAGTGGGAGAGGATCTATCTTCAAGACGTTTAATTCAATCTGACAGTGTATGATCTAGCTGGATTAGGACATCCGTCAGCAATACGCGAGTAGCTATGACTATCTTTCGTTAGATTGTATACACATACATCTATATCGGTTTCCTAACGCTTTAATTTTCTCCGCCATCAGTGTTGTATCTTCTCAACAGGTCGGGAGTTTATTAATCCTGTAATGGCAGAATTCCAGGTCAATGACAAGTAATAAGAAATATCGTCCCAGATGTTTCTCGTGCCCTTCTCTTCGCACGTACACGTTAGATACGTGACACACGTTAGGTTACGACGCGGTCACATTCGTCGTAGGTCGTCGTACGATTTTGATGGGATTAGAATTTTAAAACTTGCTGTGAGAGAAGCAACCGGCGACAAGGATAAAGACAACTGGATTTTTCAGGACCCGTGCACAAGAATGTCCTCAGTTTGATCGTACGACGATCGTACGACGTATGTGCCCGAAGTGTTGCTTTGCCAACTAGAGTGTGTGACTTGTGGTTGTGTTACAGCAGTTGCTGAAACTTTAGATAAAGGGCGAATTCGTGGAGTTCTTGGTAAAAAAAAGGTTTAAAACACAACATATAATACTGTACAGTAGATCATGTAACGCGAATGCTTTGTATCACTTGGCTTGCCATCATCACATTCGACCCGTATTAGGAAGAAAGTCCAACTGAACTGCGACGTTCAACTGCAGTTATCGGCTACCCAACATATGGGGACCATATTTAAGAGTGGCTATCCTATATTCGGTGCGAACCGTACAAAGTATGGAGCCCTAGTGGCGTCTACAACTTATTTGGGGACAATTGTGTCACCACTCTTAGCCTCCCTGGCAGACTCCACGACTGGGCTTTTGGGTGGAGGGCTTTTATAATGCGCTTTATTTCTGATGGCATATCACTTAAATTTGTACTCATGTACTTGTACCGACCGCAGCGTAGAGCCTGCTACATGTCAGTGGTACCAATAAACCAACAGGATGAACTGAACTGAATAGAAGTGATATACCATAAGAAAAAAGTGTATTGCAAAAGCCCCTGCTAATGCTGAGGTCACATTTTCAAACCGGGGCCCGGCCGGGCAGTCTTATGGAACGACAAGTACGATATATATAAAAGACAACAAAGCACAAAAGAAATTTAAAAAACATTAATTATGGGAACTATTTGCGTATGTTCTTGATATAGATTGTTGATTTTTTGTTAATCGGTTTGGAAACGGGACCTCAGCATAAGAAGGCTACATCACACGGCTGTCCGGATATGGAAGCTTTGATAACACAAAGCCCTCAGCTGTTTGATAGAAGCATTCATAGCGACGCTGAACAAAGCTGAAACAACATGGCGGACCAACAGACTATTGTCAACAAGTTGTGTAAACAAACATACATGTATTTGTACATAACGCGAGGAGAAAAAGTCATTTACAGTTTCTTATAATAGTAACGCATAGTAATATTCATGTCCAACTTTGAGTAAGAAGAATGACCAAGTTAAATAATGTAAAAGCTAACAAGCCTAAGGTCTTACGACGATTTGCAAAAAGATCCTGGTTTAACAAAAAGAAGAGACGCATATCCGACATTACAATAAAGATTTGAACTACAGTTTTAGATGAAATACCAAGAAAAAGATATTAACTAACCTTGAGTATCCAGACATGCAGCTGTAACCCACACCACATCATTGTTTTGTCTCCAGTTATGGAAGAATCCTCTTGTCAAGTCGTATTATGTACATCCTGAATCACTGTACACGTAGCTTCCGAGTCATGCCGAGATAGAGTTGGACGTCGCAGAGTCTCGACTCCCGGTAATTATGACACATAAAATGTCGTGACAGGGAAGCCCGCGGGAGAGCTTGGGTGATAAGCGGCGCCCAGTGTGACGTGTTGAAAGGACTGCGTTCCGTGCTGACAGTCTGGAGTAGTATGATAACATGACGCGCTGCCACGCAACTCCAGTGTGTCCCTGTGTTCCAGAAAGCTCCGGGGCAGCTTATACCACTGGTGTAAGGGGGGTAGGCGGTCCCATGAGGCAACAACATCCGGGACATAACGGTCGCCATATGCAAATATGGCGGCCATCTAGTTTGACCTTAGCACAAGCTTCTTGACAATAATATATAGTTCTGAGAGAAGAACGAGAAGACATTTTACTACGGTTTAAGTGCCGCAAACTTCTGTTAAGTTCTATTTACTGGCCGTATGAAATATTTTGAGACATCAAACATTTATTAACATAAAGATGAATCTCTAAAGCCTCGTAGATAACTTTTCTTGATAATTTGTGTCATAACTTAACCGTTAGCAGAAAGCAAAACATACAACTGATACATTGGAACTTTTGTGTGACTAGCACATTCAAACTAGATATCCAAAGCTAGATCGTCAAAAAAATTGGCAAATGTCTCAACTGTATTCTTCAAGGTCTTCCAATAATCCTTCTAATATTACTATGTTCTTTCAATAAAGTTCATGTTGTTACTCATGATATTTGATTATTTTTTCAATGATCGCAAGGTTTTTCTTTAAATTGCCAAAGATGTTTCAGTAATAGCAAGGTCTTCCGTACATCTCAATGACCTTTCAATAATCTCCCAGGTCTTCCAATGATCTAGCAATCATCGAAAAGTCTAATATCTCAATGATTTTTCAATTGAGCTCACTGTCCAATGGTTGTTGGTCGCTCATGTGTTACCGTGCCTTAGTTCAATCTCAGCCGGCGACTGCTCATGTCACGGCCCACATGTGTATATCGATGGTGCGCAATTATCTAATGGGCAGTTTGCACGTTAATGAAGTTATCTGGTAATGCGATTGCCTCCACTTAGCAGGGCGTCGCAATGCGGGCTGGCCTGGTGCCAACCAACTTCTCCACGCCTCCCTGCAAGCTGGGGTTGAAGATGTTTATTAATAGACTGGTGGGGATTATTTCAATGCCACATTTCCGATTACACTTTTTTCTCTCCCCACCATCTCCCTCAATCTAATTTTTATTGATCTGTCTCTTTCCTTCTGTCTTGCGCTGTGTGTCCGTTTGGTTTGTGCGTGTCTCTCTTGTTGTTGAACTTCTCTCTGTTTCTCTGTCAATCTGTCTTTTTCTACCTCTCGATGTCTCTGTATTTTTCTCTATCTCTCCCCCCTTTGCATGCGTGTGTGCCTCACTCTACATGATATTGTATATACATACGAGAAGAAGTGAAAATGGACAATGACTTGGTAAATGCACCTTCAACAGAGACATATATTTCTGAAAACGGTCCAAAAAATAGATGTACATTAACCGGTCCTAAAAATAGATGTTCATTAACGCACGTAGTACTGGGATAATGTAATATTACCCATAACAGCTTCGTGGTAATTCATAACTCTGCTAGACCAACATAAGTGATTGGTCGTATCTACCTTCATTTTTTACATAAACATATACTTGATAGTTATCAATTCTGCTTACTGTAACAATGATGCATAAAAGATAAAGAGTTACACTTACACTTAGTCCACGATTTCAACTTTCTGAATTTGTTATGTTATGTACCACATACATGTATATAAAGACAGATATATTTGATGCGATTTTATCATGCCCTGCCCATACATTTGATTATGTAGGTCAATCTATATACAACTCTCTGTAGATGGGAGACAATGTCATACATTCCTGATGCATACAGTCATGAAAATATTGTTTATTGTGCTATTTGAGTATTAGTAAAACTATTACGTCTTCACTGTTGTCTATAGAAATAGATTTGCCTTTTAGAATTGTTACATATTAGAAAAGTGTAACTTCCATATAGTTACAAATCTTGCCATAGATTGTACCTGCTTGGATTGTGCAGTAAAGTTCTTTTGTTGTATACAGCACTGTAAAATGTGATACCAAGAAAGCAATACCAAAGCCAGCATCTTTCGTTGTCAATAGTTCAAGTAGTTCAGTAGAATTATCGTTTAGAATGATTGGAGCATGCATGTTGCTTGATTAACAATAGGATATATAGAGATTAAGAATATGATATAAGTAAAATACGTTACAGGGGCAAAATATGCAGTTTGTCAGGTAGCCTATTCAATTCAAAGTTGGTGACGTTATTTGCACATTTACTAGTCCTTGGAAACAGACATTATGAACGAGGAGGTCTGACAGCTCTTGGCAAAAGTTCATCTGCATTTCTTCTTTTGCCATTGATTATTCTGAGTCGTGAAACATAAAGGTCATAGTTTGACCTCTAGATACGCGAGGGAAAGTGTCAGTTGCTGGATACGTCACACGTTCTCCTTCAAGGAACCGCAAGATTTTCTCTCTTCTCTTCAAGGACCCGGCCTTTCTGTCTACGATGGACTTTAAGATGGACTTCCCTACGTCTGAGTCATTTCCGCTACCTTCGTCTGCCTCGCTGCCAGTTGAGACCTCTGGAATACTTGACAGGGTGTTTTCGTTTGAAAACAGAATACTGCAAGCTTTGGAAAAGGATCCTTTGATGCTTCTGCGTCGACGTCTCTCCTTCTTAGTTGTGTCGTATTCACTACCGTCGCCAGAGTCGTAACTGCTGTCTTTTGTTTCTGAGACGGCTGTCTTAGGAATCGTTTCAGAGTCGTAGCCGCTGTCTTTCCTCTCCAGTGAGATTTTCTTGGAAATTGTTCCATCCTCCACGACGCGTTTGGAAGGATTTTCTTCTCTATCTCCCACGACGGTTGCACTAATAACGTTTGGACCTCTGTGGGTTGTCTTTTCCATCCCTGCGACATATACAGAAGGGCTGACTGCCTCTAAGATAACATGTCCTCTCGAGATGGGGACTTCTCTGGAATTTGTTACAACTCTGACGTCAGGGTTTGGTACTGATGAAATGACCTTTTCATTGACGTACGAAACGTTGGCGTCGTCTTTCGTATGTTCGAAATTAGTTTTGATTGCAGAATTTTCCCTCTTCACCTTGCTGCTGTTCGAACTGGAGTCATCCTCATCTTTCTTATCTTCATCCGCTTTCTTCTCCTTCTCTATCTCCTCTGATGGTTCAGCGGGTAGTTTTCCTATACCGTGCTCGTGCAGGTCAAGCCCTCCCTCTTCCACTTCCGGGGTCACCCTCAGCCCGATGGTGACGTCAATGGCTTTGAAGGTTGCGGCGGAAGTGACGCCACTCCAGAGAATGAGGATGACAGCTTCCAGCGTCTGCACTCCTAACAGGTAGAAACCTCCTCCCTTTAGAAGAAGAAGAAACGAAACTAGAAAGGCCGACATTTGCTCCGGAGCAAATACAGCATATTTCAGCCATTTCCTTCCCATTTTAAAGTCCAATTGTGCCAGCAAGGTGAATGACGTTCTGTTTGCATGTGTCCAAGGATCCCCCATACCAAATATCAGGTAATTTGGTTTCAATATCAGGTCATGGGAGCCAAAAATGTACATTTTTGGTCTGAAAATAGCAAAAAAGTCCCATATTACACAATTTTAAGTGGTGCTTGCCAACAGTGTGAATAAAATTCTTTGCGCATGTGCCCAATGATCCCCCATACCAAATTCCAGGTAATTTGCTTTTAATATCAGGACACAGGAGCCCAAAATGTACATTTTTTGTCTGAAAATAGCAAAAAAGTCCCATTTTCACAATTTTAAAGTAACATATGATAAAAGTAGTATCTATGGTCTGTGAGCATGTGCCCAAGGCACCTATATACCAAATTTAAGATCATTTAGTTTTAATATTCGGGCACAAGAGCCAAAAATGTACATTTTTGTCCGAAAATAGCGAAAAGGCCCTATTTTACACAATTTTAAAGCATAAATGACGTTCTGTGGGCATGTGTCCAAGGTATCCCCATACCGAATTTCAGGTCATTTGGTTTTAATATTAGCGTACAGGAGCCAAAAATGTACATTTTTTGTCCAAAAATAGCAAAAAAGCCCTATTTTAGACAATTTTAAATTAGTGCCTGTCAAAAGCATAAATGGCAATCTGTGCGCAGGAGTCCAAGGTATCCCAATACCAAATTTCAGGTCATTTGGTTTTAATATTAGGGCACAGGAGCCAAAAATGTACATTTTTTGCCTAAAAATAGCAAAAAATCCCTATTTTACACAATTTTAAATTGGTGTATGTCAAAAGCGTAAATGATATTGTGTGGGCATGTGTTCAAGGTGTCCGCATACCAAATTTTGGGTCATTCGGATTTAATACCAGGGCTCCAGGTCCCAAAATGTACATTTATTGCCTGAAAATGACCAAAAAACCCAAATAAAACAATTTTCAAGGCCTGTATCAAGAAAATGAAAAAAACGTCCGGGGGTATTTGGTCACTCTACCTCTATGCCAAATTTCAGGTCATTTAGCCAAGAAATGAAGAAATTGAATCCATTTAACGAAATGACAGGAGGAGAAGGAGAAACATGAGGGAATACAATATATTCCATCCATACCTATGGTATGGCTGAAATATAATTATGATTTCTTCGCAAATTTGGGAATACAATAAATAAAGACAATCAGTTTAAACTCACTGAGGTACATGTATGATCAACTTGAAAATATGCATTACTTAGGAGTTAAAAAGACATTGCTTTCCATAGAAAACTTAATCATGGTCTCGACCTTAATTTATTTCCCTTAAATTTTCCTCAAGTAGGAAAGGAGTGAACTTTTCTTGGTGCTATCTTAAGCCATTTTACAGTATCTCGGGACAGAAATCTTGGTGAAATATATAGTAAGAGCAACAATCCCTGCCCAAGTGTTTCTTGGAAAACATATAAACATTCACCGAACTGAGCTGGGCATTAATAGACCGTTAAATTTAAGATAGACCGTAACAATTTACGTTTAAAACGGCCAACCCTTACCTCGATCATCCCCCGGTATGTGTTGGATGGTCCCTCCAGGGCTAATACTCCAAATACCCCTACAGACATCACACCCCACAGTCCGCATGCGCCGTGGACAGCCATGCCATCTATAGGGTCTTCTACCTGGAAGTGAAAGAAATGTTAAAATTTAGAAAATTCAAGAAATGATATTACATGTATACGCTTCGGTGTATTTCTCGTACTGAAAGAAAAACCTCTGTAGACCTCAGAACTTGATAAATGCACCAACGTTTATCAACCACAATGCTTTGAAGTTATACTTAGATCCTGTCTTTAGTAGTAGACTATATCCCATATCTTAATCCCATACATTAAGATACTGAGAAAATAGTCTCTATCTGATTCCCTGCTATTTTCTGATGCCAAATTATGTATTTCTTACCTTCATCTTGCTGAGTCCTACAGGAACAAAGTACGTCAGAACGGCACTGACTCCGCCTATTAGCATTGCAGCCCATGGATGGGTGACGCGGCAAACACCTTGGGTAGACAGAATGACTTTTGCATCAGTGATAATCATTTTCAAACATGTCAAAAAAAGACACTGAGGCTGGCAACTGATTTTCTTAGCGCAACAACATTTTACTGATATGAGAATGACTTGATTAAATTGATCTAAGCATGTTTGCCACCATTTTGGCTGTTGCATCATGGGATGGCTGTAAAACGTCACCGCTCAAGACTAAGCACATAACTGTTCACTAACTAAACCGTCTATACCTTACAGCATTTTATATACTATTGCATTTGTTGTTGCTTACCTGAAACGCCGACTATTGACCCCAATATTCCTCTCGCCAGGTCTCCTGTTTTTAACTTGCCCTTGTTGATGTAGTAACTAGTCAAGAGGAGATAAAATGGAAATTTGATAAGCCTATGTATACTTTTGTGTAGCTCTGTTTGTTTGTTTGTTTGTTTGTTTGTTTGTTTGTTTGTTTGTTTGTTTGTTTGTTTGTTTGTTTGTTTGTTTGTTGCAGGAAAACGTCAAGAAATGTGAAATAATGTGACTGACAGATAAAGATATGTGAAATGTGAGTCACGACATGGGGAGCCACCCTGGACGCTAAACACTGCATTTTTTTATATTTATGTCTTTGCCCGCGGGCCAATTTGCTCACTGTCCCTTAAAAGTGGCTCCGTCGACTTCTGAGAAATCGAAGCCCTTTGTTGACAATCAAAAATCTTTTCGCTCCACTTTTTACGCAATTGTGGATCATCGTATGATTTCACTATTCCCAAAAATATTTTCCGCTGCAGTCATATTATATTACATGTTTTCAGTTTTTTCATCAAATTCAGATAAAGGTCACATTTGTACACCTGGTAGTGAGTACCTTACCTTAGAAGAATGGCAACAATGGCCCCAGTTGAAGAGGAGATGAATATATTGACGACGGCTCTGAAAAAAATCATGACATTTTGACAAATATGACTTTCAGGATCTAACTTTGTGCAGTATGCCCTTTTCAAATCACCCAACACGAAAATCCCTTTCATTCAACGTAAGATGAAGAAAATTTTAATGTTACCTAAGCGTTTATCTAGTACTTACATTCAAATAGCTCTTACCTTGTAGCCAGCTTCCATTTTACTCCAGTGACGCCAAACGTACTTCCTATGGCCAGACCATGGAATCCGCACCTGCCGGAAATGACGTCACAGAGTTAGACATATATTTCCAACATGGCGGCCGTTTCAACTAGTTCTAGGGCAAAGACAGCTAAAGCTAACACACTCTTGCAACAGAAATACATTGCACTGCGAAAACTAGCTAGCTGGTGGCAATATTTTTGCAGACTGTTTTGCAAGATTAGAGATGCAGGTGACCAGAATCTACTAAATTCCTGGATGTAGTCTCACCAAAGTAGACATGTTCCTATCAACATTTTGTGCGGGGATTCCGTCGGTGGTTGTTTTTCTGGGTTGGACTTCTCCAGCCTTGCCCGCAGGGTGAGTATGGCAAGTACCAGACTGTGTGTTCCTCCAATGACGTGGACAGGACCTGCACCTGACGCGTCTAGCGCACCTACATGTTGACATAGAAACAACTGCGTCATTAACAAACATCATAATATACACTATAACAGGTGTATTAATGTAACATCTATATAAATTTGATGGAAACACTGAGAATAATGTATATAATGTGACTACACTAAAATTGGAAATGCATTTGGCAGCTTACACCCAAAAATCTCTGCACATGCCCTTTTAAACAAAGTAGATATACTTTTAAAAGGTTGGTTAACTGGTATGCTTAGTTTTTTGTTGTTGTTTTTGTTTACTTACCTAGTTGTTTTAGCCAACCGTTGTGCCCCCAGACCCAGTGCAGGGGGAACGCCAACAACAGAACGTTCACGATGCAATAAACCATGTAAGCCTTTAACCTCATCCTTCCCGCCATGGCTCCTGACACGATCGTGGTTACCATGGTGACGTACGACAGGTGGTGGAAGAAGTGTGCGTACTGCCAGCCCTGGAGCCTGACGTCAGGCGCGGTGACGAAGAACGAGCCCCAGCCGCAAAACGGATTGGTGCCGTAATCCCTCCCGAAACTGACAAAGACAAGAAATCAGAATTTTGAGACATCTAGAACTGGGAACTCTAGCAACTTTTCGTGACCTTAAAGTTTACAGACTTCAGGAAAGTGTTTTTGGGTTTCGTGAATGTACTGGGACTGTGGAGGGGATTGTATGATGTAATTAAATCGGGTATTACACCACTTCCTGACTTACTTCCACCCGGCGCGTACTGGGTCACCTTCAGCCTTGGCATTTCTATCAATCATCTGTTAAAATAACCTCCCATCCACCATGCAACCGAAGCAATTAGGACAGAGAGGCAAACCCACAAGCCAGACACCCAAAACAATACTTCCGTACCTGGAAGTTAACACATTGTCATGAATAATCCCCGACCAACACACCCAGGAAACATGAGAGTTTTTCGTTGTTGTGGGGAGAGGGTAGGTTGGTAGTGGGCACAAAAAAGATTTCCAAATATTTTCCTAGTTATCATTGGCTTCTGCTTATGTTCATAACTTCATGATATCAAAGGAGATGGTTTGGAGACCTGGCAAATGTCAAATCGTTTTTTAAGGAGTGTCTGATCAGTTTAAGAATAGCCGCTCTGTTATTAAATCTTAACAGATCAACAGATGATTAATTCTTGTCCTTACCTTAGGGCATATCCAAATATCCAGTATGCAAATCCTCCCAGGACAACACTACAGATGCACTTTGTCATGATGTTGACGTCATTTCCGGTCGACACTACTGCTGCTTCCCGTAGTGCCATACCTATATGTGGGGCAAGAAAGAGTGTAGGAAGGATATTAGGACTCCACATCGATTTCTCAGAAGAGAAAGGTATCAATCTATGTCACGTTATGTAAATATTTGCTCATTCAGACACATGTTCTGACATGTTATCAAAATGACATAGAGGGTAGAAAAGAACTAATTAAGGCTCATAATTGGGTTCAGACAGTGTTTTTTTATACTTAAATTCTACATATTCTGATCATAATGCATGAAATGCGGTGATTCATTGACCTATGACTAGGGATTACCGGCATGTTTCCATTACACTACATGACCTTTTGCCCTGGGGTGGACCTAACTCCTTTTGTTCTTTACACTATTATAAAAACAGCAGGTGTCGACAATGGCCAGGTGTGAGTTGTGTGAAAGTAAGATTTTGGACGGTATTTTTGCATTATCTATCATACACCTTCTTGTTTAAGAACATTAAAAAAAAAATATATAGATGAAAAAGTAATCTCCAAGCAGATATTTTGTTGGCTGCAATGTAGTATCAGATTGGAAACTTGAAGACAGTATCAAATTGGCCAGGCAGTATCCAATACGCTACTCGAAGGCTGACGTAAAAACAAGATACCGGTACAAAAGAAAGCCCGATGAAAACGCCTAAAACACACCGAAGCCTAAACCTCTGCTTGGAGAGTAAGATGAAAGCACAAATGAGGGTAGAGAGGGGGAGAGGATGATGTCTTTGAGTTGAATAAGATCTTTATAAAAAAAAAGAGGCTCCTACCTGCTTGCATACTGATGATAACGAAAAGACTGGCCAGGACCCACGTTGCATCGTCGAAGTCAAGAAACACATCAGGATACCCGGATGTAAATGACGTGAGGTTGGAGAAGTTCATTGTTGCACTTCAAGGGGTTGATTTCCACGGAATTCACTCGGACCCTTTTCTGTTAGGATTAGACAAGAAGAAATGTTGTATCAGCCAAAAGCAAAGAACCAGATTTAGTACACAATCCTGCGAATTGACATTCTTATGGGAATTAATGAACGTACGTATCATATATACCGCATCACTGCATATTGTGGTCATATTGCATTTGTCTACATAGCCTGGTAACCATACGTGGACCATCGGGAGCTCTCCGGTATCTCTGCGGTACTGGGATCATTGCTCTACCGCCCAATTCAGTAGCGAACGCCGAGTAATTTTACGGTAATGGTCACGATTATCAGAAAAGCCAACTCGAAAGATAGACTGTCAGAGAAAAGGCCCATCCTTGGTATAGGCCGGGGGTCGGTAAAACATTTCTCTAAGCCCGCCTGTGGGAATATTTAACAGGCTCATGTGTGCATCAGGAAGACCACATGCCTGAGAAGTAACATAAATGTATGTCAAAAGGCCATAATTTTCAAATGTTTTATAGACATCTTTAGGATGAGCAAATGGGAATTTTGCAAGACGGAGGAAGATGTGCACTTCTTTTGGTTAAAACCATTACTAAATCAAACCTAACTCCCATGAGGGACAATGTATATGGTTGCTGTATTTACATATCAGCCCTTTTGTCTTGCCCGCCATATTGCAGACAACAAAAAGAGGATACAAAATTGAACAGTTTGTCGGTTGTTTGCACTCAAATGAACTTTTTACAGCAACCAAGTGATTATGATAACAGTTGTATATCAAATATTCATACTGACAAGTGGTTAATAGGCGTACAAATGTTTCAAACCCAAATAATTTTTCCTTCGGAAAACAAACAAGAACATGCCCTACTTTTATTTTTAAATTTCTAGTTGCTTCGACAAGATTTAAACGTACTTGAGTATTAGAATAAAAAGGACGGAAAATCAACACAGACGCTGCTTCATTATATTTATTAGCTAACTTTGTGTTCTGAAAAAAAAAGAGATTATAAGAATTATTATAATTATAAGAGTTTGGTGCGCCAGATTCAAACAATTTAGTAATTTTTCAACTTATTTAAGCAATTATCATGGTTAGGAGCAATAAGTTATCACCCAGAAACAAGGTGAATAACTCAAACCTCTGGACATGAATATGAAGTTTAAAGGATTTTATGAATATGCACTTTTGAATTGAAAATTAGTAGGTAAGTCACGAGAAACACATGGGTGAGGAAGACGCCAGAACTGGATCAGTGCTGCTTGTGTAGATTCTTTGTGTTCCTCAAGAAATCAACATAAACATTGTCAAATGTTTGTTAAGAAATCTCTATGTATCTTAACAGGAAAAAGTGGGCAGATGACTTTAAAAAGGCCAATCAGAACTCTAAAGTTGACCCGCACACATCAGGTCACAGCTCAATTGTCCATGTTTTTTTTTCCTCACTCTAACCTAACGTTACTGAGTTTCAAAAGCGCGTTGCCTGCAAAGTAATGATCATAATGATTTCAGTTTTGGTAGACATTCTGACCACTCCATCCTTCATGACTATGCTCGTAAATTTCAGTTGTGTCCCTTCTTTCTAGGTGAGATAGAGAAGTCATTGAATGCCGCCTATACTTTGTTACTAAGATCGAAATGCGACTTTTATCGTTGTCGTCTGGTACTTTCCAGTCACCTACACATGAATGTTTGGAAATAAAGCAGCTTTAAATTTAGTCCATGATACACATGTAGCACTGGTCCGTCTCGGTGGTACAAAAAAATCCGCTCTCGGCCCAGGACTACTTACCTTATTGTTCCAGGAGTCTCTACTCGACGCTCATCTTGGATATGTTGTTCTCAGCTCGTCTTGGAAAGCCTCTGGTAAAGTCGATGCGAACCCGGTAATTTGTCCAACAAAGGTTTGGACCGCAGGCGATATGACTCAGACAATAGGACCCAGGGAAACCTGTCCCTGAAAACCGATGGACCATTCCGTCGCCATGACTACGGGCCTGGTTTGACCAGTTTGACGTCGTTCTTTATGTGATACCTATAATTGTTCGATGAGAACAGTTGTCATGTTGGATCTAATTTGTGTAGAGAGGTCACACTGACATGGTATCCGTTTCTGGTTTGACCTCAATGACCTACGTACATACGGAATTTTCGGTGCACAAATCGTCTGCTTTTGTCTGATGCAATATTAAAGGCACCCAAAGCTATCCCAGGGCAGTTGAATCAACCCTATCCCATAGCATACTGATGTCTGTGAGGCAAAAATTCGATGTCGCTGACAGAAAACGGTTGCTTGTTTCGTATCGTAGGCTGGTTCTAGCTATTTATTGGTGGTACTTAAAAATAAAGGGACTCCGCGCGCAGCTTGTTTTGGGGCTATTTCAAAATGTGCTAAGAAATGGCTGTAAATGCCAATATAAGACAGATTTCCTCATCCATATTTTTTTTTTTGTATTGACGTCCTGAAATTACATTGAATGCCTTCAGCGGTGAAACTCAGAAATCGTCTTCGTATAGAAAACATGCCCAGAAAGTCAAGAATTAGAGGAAACACGTGTTTTTAAAAACACATGTTTTGGGAACTAGGTCCGCTAGGGGCGTCAGTGATACGTTCATCTTACCAGAGCTGTGGGTCCAGGGATAATCACGAATTCATGTCACATGTTATTTCGCTCCTTCCATCCTTCTTCATCTTTCTCTCTTCCTCCTTCTTTTATTCTTTATCTCAAATGTAGCGCACTGTGAAGGGCGATGTCCTGTAGACTTATGCTAAGTATGCATCTACACTTCAGAAATGTTTCGCTAGATGACGTTTTTTGCCCACCACGCTCTTGGGTGCTTTGTTTCGAAGCCTCGTACAAGGCAATCAGGGATGGCGGACTTCACCCAGTTCAAACAAACACACACACACACACTCACAAGCACTGTGACACACACATAAACACACCAAACACTCACGTACACACACAAACAAACACACAAACACACACGTACAAACAAACACATATACACACACTCACAAGCACCGTGACACGTACACACACACACACGTACACAAACACAAGCACACACACACACACACTGACACACACACACACACACACAAACACACACACACACACAAACACACTGACACACTGACACACACACACTCACGAGCACTGTGACACACACACAAACACACCAAACACACACTCGTACACACCAACAAACACACAAACGCACACGCACACACAAAGCTATCGTACATCTATGTCTTCTTTTCAAGTGTCAATAGAGTCTCCACTGGTGTAAGAAAAAAAGGAAGACCTCACAGTTGTCAACGGTTTTTCATGATCTTTTTTTCACCGTCAGTGAGAAGTCGAAGTATCTGGACACCTGTTTAAACATAGGGACTCAACGTCTACGTTCATCTGCCAAGACAACTTCATTATCTCTCTTGTCTGTTAGCGTGTTCTGCGTGTCAGTTCACAAGGTACCCCGGAAAATCAACAATCTACCCCCGCTGAGAAGAGTCGTTTGTTTTTCTAAGTTAAAATAAGAATAGTTCCACTGACTGCCAGGATTTACGCTTACAGTATCCAGCCGTCAGCAACACTCTTTGTTTAATGATCAATCTAAACCAATATGGTATCCAAAAGTTCTCCTTCTTCTTCTTCTTTTTTGTCATCCTCAACCGAGGTGAAGCATGATGCTTTTTCAGTACCTACTAGCGCATGCAATGCGGCTTCGCGACGGGGTGGTTAATACCAAATGGGGGTTCGCCAGGCCTCCATCTGGGTGATTTGTAGTGAATCACCAACTTCCAGATAGTAGTATTTGGACCATCGCAGACTTCTTTGGGAAAGGTGTGGTGGGTTCTTTAACGTGCGTGAGGTGTGGCTCTCCTGAATACACGGAACCTCCATTTTAACCGATGATTCTATCCGAGGGACGTCCCTAACCAAAGCTAGGTACTCATTTTCATTATTTCATTTCATTTCATTTATTGGTGATGCGAACAGTGCATTACAAGTGGCAGCCAGGCAGCTGTAAGGCTGGTAGCGGCTACCACTGATACATACAACACAAAACAAATATTAAATCATTACAATATACAGGACCTACAACGAAATATCGATATATCCAAATAGCAATGCATAATACAATAACAGTACATTATACAATAATCACAAGTGCATCATATCATATAAATATAATAATCATATAAATACCAATAGCCAAGAAAGAAGAGAAAAGAGAAAATTTCACCTGAGTGAAGTGAGGAAAGTTGTGTAAAGTGCCTTTCCCAAGAGTACAACATCAAGTTAGCTGTTTGGTTTAGTATTCTATTATCCTCATGAGCGATGGTTGTCTATTAAGTTTGAATCATATAATTATATGCCATACATTCAATAGCAGTGGGGGTTTTTTAGAAAACGTGTTTTTTTTTAGAAAACGACATTCTGAGTAACACTCATAACAGAGCATTTTAAAAGTTATAATCTTGATGTAATGATCTTCTCCGTGTGATCTCTTCGGTTAATGTATGGGACGTTAGTGCGCTACAAGACTTTCTGTTGTATATCAATGTCTAGGAAAGTAATGACACTCTTTCTTGGGTCGCCATCTTGGGGAGGGGGGCTACAACTTCCTCACGGTGACGCATCATCAAGGTAGCAGACCTCAGTTTTCGCCCTCCTACAGAACATCTGGAAACCCTATCTTCATGATACTGGCACTGTTCCTGTCCGTGGCCTTACTTTTGCACTTTTTGTCTGAGCCTTTGTTTATTCGCACTCAAATCAGCCTGCTAGACGCTTTTCATTGCCGCATGTCATAAGGGGAGAGGTCATGGTACTGGCACTGTTCCATGCGCGTGGCCTTACTTCTGGAACTGGCACTGTTTCTGCGCGTGGCCTTACTTCTGGACTTTTTGTCTGTCAGCCTTTGTCAGCCATAAAATACTCAAATCAGCCTGCTAGACGCTTTTCATTGCCGCATGTCATAAGGGGAGAGGTCATGGTACTGGCACTGTTCCATGCGCGTGGCCTTACTTCTGGAACTGGCACTGTTTCTGCGCGTGGCCTTACTTCAGGACTTTTTGTCTGTCAGCCTTTGTTTATTCATAAAAATCAGCCTGCTAGACGCTTTTCATTGCCATGTCACAAGGGACGAGTCATGCTACTGGCACTGTTCCTGCGCGTGGCCTTACTTCTAGACTTTTTGTCTATCAGCCTTTGTTTATTCATAAAATACTCAAATCAGCCTGCTGGTTGCTTTTCATTGCCATGTCACAAGGGAAGAGGTCATGGTACTGGCACTGCTTCTGCGCGTGGCCTTACTTCTGGAACTGTGCACTGTTTCTGCGTGTGGCCTTACTTCTGGTACTGGCACTGTTTCTGCGCGTGGCCTTACTTCTGGAACTGGCACTGTTTCTGCGCGTGGCCTTACTTCTGGAACTGTGCACTGTTTCTGCGCGTGGCCTTACTTCTGGAACTGGCACTGTTTCTGCGCGTGGCCTTACTTCTGGTACTGGCACTGTTTCTGCGCGTGGCCTTACTTCAGGACTTTTTGTCTGTTAGCCTTTGTTTATTCATAAAATACAAGGGAAGAGGTCATGGTGACGGCTTTAACTTTTGAGATTTGATATGTTCCGGAAACTTTTTTTCATCGAAAGGTTTTCGTATTTCCACTCAGTCAAATGAGATGTGTGATTAGGCAGGGTTGGCAGTAGGTTGTCTGGATTCAGAGTTTGGCCTAACTTCGTGAGCCTTACGGTAGTATTCGTGGAATACTCGAATCGGCCTGCTGGTTGGTTTTCATTGATGCCATGAGGGAAGACTTACTTTTTGGTACCAACAATAGATGGCTAAAACCAGCCTACGATTCGAAAAAAAGCAACCGTTTTCCATCAGTGACATCGCATTTTAGCCCCACAGATATCAGTATGCTGTGGGATAGGGTTGATTCGCTTACTTCATGAAACAAATGAGCACAAATTTGACTTTTTTACTGCCCTAAAATCGTTTTGAGTGCCTCTAAGATTTAATGTTCCAGAAACTTCAGTCAATGGAGATATATGTGATTTGTCATCCGAGTAGGCAGTGGAAGTAGTCTGGACCTGTGATCCCTGAGTCTGTAGTTTACATGTCTTAAATATAGCTCGGGTGTTGAGTAGACCCATGAGAACGCACCTGTAGCCTGCTACATCTAACCTTTCTGCTAGCCATGGCGATATACATGTAGTAAGGTCTTTCAGAGGTGAGGGTGTTATTTTCGGCCTACTGTTGTAACTCAAGTAAAAGCATATTAATGTAATATAAGTAATCATTTTATTCAGGTTGTGTAAAAGTCTAATGTCATTTTCTTTTTAATGATTGTGAAGTATGCACAGGATGTAAAGTTGTGAATAAGAAATAATTGTAAATTTGTAAATGTAATATTATTATGTAATATGTTGTATGTTGTATGTTGTTATTGTTGTGACTGTTAAGTATTGTATGTATGTGTGAATGTCAGGAAGACTAGCAGTGGACCCGGTTTGGGCCCACCGCTAATGGTAATTCAAATAAAGTTTCAAGTTTCAAGTTATTGTTGCCGGCCTACAAGTATGGCCCAACCACAGTATAGGCACAATTGCCAAATTGTGTGTGGCATACGGTACCGCAGTGCTCTATACAAAAGTTCATGTTCTCTCTGGTAGGAATACTTGTCATTCTTACTTTTTTGCCATTAACAGCATTGCCATTAACGGCATTAACACCGTGATTTGGTGCAAAACGCGTGCTAGTATATTGGCACCCACTCATTTCTTTCATGAGTTCTGACAATGTTTTCTCCTCATATTCTTGCGTTAGCAGTTTAAGTGGCTTTGATTTTGATAGTGCCATCTACTACTAAGTGATTGTTGTCCCAGCTGGGATACAATGGACCTTTGCCATCATTTCTGTCATCAGCTAGGCCGGTGTGTTCGACACTGTCACTGCGACACTTTCAGATTTGCTTACATTGGTTTATTTTTGTGTTGTGGAAAAGGGACACCGTAGACAGTTAGTGTGTTGTTTTTTTGCAGGAGGTATTTAGACGTTCACGCCAAGAATTACAATTGTGAACAGATCTCGCCACGACTAAGCGAAACGTTTTCTCTGTCGGTCACTTTGAACATCTGCGTACCTCATGTTCACCTAAGTTCATCCCATGTTTATCTCATGTGTGAGAACTGCTTTTTCCTCAGATATTCAGCTTGAGAAAATCACAACTATAACGCACAAGACTGCTTTTTTGTCCAAAAAAAACCTGACGCTTAAAATGATTACTTTGAATTCTCTTTCTTTACACGCTTTTAAATGTGATTGTTTTCCATTTTAAGCAAATACATGTCGAGACAGTTCCATGCGCATTTTGATATATCTTCATCCAAATACTTGCAGAATTCTCTCGACACAGAAAAGTCCAATGAGGTCCCAGACAACTAGAACATGTCGACATGTGACAAAACCAAGCTTGTGGTCATCTCCGACCGCCATTAAGGTCCAGCCATAGATCACATAAACTTAGGTCCAACACACAAGGTATAGAATGCTTAACTGGCCAGCATTTCAGCGGTAAATGCATCGTGTAGTTCAAACATGATGTGGCCGCCTTGGAGGGGTATTACAAGAATCCGAGGAAATTTGGCCATGACTTTTAATAGATACATGGCCATGATTTCCTCGAAATGGTGTAGTAGCCTAAGAAAAAGAGATGGCAGTTTGACAGTGGTCGAATAATGCACCGAAGAGAACGAACCGTTGTCTCACGGAAACCTGACAAACTTTCACCGGCATTCTAGTTAACAACATCTCTTAACCAAATGCCAGGAACATATGGTGCAAGTCTAAAATAGAATTCACAGAAAATCCAAGTTTCATTTTGACGTACGCATGCTTTTGTTGGTGCGGGTTACTACAAGAATCCGAGGAAATTTGGCCATGAATTTTAGTAGAAACATGGCCAGAATTTCCTCGAATTGGTGTGGTAGCCTAAACTATATCTTCTGATTGAACCTGCTTGGTACCATAGAAGAGATAATAGTTAGAAAATGGGCAAAATCGTGCACGGAAACTCGACAAACTTTCACCAGTATACTAGTAACAACTTATTTTACCCAAATGTCAGGAAAATATGGCCCATGTTTAACACAGAATTCACAGATAGAACCAGAAAGTACACATTCCAGTTGCAAGTTTCCTGTTGACGTGTTACTGAGGCGTGCGACAAGAACCCGAGAAGATCAGGCCATGGAGTTTGGTAGAAAACATGGCCATGACCAACTCGGGTTTCTGTAGCAGCCCAAAATCCTTTCTCATCATTTTCTGCACGGTCCATGTAATCAATGTCCCTGTAAAGTACGGATGAATCAGAAACAATGTCGTCTTATCTTTATATATTTTATATTCGTTTATGAAGAATATTCGTTTGTGGCGTCTGTGTGGTGTAGTGGTAGAACATCCGACTGTCAAGTAAGGATACCCAGGTTCAATCCCCAGGGTTGGACCCAGACATGTCCGGACATGCACCCAGACGTTGTGCCCTTGGGAAAGGCACTTAACACGTACTTCCCCCCTCAGTTAGAGGGATCCTGGGCCCTACAAGGGTTTGGGTTGGCGTTAGGAAGGGCATCCAGCCGTAAAAAAATCCTGCTTAAAAAAAAACCGTTTCGGGGAAAAAAGACGTTAAAACTGAATAAGAATATAAGAGAAGAAGAAGAACTTAATTGCACGACAGTCCGCTGATTCAGCACGTGCCACTGAGACAGCTGAACTTTCTGGGACATATCCTGCGCATGACTGAGGATGAACCTGCTTGACTGTACGCCCTCTACGTGCCCTCTCATGGCAGACGCAGACGAGGACGACAGCCTACCTCCTACTTCCAGTATGTCCAACAACTGCTGGGAGACGATCGCGACTACAACCAACTTTCGAAAAAGCAGATAGCCAACCTTGATTGCGACAAGGGGCAGTAGAGGGCTCTTGCAGTCGCCTGCGCAGCAGCCGACCGATGATGATGATGATATTCGTTTATGTAAACTGTATTCTTGAGGAAATTGTCTCTATAAGGGCTCTTCTGAGGCAAGATCAAAGTTAAGATATTTCCAGAATATGCTGAATATTATATAGTTATGATATTCATTCAATGATGCCGTTGACGAAAGGTACAACAGAAATCCGAGGAGACTAGGCCATGACACCTGATAAACAACATGGCCATAATCACCACGGATTCGTGTAGTACCCACATTACTCTCTGTCTATTGTCTGTTTTCAGGATTTTCTTTTTGCATAATTCAGAACGGGCGTGCTAGTAGTTCTGTTTGGGCACGTCAGTTCTGTGAGACCAGAATAGCAGCCATTGCAAATGGCGGTTTCATACTACCAACACACATGCATCCTACATACGTTATCCGCGTATAATGTAAAATGCCGCATTGCTTCTGCAATGACTCCTTCGTATATTCTATTATCAAGCAATGCAGTAGAAAAACATTGATTTTGATACTGTTTTCTCCTCATATTCTTGCGTTAGCAGTTTAAGTGGCTTTGGTTTTGATTGTCAGCCGTCTACTACTCAGTGATTGTAGTCCCATCTGGGATACAATGGACCTTTGCCATCATTTCTGTCATCAGCTAGGCGGCCGTGTTCGTCACTGACATTGCTTCACTTTCAGGTTTGCTTACTTTAGTTTTTTTTGTTTTTTTTTTCCTTTTCCGTGGGAAAAAAGTACATCGCAGGCAACCAAATATGTTTGCGTTAACAGTTAAGGTTTAAATGGCTTTGATTTTGACAGTGACATCTACAGTGATTGTAATCCCATCTGGGATACAATGGACCTTTGCCATCATTTCTGTCATCAGCTAGGCCACCATGTTCGTCACTATCACTGCGTCACGTTCAGGTGTGCTTGTGTTTTTTTCAGGTTTATTATTGCGTTCCTTTTCCGTGAGAAAAAGGACACCGTACGCAGTCAGTGTGTTATTTTTTTTTCGAAAGGTATTTGGACGTTCACGCCAGTAATTACAATTCTGATCAGATCTTGCCACGATTAAGCGAAAAGTTTTCGAAAAAAATATGATGAGTATATAGTCAGATATTCATTCAATGATGCCGTTGACGAAAGGTACGACAGAAATCCGAGGAGACTAGGCCATGACTCCTGATAAACAACATGGCCATAATCACCACAGATTCGTGTAGTACCCAGATTTCCCTCTGTCCATTGTCTGTTTTCAGGATCTTCTTTTTGCATAATTCAATGCCTGAAGGTTCGAACAGAGATTCGGGTTTATATAAAGAACATGAAAATATGACAGGCAATCATATCCTTTAACCCGGATCGCTATCTAAACCAAAACAAGGTCTGCCTCCACTGAGGTAGAAATTTTAAAAGTTGAAATGCTACCAAATCATGATGAATATATAGTTGGATATTCATTCCATGTCCTTGACGAAAGGTACAACAGAAATCCGTGAAAATTAGACCATGAGACCTGATAAACAACATGGTCATAATCACCACGGATTCATGTTGTTACCCAGAACCTTTAGATTCTACGTCAACGAACTCTAACTACAGAGCCACTTTACCAATTGTTTGGACATGAGATAATATAAACATATGTAGTTCAAAATGAAGTAAGAATCTTGGACACAGAACCAGACTTTTTTGGACGAGTTATCAAAGAGGCCATGTACATCAGGGCATTACAACCAGCCCTCGACAAAGATGGGGGGGGGGGGCACTACAAACTTTCCGCAATGCAACCTACATGTATGATCCACTGCAAAACGACGGTTCACGTGTGTCTTCTGTATAATGTGGCGTTACAGACGCAGTGTATTGCTCATTCCTTGACAAAGACCGAAATTGTACAGTTGAAAACTTCTTCAATTCTTGTGTTGAAAATAACAGTTCAAACTTGCTTCATAATGACTTCTACCAACACGGATGAACTTTTAGATAATAATGTAGTTCAAGTTCGATTTTGTTCCAGTTCTTGTTGACAAACAACCCTACAGAAATCCGTGGAGATTAGGCCATGAACTTGATTTCAAAACATGGCCATAATCACCACGGATTCTTGTAGCGGCCAAGTGAGAGTTTGTCTCACACGGACGAACCATCAGACTAAGCAGAGACCATCCACTGATGGCAAGAATCCAGCTGACGTCAATGCCTGTACATACATGTATGCGCTATGAAAGTGATGCGGTTTGTCTCGGAACTGTATAATGCCGCATTGCTTTTGCCATGACTCCTTCGTATATTCTAATATCAAGCAATGCAGTAGACAAAACATTGATTTTGATACTGTTTTCTCATCATATGTTTGCGTTAGCAGTTTAGCTGGCTTTGGTTTTGATAGTCAGCCGTCTACTACTCACTGATTGTAGTTCCATCTGGGATACAATGGACCTTTGCCATCATTTCTGTCATCAGCTAGGCCGCCGTGTTCGTCACTGCCATTGATTCACTTTCAGGTTTGCTTACTTTTGTTTTTTTTGTTGTTTTTTTTTCCTTTTCCGTGGGAAAAAAGTACGCCGCAGGCAACCAAATATATTTGCGTTAACAGTTAAGGTTTAAGTGGCTTTGATTTTGACAGTGACATCTACCGTGATTGTAGTCCCATCTGGGATACAATGGACCTTTGCCATCATTTCTGTCATCAGCTAGGACACCATGTTCGTCACTGTCACTGCGTCACTTTCAGGTGTGCTTGTTTTGTTTTTTCAGGTTTATTATTGCGTCCCTTTTCCGTCTGAGAAAAAGGACACCGTAGACAGTCAGTGTGTTGTTTTTTCCGAAAGGTATTTGGACGTTCACGCCAGGAATCACAATTCTGAACAGATCTGGCCACGACTAAGCGAAAAGTTTTCGAAAAGAGTGTGATGAATATATAGTCAGATATTCATTTAATGATGCCGTTGACGAAAGGTACAACAGAAATCCGGGGAGATTAGGCCATGACACCTGATAAACAACATGGCCATAATCACCACGGATTCGTGTAGTACCCAGATTTCCCTCTGACCATTGTCTGTTTTCAGGATCTCTTTTTGCACAATTCAATGCTTGAAGGTTCAAACAGAGATTCGGGTTTATAAGAATATAAAAATATCAAAGGCAATCATGTCCTTTATAAACCCGGATCGCCATCTAAACCAAATCAAGGTCTGTCTCCATTGAAGTAGAAGTTTTAAAAGTTGAAATGCTACCAAATCATGATGAATACATAGTTGGATATTCATTCCATGTCCTTTACGAAAGGTACAACAGAAATCCGTGAAAATTAGACCATGAGACCTGATAAACAACATGGTCATAATCACCACGGATTCATGTTGTTACCCAGAACCTTTAGATTCTCCGTCAACGAACTCTAACTACAGGGCCACTTTACCAATTGTTTGGACATGAGATAATATAAACATATGTAGTTCAAAATGAAGTAAGAATCTTGGACACAGAACCAGACTTTTTGCACGAGTTGTCAAAGAGGCCATGTACATCTGGGCATTACAACCATCCCTCAACAAAGATGGGAGGGGGGGGGGCACCACAAACATTCTGCAATGCAACCTACATGTATGATCCACTGCAAAACGATGATTCACGTGTGTCTTCTGCATAGTATGACGTTACAGACGCGGTGGATTGCTCATTCCTTGACAAAGACTGGAATTGTACAGTCGAAAATTTCTTCAATTCTTGTATTGAAAATAACAGTTCAAACTTGCTTCATAATGACTTCTACCAACACGGATGAACTTTTAAATAATTTGTAGTTCAAGTTCGATTTTTGTTCCAGTTCTTGTTGACAAACAACCCTACAGAAATCCGTGGAGATTAGAGCCATGAACTTGATTTCAAAACATGGCCATAATCACCACGGATTCTTGTAGCGGCCAAGTGAGAGTTTGTCTCACACAGACGAACCATCAGACTAAGCAGAGACCATCCACTGATGGCAAGAATCCAGCTGACGTCAATGCCTGTACATACATGTATGCGCCATTAAAGTGATGCGGTTTGTCTCGGAACTGTATAATGCCGCATTGCTTTTGCCATGATTCCTTCGTATATTCTATTATCAAGCAATGCAGTAGACAAAACATTGATTTTGATACTGTTTTCTCATCATATGTTTGCGTTAGCAGTTAAAGTTTAAGTGGCTTTGATTTTGATAGTCAGCCGTCTACTCAGTGATTGTAGTACCATCTGGGATACAATGGACCTTTGCCAACATTTCTGTCATCAGCTAGGCCACCATGTTCGTCACTGGCACTGCGTCACTTTCAGGTGTGCTTTTTTTCCAGGTTTATTATTGCGATCCTTTTCCGTGGGAAAAACGACACCGTAGGTAGTTAGTGTGTTGTTTTTGCAGGAGGTATTTGGCCATTCACGCCAAAAACTACAATTGTGAACAGATCTTGCCACGACTAAGCGAAAAAGTTTTCGAAAAGAATGTGATGAATATATAGTCAGATATCCATTCAATGATGCCGTTGACGAAAGGTACAACAGAAATCCGGGGAGATTAAGCCATGACACCTGATAAACAACATGGCCATAATCACCACGGATTCGTGTAGTACCCAAATTTCCCTCTGACAATTGTCTGTTTTCAGGATCTCTTTTTGCATAATTTAATGCATCAAGGTTCAAACAGAGATTCGGGTTTATAAGAACATGAAAATATATCAAAGGCAATCATGTCCTTTATAAACCCGGATCGCCAGCTAAACCAAATCAAGGTCTGCCTCCACTAAGGTAGAAATTTAAAAGTTAAAATGCTACCAAATCATGATGAATGTATAGTTGAATATTCATTCCATGTCCTTGACGAAAGGTACAACAGAAATCCGTGAAAATTAGACCATGACACCTGAGAAACAACATGGTCATAATCACCACGGATTCATGTTGTTACCCAGAACCTTTAGATTCTACGTCAACGAACTCTAACTACAGGGCCACTTTACCAATTGTTTGGACATGAGATAATACAAACATATGCAGTTCAAAATGAAGTAAGAAAAATCTTGAACACAGAACCAGATTTTTTGCACGAGTTGTCAAAGAGGCCATGTACATCAGGGCATTACAACCATCCCTCAACAAAGATGGAGGTGGGGGGGGCACTACAAACTTTCTGCAATGCAACCTACATGTATGATCCACTGCAAAACGACGATTCACATCTGCATAATGTGACGTCACAGAAGCGGTGGATTGCTCATTCCTTGACAAAGACTGGAATTGTAGACTCAAAAAGTTCTCCAATTCTTGTGCTGAAAATAACAGTTCAAACTTGCTTCATAATGACTTCTACCAACACGGATGAACTTTTAGATAATATGTAGTTCAAGTTCGATTTTTGTTCCACACTTCCAGTTCTTGTTGACAAACAACCCTACAAAAATCCGTGGAGATTAGGCCATGAACTTGATTTCAAAACATGGCCATAATCACCACGGATTCTTGTAGCGGCCAAGTCAAAGCTTGTCTCACACTGACGAACCCTCAAATTAAGCAGAGTCCATCCACTGTTGGCAAGAATCCAGCTGACGTCAATGCCTGTACACTCGTACATGTATGCGCCATGAAAGTGATGCGGTTTGTCTCGGAACTGTATAATGCCGCATTGCTTTTGCCATGACTCCTTCGTATATTCTATTATCAAGCAATGCAGTAGACAAAGCATTGATTTTGATACTGTTTTCTCATCATATGTTTGCGTTAGCAGTTTAGCTGGCTTTGGTTTTGATAGTCAGCCGTCTACTACTCACTGATTGTAGTCCCATCTGGGATACAATGGACCTTTGCCATCATTTCTGTCATCAGCTAGGCCACCGTGTTCGTCACTGGCACTGCGTCACTTTCAGGTGTGCTTGTTTTTTTTTTCAGGTTTATTTTTGTGTTCCTTTTCCGTGCGAAAAACGACACCATAGGCAGTCAGTGTGTTGTTTTTTCCGAAAGGTATTTGGACGTTCACGCCAGGAATTACAATTCTGAACAGATCTTGCCACGACTAAGCGAAAAGTTTTCGAAAAGAGTGTGATGAATATATAGTCAGATATTCATTCAATGATGCCGTTGACGAAAGGTACAACAGAAATCCGAGGAGACTAGGCCATGACACCTGATAAACAACATGGCCATAATCACCACGGATTCGTGTAGTACCCACATTTCCCTCTGTCCATTGTCTGTTTTCAGGATCTTCTTTTTGCATAATTCAATGCTGTGAGGTTCAAACAGAGATTCGGGTTTATAAGAACATGAAAATATATCAAAGGCAATCATGTCCTTTTTAAACCCGGATCGCCATCTTAACCAAATCAAGGTCCGTCTCCACTGAGGTATAAATTTAAAAGTTGAAATGCTACCAAATCATGATGAATATATAGTTGGATATTCATTCCATGTCGTTGACGAAAGGTACAACAGAAATCCGTGAAAATTAGACCATGAGACCTGCTAAACAACATGGTCATAATCACCACGGATTCATGTTGTTACCCAGAACCTTTAGATTCTACGTCAACGAACTCTAACTACAGGGCCACTTTACCAATTGTTTGGACATGAGATAATACAAACATTATGTAGTTCAAAATGAAGTAAGAATCTTGGACACAGAACCAGACTTTTTGCACGAGTTGTCAAAGAGGCCATGTACATCAGGGCATTACAACCCTCAACAAAGATGGGGGGGGGGGCACTACAAGCTTTCCGCAATGCAACCTACATGTATGATCCACTGCAAAACGACGATTCACGTGTGTCTTCTGCATAATGTAACGTTACAGACGCAGTGGATTGCTCATTCCTTGACAAAGACTGAAATTGTACAGTCGAAATTTTCTTCAATTCTTGTGTTGAAAATAACAGTTCAAACTTGCTTCATAATGACTTCTACCAACACGGATGAACTTTTAAATAATATGTAGTTCAAGTTCGATTTTTGTTCCAGTTCTTGTTGACAAACAACCCTACAGAAATCCGTGGAGATTAGAGCCATGAACTTGATTTCAAAACATGGCCATAATCACCACAGATTCTTGTAGCGGCTAAGTGAGCGTTTGTCTCACACTGACGAACCCACAGACTAAGCAGAGACCATCCACTGATGGCAAGAATCCAGCTGACGTCAATGCCTGTACATACATGTATGCGCCATGAAAGTGATGCGGTTTGTCTCGGAACTGTATAATGCCGCATTGCTTTTGACTCCTTCGTATATTCTATTATCCAGCAATGCAGTAGACAAAACATTGATTTTGATACTGTTTTCTCATCATATGTTTGCGTTAGCAGTTAAAGTTTAAGTGGCTTTGATTTTGATAGTCAGCCGTCTACTACTCAGTGATTGTAGTTCCATCTGGGATACAATGGACCTTTGCCATCATTTCTGTCATCAGCTAGGCCACCATGTTCGTCACTGGCAATGTGTCACTTTCAGGTGTGCTTGTTTTTTTTCAGGTTTATTTTTGTGTTCCTTTACCATGCGAAAAAAACGACACCGTAGGTAGTTATTGTGTTGTTTTTGCAGGAGGTATTTGGCCATTCACGCCAAAAATTACAATTGTGAAAAGATCTTGCCACGACTAAGCAAAAAGTTTTCGAAAAGAATGTGATGAATATATAGTCAAATATCCATTCAATGATGCCCTTGACAAAAGGTACAACAGAAATCCGAGGAGATTAGGCCATGACACCTGATAAACAACATGGCCATAATCACCACGGATTCGTGTAGTACCCAAATTTCCCTCTGTCTATTGTCTGTTTTCAGGATCTTCTTTTTGCATAATTCAATTCTTCAAGGTTCAAACAGAGATTCGGGTTTATAAGAACATGAAAATACCCAAGGTAATCATGTCCTTTATAAATCCGAATCGCTATCTTAACCAAATCAAGGTCTGTCTCCATTGAAGTAGAAGCTACCAAATCATGATGAATATATAGTTGGATATTCATTCCATGTCCTTGACGAAAGGTACAACAGAAATCCGTGAAAATTAGACCATGAGAACTGATAAACAACATGGTCATAATCACCACGGATTCATGTTGTTACCCAGAACCTTTAGATTCTACGTCAACGAACTCTAACTACAGGGCCACTTTACCAATTGTTTGGACATGAGATAATATAAACATATGTAGTTCAAAATGAAGTAAGAATCTTGGACACAGAACCAGACATTTTTGGACGAGTTGTCAAAGAGGCCATGTACATCAGGGCATTACAACCATCCCTCAACAAAGATGGAGGGGGGAGGGGGGGGGCACAAACTTTTTGCAATGCAACCTACATGTATGATCCACAGCAAAACGATGGTTCACGTGTGTCTTCTGCATAATGTGACGTTACAGACGCGGTGGATTGCTCATTCCTTGACAAAGACTGGAATTGTACAGTCGCAAATATGTGTTGAAAATAACAGTTCAAACTTGCTTTATAATGACTTCTACCAACACGGATGAACTTTTAAATAATTTGTAGTTCAAGTTCGATTTTTGTTCCAGTTCTTGTTGACAAACAACCCTACAGAAATCCGTGGAGATTAGAGCCATGAACTTGATTTCAAAACATGGCCATAATCACCACGGATTCTTGTAGCGGCCAAGTGAGAGTTTGTCTCACACAGACGAACCATCAGACTAAGCAGAGACCATCCACTGATGGCAAGAATCCAGCTGACGTCAATGCCTGTACATACATGTATGCGCCATTAAAGTGATGCGGTTTGTCTCGGAACTGTATAATGCCGCATTGCTTTTGCCATGATTCCTTCGTATATTCTATTATCAAGCAATGCAGTAGACAAAACATTGATTTTGATACTGTTTTCTCATCATATGTTTGCGTTAGCAGTTAAAGTTTAAGTGGCTTTGATTTTGATAGTCAGCCGTCTACTCAGTGATTGTAGTACCATCTGGGATACAATGGACCTTTGCCAACATTTCTGTCATCAGCTAGGCCACCATGTTCGTCACTGGCACTGCGTCACTTTCAGGTGTGCTTTTTTTCCAGGTTTATTATTGCGATCCTTTTCCGTGGGAAAAACGACACCGTAGGTAGTTAGTGTGTTGTTTTTGCAGGAGGTATTTGGCCATTCACGCCAAAAACTACAATTGTGAACAGATCTTGCCACGACTAAGCGAAAAAGTTTTCGAAAAGAATGTGATGAATATATAGTCAGATATCCATTCAATGATGCCGTTGACGAAAGGTACAACAGAAATCCGGGGAGATTAGGCCATGACACCTGATAAACAACATGGCCATAATCACCACGGATTCGTGTAGTACCCAAATTTCCGTCTGACAATTGTCTGTTTTCAGGATCTCTTTTTGCATAATTTAATGCATCAAGGTTCAAACAGAGATTCGGGTTTATAAGAACATGAAAATATATCAAAGGCAATCATGTCCTTTATAAACCCGGATCGCAATCTAAACCAAATCAAGGTCTGCCTCCACTAAGGTAGAAATTTTAAAGTTAAAATGCTACCAAATCATGATGAATGTATAGTTGAATATTTATTCCATGTCCTTGACGAAAGGTACAACAGAAATCCGTGAAAATTAGACCATGAGACCTGATAAACAACATGGTCATAATCACCACGGATTCATGTTGTTACCCAGAACCTTAAGATTCTACGTCAACGAACTCTAACAACAGGGCCACTTTACCAATTGTTTGGACATGAGATAATACAAACATATGTAGTTCAAAATGAAGTAAGAAAAATCTTGAACACAGAACCAGACTTTTTGCACGAGTTATCAAAGAGGCCATGTACATCAGGGCATTACAACCATCCCTCAACAAAGATGTAGGGGGGGGGGGGTACTACAAACATTCTGCAATGCAACCTACATGTATGATCCACTGCAAAACGACGGTTCACGTGTGTCTTCTGCATAATGTGACGTTACAGACGCAGTGGATTGCTCATTCCTTGACAAAGACTGGAATTGTACAGTCGCAAATATGTGTCGAAAATAACAGTTCAAACTTGCTTCATAATGACTTCTACCAACACGGATGAACTTTTAGATAATAATGTAGTTCAAGTTCGATTTTGTTCCAGTTCTTGTTGACAAACAACCCTACAGAAATCCGTGGAGATTAGGCCATGAACTTGATTTCAAAACATGGCCATAATCACCACGGATTCTTGTAGCGGCCAAGTCAAAGTTTGTCTCACACAGACGAACCATCAGACTAAGCAGAGACCATCCACTAGCACTAATGGCAAGAATCCAGCTGATGACAATGCCTGTACATATGCCCCCCACACTCTCCGCTGTTGGCCTATCTTCAAACTAGTGCTGATACAATATATACCGACTACCTCCTGCTTTCTTCATAACTTTGTTTAAAGAATTCGAAGCGCGCTTATTCGAAGTGGACCATTTGCTGGCCAACTGGATGTTGCAAGAAGTTGGAAACTTGGATTGGAATTGTTGAATATTTCTTTTTACACTCGTGGCGCCGGGCGTGCTAGTAGCTCCTTTTGTGCACGTCAGTTCTGTGAGACCTGAATAGCAGACATTGCAAATGGCGGTTTCACACACATAAATCTTACATACGTTATCAATGCTACTTGTAAAATAATCATATATTAGTAGTAGTAAAGGCTCAGACTTTGCATCACGACAAATAAACAAATAAACAAACAAATAAACAAAATATCAAGACAGTCACAGCCTGAGGGCTGAATTGATGTATTGACGTTTCAAAACATGACTGTAAACAATAAAAACAGTGAATAGGTTGGTATCTAGACAAGCTAATTGCAAAAGTAGAAGTATTTAAGATCATTATAGTAGAACATTATTTGTCCACTGTTGGTGCGAAAATATGAGCATTTTGGGATTGATTTAGAACCTGAATATCACATGCACACAAGTCAGAATACAAGAACAAAAAAACAAAATTAATTGGTGTGGGCGAACTTACCTAGTTTTCCTTCCGAAGACAGGTTCTCTGTTGTTCTTCTGTTCGGTACCACCACGCGTGGTGCCCCGTAGGCGATCTGTCTCCGCTTCGGTAAAGGCCCCATTCCCGATCGAGAGAGTCAAAGGAAAGTTCATTTCTCCGAGAAACGTCTTTGGGGCGAATATTCAAATAACCAACCTACCTACCAGGTCCCTTGACCTCCTGGTCGTTGAGGGGACAAGGTAGACTTGAGGATGGAGAGCTGTTTCCAAGCCAGTCTGTCACCTGCAGCGGCTAGCCTTTCGGTCAAGTTTAAAGATGTCCACTCTGCGATGTCGTCCCGACGGCGTCCTCCTTCCAGAGTGCCCTGCAGGATTGTCTTTGCCAGATTGTCATCACGCGTCAAATAAATTCAAATAAAAGAAATTAAAAAACACTTCACTCGGCGTTGTGCTCGAAGCGTCGAGTTTCCGAACGGAGTAGACACAGGGACGCCTGGGACTTGCGCTCGGCACTGGGGCGCTTGCTCGCCGGCAGCTGTGGGTAGCCGGGGCCGGTGTCAACCGGCAAATCTTCAGAACAAGTGCTTCAAGTTACTGCTCTGGTGAAGAGATGCTATAAGGTGGAAAAATAAGGAAAAACTGAAGGTTAAATTTTAAGAGTTTCTGAAACAAGTTTGAGAAAGTTGCTGAACGAGCTGGATATGTCGCTGCTTCGGCGGATTGGTCAAACTCTAGATGCAAGACAAAAACGGTTCTTTCGTCAGTTCGTCATGTTTAGATAGTAGGGATGAGCCTTAAATTCAAGAACAATAGCCGGAAAGACCTGGAGTAAAACCCCTATAAGAGCCCATCTCATTTCCCAAGTCGCCAAATGACCAAATCTGGGAATAAGAGAGACTTTCTAAGCGGGATAACCGGGGTGTGATAGGGGATGAATTCCCGCTTTTTCAATTTTATACAAAAAATGAAACTTTTTCGGTGTCCTTGTTTACACAGTATTCTAATTATGGAAATATATTCCTGCTTTTTTTTTTTTGCTTAATGCCCTCGCCCAAAGTTTCTTCGTTCTCGAGTTATACGTATTTTTTTAGATCAGCTGAACGCTTGCTTAAGTGGTCACAGTCTTGGCAGAAGTGCAGTACAGGTCGTTGTGCCCATCGTGTGGCGATTCCAAACGCCACGACTTCAGAGAAAGTCGCCCCGGGAGGACACGTTTTCAGACACACACTACCTCCGACCTTCCTTCTTACCCTTACCTTTAACACCTTATCCCATGACCGACTCCGGTCGTCGGGGGGACAAGGCAGCTGTAGCAAAGTTGTTGCCAGGCCTTCCTATCTTGGGCAGCCGTCAGGAGTTGTGGGACATAACAGGACGTCCACTCCTTCACGTTATCTTGCCATGTTTTCTTCTGTCGGCCTCGCCGTCGCTTCCCTTCAAGGGTGCCTTGCAAGATGGTCTTGGACAGGTTGTTGTGACGGCTCGCGTGTCCGTACCACTGCAGTTTTCGGCGCATTACAGTTGTCAATAGTGCTTCCTGGGGGCCAGCAAGACTGTGTACTTCCTTCTACCTGTATTATTACTTGTATCATCATGTTTCCGGAAGATGTTTGTGCCATTTTTTTTTAAACAAACCCATGCGCAAAACTATTCCACGTTTCATACGTCCATTTTGTTTGTTCAGCGAACTGACTAAATCACTATAGCCCATTGACCAAGGGGAAATAGTTAAAGTACAACAGTGGCAGTGCTAATATTCATACAGATATGGTTGTTTTTGCGAGATGGGGGGATAATATCAGAGAATGGACAAGCACGACACTAAAGCCGCTGCCACACATTCAAAACCTTTCCCCGAACACCAGCCGACCAAGGTTGGCTGAAGTTCTGGAGCAGTCTGACCAGATTTAGACCACGCCTACCTTTCTATACGAATCAAATCGAATTTGAGCTAAATTTGGGTCAAATTTGACTGCCAACCACGCCCCAGCCTACTCCCAAACACTGCCGGCCAACCACCAGCCAACCATGGCCCAACCTCCCGTCCACACCCGAATGTTTTAGTGAAACGATAACAACAGTTAACCGAGAAGTGTGCACGTGGATAAAACTGTTTGTCAGATCGTCTGTGGTGACCCCAAAAGTGCAGAGTGTCACGTTCTACGTAACGGCTGTGAGGAAAGTTCGGGAACAAGTACAAGGTACACAAAGCCGTCGTAAACATCTTGTCTTAAAGAAACATATATGTCGCGGCTTGAGGGTAGAGAAAACACTGTGGCATGTACATCTCTTTTCCAGATGGTCCTGTATTCTAGTGACTATCTTGTCAATGGTGCTAGATCATTCCCGTCAGGGAAAATGGCAATTTGATTTTTTTTTTTTTCTGATGACATCTATTCTCCAAGGGTTGGGCAATGTTGCATATACATGTAGATATAAAGTAAGATCAACAAAATAACTAGCAAGTAACAATAATGACGTAAAAAGAAACAAATGAATTTTTTTATAACAGTGAAACCTGCAGCTGTTGTGGATCACAAATGTATGAAATTTACCCTGAGAAGTCTGCGCGTGTGTGTGTGTGAGTGTGTGTGTGCGTGTGTTCGTGTGTGTGTACGTGTGTGTGTGTGTGTGTGTGTGTGTGTGTGTGTGTGTCTGCGTGTGTCTGTGTGTGTGAGTGTGTGTGTGTGTGTTTGTTCGTGTGTTCGTGTGTGTGTACGTGTGTGTGTGTGTGTATGTGTGTGTGTGTCTGCGTGTGTTCGTGTGTGTGTACGTGTGTGTATGCGTGTGTTCGTGTGTGTGTGTGTGTGTGTGTGTGTGTGTGTGTGTGTGTGTGTGCGTGTGTGTGTGTGTGTGTGTGTGTGTGTGTGTGTGTGTGTGTGTGTATGTATCTGGTGTAACCGCATATCCTTGATATATCATTTTGTGGTCTGGTGTAACAGGCTAAAGTTGACATAGGATTCTGGATAAAGTTTCCAAGCAGATGTGGTGAAAGATCGTAATTTTTTCCGAATGACGGTCGAGCTTCTCTTACAGCCCTTAACCCACACAAGTGGATGAATAGTTTGATAAAAGGCAAAAGTTGTTAAGAGGACAAGTGTATCAACATGTGTAGCTTGACGCACAGAGAATTGACATAACAAACATGACTTTATTCTTGTCACATTTTTGTTGACTTCAGAAGACTTGGTGGTGCAAGCAAGTGGCAATTTTAGCCCTGTTTCCCTTCCTCTGGCATCTTCTTCTTTTCCTTTCGACCTCTGCCATCCTTCAAGTATCTAAAGAAACCGCATGGTCGCAAACTTTTTTTTTTTTGAAACGGAAAAAAAAATACGTGTTCTGAATGTGTGACAGGGGTTTAAGTCTCAGTGTTCCAGGATCCATTCTCCAACCGTCAGGATGGAGGGGAAGATTTCCTCTGCCGTGGGCAGGATCTGGTCGGGCGGCAGGAGGAAGGCGTACCGCCCGGTGTCGCGCAGCTCCACGATGTACGAGTACTTGATCCCGGCCTTGTCGTAGGTCCAGTCTTGAGAATCCCCCGACACTTGGTCTGTGTAGGGAAGAGATGAAACAACAACAGGTTTTAGTGTAAACATACACTGCACGACATTTAGGGGCATGCCATTTGCGGCAAACAGTACTCTTCAGCGGACCAACTCCCCTGGCATGTTATCTATCTGTTTGGTCTATCTTGTACTATTTTCAGCCGCTTCCAGCCGGCTACATATGCATTGGCAAAGGGATGAGTGATTTAGAATTTTTGGACCAAACCAGATTTGGATCCAAATCTATAAACGCTAAAGATTTAAGTATTGTTTTCGTGGTGTGTGTGTGTGTGTGTGCGTGCGTGTGTGTGCGCGCGCGCGCGTGTGTGTGTGTGTGTGTGTGTGTGTGTGTGTGTGAGTGAGTGTGTGAGTATATATAGTTATGATGTTGTTTCAGAATACGTCATAAATATATTTTGAGTTGTTAAGATCAAGTATTATCCCTATGTTCGATTTGTGTTTTATGTTGTACAATTGTAACGTTTTTGTTGATTCATTTGTTGAATATGGAGCCAGGGCCCCCTTGGAAATCAGTTGTTTATCAACTGAAGGGGCGACCCTCAAGATTGATAAATAAATAAATAAATCATAAATAAGATTTTGAGTCTTTTGACTCACACAATGTCTCCATGGCTCTCCCAGCGACATAGTCGGCACCGTGAACAGATTTGATCGTCTCCACAGCCAACCGTCCCAATGCGTCCTATAAAACAGCAGAAACTTTAAATTTGTAAAATCTTTAACAGAAATTTCAAATCTTAACCCACTGAAACGCCATTTCCTGCATTTTAAGAGGCAAATTTTGCTGGTACACCAAGCTAAGTTTATTCTCTCTATTTTTTTCCTAAGTCCTCCTCCAAGGTCAAATTGTGCTTCCTAGGCCCTCCCCCCCCTCAATATTTTTCCTAGGCCCTCCTCTCCAGATGCCCCCACCCCGCTTGATATCGTACAGTCCCTATGGTCTTAGGTACATGTAGGTGTGAACGTACTGCAGGACGCACGTCGGCAGAATGTACTGCACCTGCGCGAAACCTGTAATGTATTGTGCATAGCACTTTGGCAGAATGTCTCATATAAGGTTGCATTAGAGCATATACATGTAAGGTCTATAGTCTGTCTGTAGTTTTCAGATGTAATGTATAGGAAAAGATATCGTCTGCAACCGGCAAAATTTTGATGCAACGTTGACCACACATCCAACGAAAAACGTGCAAAATCAGGGTTTTGCGCAGGCGCAGGACGTTCTGCCGACGTGCTGCCCTCCCCCAAGGTCAAATTGTTTTTCCTAGGCCCTCCAGACGACCGCCTCCCCCGCGTAATATCGTACAATCCCTAAGGTCTAATGCCTGCGTCACATTGTCGACCAGCTTCGGCCGTATTTTTTGATCGCCGAAAGGTCGCTCGATTTTAGACCGACCGAGGATCGCGCGTATTTTGAGCTTGCAAATCGTCCCCGTCACATGGAGCGAGGCTCGGGCGATCGCTTGCGTATACATCTATGACCTCAAAAATCGGGCGACTAGACACTAGTCGCTGATGTTAATAAGTAAGAACACGTTTTACGTGTCAGCGAGCTTCGGACGGCTCCTAAAAATCGCCGGCGATCCCTAAAATTCGCGCGATTCTCGACGAAACAACGGGCGTACTACTGTGACAGTCGTAAATGTCGTTTAGAGCTCGCCGACTCGTCGGCCGATCGATTTTCGCACAATGTGACGGCCCCTTAAGGAAGGTACAAGTACTATGATGTAGTTTACACCTGACCTGTGCATTAGCGTCCCCTGGCGGCCTGTTTTGGGAGTGTCCCCAGGGAGCCATCCACACCTGGGAGTAGGAGTGGAAGGCGATGTACGCCCGGATGTCGCGCCGGTTCTCCCAGATGAAGGTCGAGATCCCCCGCGTCTCCTGCTCCGAGAACGGCGCCGTGCCGTGGTACAGCAGACTGCAGGGGTCGTGACTGGACCCGTCCTCTGCGCCGGAAAATGACGCAAAATGGTGAATTCATACTTATCCGATAGTGATATTGTATATCTATATTACTTAATGGGTCACCTTTACTTTCACCTAAAGTTAACTCCCAAATACTAATTGTTACCCAGTTATATCTCTCTGAAACCAAGTGATTTAATATTCGATTTATAGTTCTGTATTGTTTTGTAATATTTCAATAGCTTAACTCTGTATACTTGCTATCTGAACGATACCCATGTGACTTTGCTTTGTCTTGTGGTGTAATTTTAATTTTAAGTCCAGTGGTGACGTGAATATAAGCATGTTGCTTGAGTGCGTCACCACTACGTATTGTACTTTCTTTTGTATGTTGTAATAAAAAAAAATACTTGTGTCCAAAATTAATGGATTTAGTAATGTAGGAGAGGACATACTATGACATAATAATGAATACAACAAAACAATAACAATAATTATAACTAATAACAAGAATGGTAACAACATAAAGTTAACAATTAGATAATGAAGCAGCGCAGAAATAACATCTTGATAATAAAGCATGAAGATGATAATGAAATATGGTATATAAATGAAAGGACAAAATTGGACGAAAAGAACAGAGATGTGATTCATGAGGTCCATGCCAAAATTTAAGACACCGGTTCACACCCACCTGACCAGTGACTGTCCCAGTTCCTGTTCATGTCTACCCCGATACAAGGGCCAGCCTGGGGAGCGCGATTCTTACGCCACAACCGATTCTGAAACACACCGGAAAAATACAACTTTAGCACAGCACACATCTCCAAATCCACATGATTTCTAATCGCCAAGCAGATCTTTTGGTGGCTGCAGGACAGTATCAAATTGGCAGAGGGTAGTACATGTATTCAATACTAGCTTAAATACCATTACAAAAAAGAAAGTCCGATAAAAACGGCTAAACACGTCAAAAATAAGCCAAAGCATAAACCTCTGCTTGGAGAGTACATGATTTCCTCCATTTATTTACGTAATATATGAAAAACATGGTGCTAGAGGCTATTTCTTGCAATATCTGTAAGGTTTAAAGGTCAGGTAACGGAAGCGGAGTTCCCGTGTAAACGCCCACGACGTCATACTTACGTCATCGGACTGCCAGGTGTAGACGTAACCGTCGGCGTTGAAGACAGGGGTCACGTACAGGTCAAGTTCATCCAGGATCCGTGTTACGGTCGGGTCAGAGCCGTACTCACGAACAAGCTAGGAATTGTTAGAAGATAGTTAACAACAAGGCAATTAGAGACACACACACGCGCGCGCGCAAACATAAATACGAACACACACCCACACAAACACACACAAACACACGCACACACACACACACACACACGCACATACACACACACACACACACACACACACACACACACACACATACATACATACACACACACGCGCGCGCGCGCACACACACACACGCATACAATGCACACACACACACATGCATACGCACACCAGAGAGACAGGCACAGGGACAGACAGACACATACACACAAAGGCACACAAACGCACACAAACGCACACATACACACACACATACACACATATAGAAAGAGACAGAGACAGAGAGACAGACACAAATACACATACACAATGTACAGGCACACACTCACCGTGAGACCCATACACACACACACATACATCAAAATTATTCAATGTTGATGATGACAATGAAATTCTTACCTTATCGACAGCATATATGAGAGTAGCGGGGACGATCCACTCCCGACAGTGGATAGCCCCGTCCATCCAGATAGCAGGCTTCACGGTGCCGTTGGAGAACGGTTTGCCCAGTTTGATGGTCATGATAGAACGGCCTTCGTAGGTGCCTGCCACGCTCATCATGGAGGCTATGTCCGGGTAGTTGTTGGCTAGGTAACGCATGTGGTCTGTGATCTGGAACCGGACAGAACTTCTTAGTACAGCCGGGTATCAGTCTAGCCTCTACCAGGCTTCAGACGCGGCTGGAAAAAGTAGCAATTGGCTGAATAGAGTACAGATAAATGATGACAGAGGAGTTGGTCCGCTGAAGGAGTAGATTCAGGAGCGACAAGCTGCTGCCGCCGCGCCGCGTGCCTGCGAAGCTTTTGTGTTACGCTGAAGGGCGGTTCACAAAAGGTTATACCGGTTATGCATATACAGATACAGATACAGGCAAATGCACTCCTTCAGAGGACCAACTCCCCTGGCGGAGAGTATGTCTATTTGGCCAGTTTCTACACTTTCCACCCGCTTCTGAAGCCTGGTAGAGGCTAGGGTATATCAACTTCCACTGTTCTACATGTAGCTGTCTCAAAAATGTACAGAGCAAGAAGCGGAAAATGTCAGACTTGCGGGAAGAATTTGAGGCGGTTGTATGGCGAACTTTAATTGGGACTAGGACAGAAACTGTGCAGGGTTGGAGGGTCGCCCATGCAATCCCCGGCTTCCTGAATTCCCCCATATGTCAACCTCTAATTTCTTCTGGCTCACGGTCAGATTCTTGAACCTTCTTCACCCCGTTTCCAGTGTCTGACCTTTTGGTCCCCTGTCATTCTGCCTGTCAATCTTCCCCCACCCACGTGCTGTCAACCTACTCTGTCCGGATCGACAAACATACACACGTACTCACAAACACAAAGATAACCCAGCAAAAACAATACTTCTGTACCCGGAAGTCATACATTTTGAGTTCCGAGGCTTACCTCCCTGTACGTGTGATAGACACTGAAGTCGAAGCTCTCGTCTCTGCGCATGCGTGACCCTGCCCTCGACATCTGGTTAGTGCGCATGTGCTGTTGGAGCGCTTGGCCGACGTCGTTGACCAAGACGTTGAAAGGGATTCCTTGTCGTGTGAGTCCGTCTTAAGACATGAGACAGTTATACTTTTACACCATTGTTCTCTTTAGTATGCCATGTGGCATCAACAGAGCTCATAGCCTCCTTATAGCCTCTACCAGGCTTCAGAAGCGACTGGAAAGAGTAGAAATTGGCCAAATAGACAGATAACATGCCAGGGGAGTTAATCCACTTAAGAGCGGCAAACTGTACTCTTCAGCAGACCAACTCCCCTGGCATGTTATCTGTCTATTTGGCCAATTTCTACTCTTTCCACCGTGCACCTGATGTCTGGTAGAGGCTAGCCTCCTTATGCTAAGGTCACAGTTCCCAAACTAGGCGGCCCGGATTGGCAGTTTGCGGGAACGAAAGGTATGATATAAAAGACAACAAAAACAAACAAGGTGAAAGAATCTAATCATGAGCACTATTTGTGTATAATTTTCATATGAATGTTTCCTCAATCTTTTCGTGTTTTTATGTATATATTTACCTTACGATTACGCCATTATTATACACTTTTGCGGCCCTGTGCAAGTTTTCAAAAAGTTCAATGACCTGTAGGTTGTTTACCTTTTATAAGTGAGAGAGATGCCTTCGGTATGTGTACATCAAGGATGTTGTCTTGGCCGAAAGGAAGTTTCCAGAAGTCGAACTGATAAAAGAGACCAAATAGAGCGATTATCAAATTTTCCGAAGTCCATCGATGATAAAAGTATCAATGTTGAAGTGAATTTTTTCTTGTTGTTTAATAGTCCAAATAGTTTCCGTATCGTCCACACTACAAAACACGCACGCACACACACACACACACACACACACACACACACACACACACACACACACACACACACACACACACACACACACACAATCTCTCTCTCTCTCTCTCTCTCTCTCTCTCTCTCTCTCTCTTACTCTAAAAGTAAAGGACACAAAAACGACCCAGTTAAACAGATACCGATATTTCTGGCTGCTCCTCCATCCTCGTTAGAAATCGCACATCTTCGGCATTCCTCGGGAATATTCGCAAGACTTCGTCCCTGAAATCCAGTGACGTTGTCATGGTGTCATACGATAGGGTGCACTATATCTGACTTGGTTACGTCACTACATAACAACTAATAGTGCAGTATATATTTTTTCATCTAACTTGCCCGATGAAGATAATACGTGTTATCAAGGAGGTTATACAGAGATTCTCCGTATAATGTTATATATGTATACTTACGAAATATGATAACTTAACGTGTATATGATTATTCAATGAGTACATTTATATTACAATGCAACAGTTACAGATCCATGCCTGTACAAGAACAAAGTAAATGTGTTATAACTTTTGCATAGTTCGTTCGCAAACTGACTATAATTAAAATGCATAACGCCATTTCTTTTTTGGTATAAACTATAGTATCATAACTCTCACTGACGTAGCTGCCGTTCTGAAAACTGCCAGACCAGCTTTAAGTGTGTTTTTTTCCCTGGTGGTTCAATATGTTGTAACTCGGACGATTCTAACAAAGTTACAAAGTTTTTAAGGGGGTGGGGTGCGTATGAAGAAAACGTTACCTTTTATAGACAGAAGCCGAAGCAGGCACCAGTAATATTGACGCAAATATGAAGCTCAATTTCACATCCATTGTAACGGCTTATAGCAGGCACAGCGGCACTGTAGCGTTTTTACTGTACTACATGTACTAACTGGGGCTCACGTAGGGGTTATGGGTATCAAATTCTTGAACTTTACAACCCTTCTGGGTAGTTTTGAGATCTGTGTTTGAAGGGATTTGATCCGTGTTAAGTTCCTAAATGGTATTTCAATGTGAAAATTAATCTGAAGTTGTCATAACAGTTACAGAAATGGTCAATTCAGGTGTCCAGTTGTACCCCTCAAGACCCTCCAGTCTTTTTTTCACCTTTGTACGTGTTTATTTTGTTTCTGCGTGCATCGAGTTTACGACACATACGTGAGAATAAATCCACCTGACGTATTTATCTAGTAAACAACAAGCTGATTGGTTTAAAAGTTGGCGGGAAATTTTGAACTACATTTCTGTCATGACGTCAGTTGGCTGGCTTGAAACATGATGCGGCCTTCTTTTTGATATTCAGCAAATGGCTCAAACCTCAAGTTTCAAATTATGTTTTCGTAATTGTAATAATCATAGCTATTACAATCTAATCTGTATGTGATTTGTGTATTTGTACTAAGTCTTTTTTTGTTGTATTGTCCCTGTTTTATATGGACCTATGGCCTGAAATAAAGAATAAACATAAAACATATTACTATAGCTTCATTGAAAGAATGTGTAAATAGTGTAACTTGAGTAAGGATAGGAACACGTATATAAGTTTATAAGATTTCTACAGTAATTTGCACAATAAGATACAGACAACAGATCGTCAATCAAGTTCCTTTATTACTTTACAAACCTTTTAAAACATGCTGGTTACAGTATAGAAAAGAAGCAGCCTGATACAATAATACAAGCTTCTGTTTTCTTCTGATTCTGTGTTATCAATACAAGAAGCTGTAGGTAACATTGCAGCATTGAGTTCAGCCGTGCACCACTCAATGTAAACTTGAATGGGGCGGAAGATTTGCCAAACATTTTAAAGCTATCAATGATAATCTGAGGAAGAAGTGTCTTGTCAATTCCAGCGGAGGTCTCACAGTCAATTACACACTGTGTGTTCAAGTGTCAAATTCCAGGACTCACTAATAGTCCAAATTTTCTGAGTAATTTCTCTAAAAAAGCCTCAATTCCGGAAGCAAAACCACCTCTGGAAAAATTTTCAAGTCTTTTTTCTGGGACAACAAAATGTCCTGAATTCCAGGACAGATGCCAGGTAGAATGTGAAGCATGCAGACATACAGTTACTCACAGAAACATAAATGCCTCCGCCCCTGAGGTGTCGCCAACAAAAATCACAACCCTCAAGTACACAGTGCAAAAGAAATGCTGACAATGCCTCAAACTATTCCCCTTGTTTCTGAATGCATTCCCCTGTCTTCTGTATTACACCAGACACAGGTGACTGATATCATTACAAGTCAAATCTATAACCACAATGTCAGCATTCCTTCTGTATTGCAAAGTATATGCGAAGCTCAGAATTCAACAGACATGTAACTGAGGTAATGGTATATCAGTCTTCCGTTGGTATCTATAGTGTAATTCCTGATGAAAAATTCCTACATGTACGTTTAACAAAGCTGCGTTCTTCTAACATGTAGACATTTCTGGAAAGTACAACTTCTTTTTGTTTTCCTGTCAGTTTTTTTTGTAAGTACGGAAAGCTACATGTACCTATCAACATTTTAGACGTTTAATACAAAAATTGCAAGTTGTTCACCTTGCAGACTACACAACATACTGACCACAACACTTTGTAAACACAGTTGTACTGTTACAACTTTACACTTGCAACACGATTAAAATAGTCGGAAACCAACAAGCATAGAATAGAGTTGCTAAAGTGTTGACAACGTTTTTCAGTGGGTACAAAATATTTCAAGCTGCCCCAAAAAAGTAGTGTTTAACAGCAGTGTTTGTAGTCTAAAAAATATTGTTAAAGGACATGCAAGTTTTCATTTTTTTTCTGTTCCGCAATACTGGTTCTTGTTGCGCCTGTAATTTTACTGTTTAGAAATCAAGGGATGGTCTCGGAAGTTCATTAGCAAGTTCAGGCATACATGTATACTTTCTGATGATGTATTCTGCAATACTGTGTTTCTTCTTTAGGAATGCATGTGAATAGCTGAGGTCACTAATGATCAACTTGTTTTCTTCTGAAAAAGATTTTGATGACCATGACGAACTGCAGTAACTGCGCTTATTAAATGTTAAGGTGCAATAGGGGTACAGACATTTACATTGACCATATTAATTTTCATAAAGAAGCGACGTTGTTTAGCTGTCATGTTTAACTTCTGAGACCAACCCTAACCAATTTCACTACCAATCTATCCTGGTGAAATTTTTTCATTTTGACCTACAGGGCACAAAAAATGTGCCAGTATTATGAGAAAAGTGCAAGAAAAAAAGGCTGAGATCTTTCTATGTAGATTTAAATAATACACAACATTCTTGCCTAAATGCAACTGTATTTCCTGCTTTTTAAAGTACGAAAATGAAAACACAAGGCTTACATGTATACAAGGTGCATAATTGTGACAGATACAACTGTTACTACATGTCACATTACGTTTTACACATCTAGCACTTGGAAATTATTGAACAGTGCACACATTAGACACCACAGAGGTTACAGGTAATATCCTTGTTTCTAGTCCCTTGCCAAGCTGAAAGGGGCAGCAGAAAGTTTGTAATTCTCGACAGGAATCGATCAAGAAAAATTCAATCCAAGTCTGTTATCTAAAATCTGGCAACTAGATTCAGTTAGACAATAAAAAAAAATTACATCTAGGAAAAGTAATGTTGTAGGATGGATGTTAAGCGATACAATATTACAATACGACTCAAGATTATAACAGTTATAAATGTTATACAAAACAAGCAGCTGTTTATATAATAAGGCAATTTTTTAAATACAAATTCATTAGAGAGCAACATAAATTTGCAATTCAGTCTGAATATGATAGGTGTGTATTCTAATAATGGATTGCTGCATATTGCAGCCAGGCAAGGGAGTCTTAATACTTCACATTTACATCACAAGTTACTGCTTTACACACCAATGTACATGACATTGTACAATGTATGTACTGTTCAGCATTATAAAAACACATCTTCATTAGATACTTGTAGTATCACAATATTTACTTCATAGTCTAACAACAGTATAAACTCTATACAAGGATTCAAAAAGGTATTTCCTCCAACCCTTGTGAAATCCTACATAGTATACAAAAAAATTGGTCAAATCGGCTGAAGCCAGCATGTGCGAATGGCATTCCGTAGGGTTGTATTCCGTAAGTGGAATCAACAGGGAGATGTGTACAGTCCTGCCGAACACACGCTGACAAATGCCGATTTTTTTAAACTTGAAAATCTCCGTCAATCCTTCCGAGTCTTCTACAATAAGCCTACAGCCTTTACAAAGGGTTGTTTGTGAAGCGAGACCGTCTTTCGTTTCCATTTCATGTGCTCGAGAGGCCTGACATTCGTGTTTCATTTCGTCCAGTTACAAGTGCTGTTAAGCATCACATGACATTGAGTGCAACGCACACGTGCGCCTGGAGTATTACATGTGCAAATGTCACAAGTGGTTCTAGTGGTGTAAGTGGTCACATGCCTACGTTTAGAACACCACGTTTTTCCAAAACTCCGAGCAGCTGATGTACTGAACGAGACCATGGCACAGGGCACAGATGAGTGCTCTGCGTAAGGCTTTGAACTGTCATTTGCCATCATTTTCCATGAATTCTGACACAAGGCATTCCTGGCTTGTGTCAGAATTCATGAAAAATGACGCAAGGCATTCCTGGCTTATTGTAAAAACTGGACGTATCGAGGAGCATTTTACAAGTGCTCCAATTCCTCTCTCTCCTGGAAATTTCTGGCTGTCTCGGCACAACTTCGACATATCTAGTTTCGGAAATGGATACACCTTTGTGTACGTGTACATACACGCTTTCTCAAAGGCAAAGTCTCCGTACATTTCTCGTGTACCATTTGTGTTGAAATCAAGCTCAACCAGTCAATCTTGCCTAACCAAACCATTGGACCACAGTACACTTATCGTACACAAGGAAGTAGAAAAATACACATCTATATACAGAGATGAGCACTAACCTTACTGTAGATTGACCTACTGCTAACTTTCTCCATGGACTCCTCAAATTTTGGTTGCCTTTCTTTCTTTCTGGAGTTTAGCAGTGATCATTTTTCAGATACCAAAATTAAACTACAAGAAAGTTCCACAACAACTTGTGGAAATTACTGTCATAATTAATCATGGAAAATAATGACAGAAAAAATATATTACAACTGTGTCAAAATCTGATCACTTGATTCAGATAAAACTTAGTTCAAACTCTCAATGAGTTTAAAAAGCCGCAACTTTCTTGCGAAGTTGTTAACTGCCTTTGAAGCTAGATGTTGAATATCTAGCATTATTGACAACCATTATCTTTGACTCTTTCCTCATGTGGCTCAAAGAAAATCAAAGTATATCATAAAATGACATAAATATTTACAACTCAAAATTCTCTTCTGATTTTTTTAATCGTTTTTTTTCAATTTTTTTTTTTTGGTTGTTGTTTTTCCAGAGAAGCTTTCGCGTTCTCTGTCAATTCCATCACAATTAAAGACACTGCCTGCTGGGAACAGACCAAAAAACACCATCGCACCAAAGTTCCACCTACAGGATAACCACTGCTTTACCTTATCCCGCAGCACAATATACCATAGACGTGATTGATACTTAGCAATACAAGGTCAATAACCATACAAGTTAACACCTTTCACAATTATTGCTTATCAGATCGAGGTCTACACCCTTCAAATCCCTCTACAACAGGCAGTACGACCCAAGCTGACGCCACCCATAACGGACAGAGTGGCACAGCCTAATTACTCAATCTGGCTTACGCCATGCTCAATGTAGGGGTGCATTGGATGTGGGCAAAGCCAGCACCATGCCGCTGCTAAAACCCCTGTGGAGCCAAGTGGTACAGCCCACTCATTTTCACCGAGCCCACCACCATAGCTTAGGCCACGGCAATGGCCCGTTTCAAAATGGAACAAGAGGGAACAACATTGTGCCGATTCCGCTCACATCCAATTGGACAAATACAGACTGTACTTGTCCCCCTTGTGCTCCACCAGATGTTCCTGGAGCTGTTCGACTTTGGGGAATCTCGCGCCGCAGATGGGGCACGGGAGCTGCACTCGCTTCCACGGGCGCTGCCGCGGACGGTCCTCCCCGCTCGACAGAATGGTCTCCGCCGACAAACTGGCAATGTCTATCCCGTCCGCCGTCAGCTTCTGGTTCACCTCCCACTTGAACTCTGTGGTGTACTTGCGACGCTTTCGCGTCAACTCCGAAGACAACGACGTCACCTCGTCGGAGCTCCCGCTCGGCGACGCACGGTTCTTTGGCACTTTGCCCTCTGAGCCATCCTTGGAGGAATCCGAATCGGACAAGTTACCGTTCATGAACCTGGCTGGGCTGCCCAAGGCTTTGGAATGTTCCTTGTTTCCCAACAACGACGGGAAACCCTCCGTGACGCCAAACACCTCGTCCAGTTCGGCGTTGGCACGTAGATGCATCATCTTTTCTGCGTACGTGCGACACTGCATGCCCCGCCCTCGGCGGCCGCGCCCTCTGCCTCTCTTCCCAGCCCAAGGTACGAACCCGGGACCCCTCCATCCTGGCGGCGCTTCCTTCTCAACTGCCCCCCTCATCATGTCGGGGGGGTAGTTGTTGTAGGGCACCTCGTCGATGGTGGCGGCTCCGTTGGGATGCGGCGTCAGCACCCCGGCACGAGAAGCCAGGAATGCGGAGAAGGGCATCATGCCGGTCGGCGGCAAGTTCGGGAAAGCAGCCATGCCGTTCTGCCTCTCGGCGTACTCTTGGTAACCGGGTGGGATGCCGTTTGGGTTGAACATGGGGCCGCCGTTCATGTGGGGCGGACCGCCGTTCATGTGAGGAGGCGCGTACCCACCTGGAGGGGAATGTTGCCGCGGGTCGTCCATCTTGTTCAGACCGACTGCGTTCGGGATCGACACTTTGGGCTGTGCCTTCTCCACCACTTTCTGCTCCTGTTTGATTTTCGTGCCTTCGTTGGGCGATCTCGGGGGATCTGGGTGAACGACTTCTTTACCAACTCGAGGAAGATCTTCGTCCCTCTTCTTGGGCACTGGGGCATCACACTTTTCAGCCATGCAGTTTTTCTCGCGACTGTAAGTGTCCTTTTCCGACTTGACACTGGTGGGGCCGTCATCGAGATCGAACGAGCTCTGTCGCGACAGAGTGTCGCTCGTGCTGCTGTGCCTACTACGGGCGTCCCAGTCCAGGCAGATTCGCTTTTTTGGATGAACAGAACTCTCCTCGCTGTCTTGTCTTTTTGACTTCCACCCCCACTTCCCCTTGGGAGGCTGGACTACTTCTTGTGCCTTTTCGCTGTCTGCGTTGTCCTTTTCAGGCACATCCAGACTTTTCTGGCGGACCATCTTGAATTTATTGCGCTCACTGGTCCCTGGGACATGCTTTCTTTCCTGGACATCATTCTTTATCTCTTCTGGCTCATCCCCCCTCTCCTTCTCTTTATCTGACATTGGAGGTGTGGGGACAGAGGTGTGGTACTGTGCGGCAATCTTCTCGGCCATCCCCATGTTCTTCCAATCTTGGCTGTTTCTGTCCATCGTCATTTTCAAGATGGGGCCTTTCTCTGTGTTGAAGGAGCTTGGTGCACTCCAGACTCTGACCTCTTCGGGGCTACTTCTTCCGTCCACCATTTCCCCACTTCGTTTTGGCCTCACGCGCAAATCGAGGATGCCTTCCGGACCGTCGGCCCTCCCCTGTAAGATGTCGTGGGCTGAGAAGTGGCCGTCTGCCTCTCGAATGCGAAGACCTGGTGGGACAAGGTGCGGCATGCCGTGGAATGAATGCATCCCGCCTTGTTCCATCCCAGGAATGTGGATCATGGTGATTTTGTTTTTGTTCCCACCCTGGTTGTATACTTCGTGGATATCGACTGGCAGGGGAGACTTCTTGTCTTCCTCGAGGCCCTGGTCCTTTCCTGCGCCATGATACTTCTGTTCCAGTCTCAGTTTTTCCAGAACTTCCAGGGAATCCACCTTGTCCTGGAGTCCTTCCGGAGCTTTGGCCAGGACGTGGGGTTGAATACGAATCTCGGGATGGTGGGGTGTGGGCAGGGACGGGCTACCGGATTTGCTGCAATCACAACCGTGAGCTGCGGCCTCCACGGTTCCGGTCCCGAACCCCGCGTGCGGGAAATGCCCGATGGGGAGGTTGCTGCCAAACACGGGACGAATGATGTAGGAGCACGCACTCACAACGTCGACCATCTGAAGGTAGCTGGCAGTGAGGATGATTTCAACGATACTGCACGCCGAGACTCGGAGTTTAGAAGAGTACATGAAGTCTAGCAGGTCCTGGAAAGCTCCTGCCGAGATGTCCTGAACGATGATGGTGTGGCGGTCGTTGTCGATGTCCAGCATGGCGTGGAAGTAGCCACTGGACGCGGACAGGACCGCACGGTGCGCGGGAAACTTGCGGCCGTGGATCATGACGGTGATGTCGCAGAACTTCCCGTTGAGGCGCTGCTCGTTGAGGTGGTGTAGAAGAGCCGTGCCCTGATTGGGCAGCTCGATGATGTATTCCTTGTATGATGTCATTTTTGTCTGCAGAGGAAAACAATGACAAGGGTTAATCCTGATATAATCATATCTTACACTTTATAAACACACACTTACTCACAATGTGCTGTTTCCAATTTTCATTTGCTTCAGTAGGAAGCTGTAAAATCAACAGATGTGATTTCTTAACAAAGGAGACTGAAATAGAATTATATACATGTAGTACAATTTCAAATTACTTCCTTCTTCCAACTTTCAACTTGACCTAATCCTTTTCCGCTCCGAAAATTGTATTTTTTAAAGCATCAACAAGAGAGTATTTAAGGAACGGAAGCCACTGGCAAAACAAGACACGAATGAATGATAAAGAATGGCAACAGGGAAGTGTTAAGAGCTCTACATGTACATTGTGTTCATGTGAGATTGTGTTCATGTGCTGTGAGATAAAAAAACAGCCAGAAGAGCCTTCTTAACCTGCAGCTGACACACAGTTGATCAAAACATGTTCACAATAATGTTTACTGTTTATATTTCTCTGGTACTATGACTTTAACTATTACTGAGTTACAGTCAATGGCTATTTGATCGCAAGAACACGACACTTTGGAAAACCATTGCAATCATGAAAGAAGCATCTAGAAAAGGCAAATAAGGACTCTGCGTCCATTTCCTGTTTGATATTTGATCTCTTTCCAGGAAATCATCACATCCCTGCACTCTTGAACAGCTTCCAAAAGATTTGCGCTCAAAATAGAAACAGGTTAATACGGCGCACATCCTGTATCATCACAAACACAAAGAGGGCACCTGTACAACCTGATGTGATAGATAGAGGCCGGTATGAGGTAGTATCAGTAATACTTAAAGTATGGCTGGTAGAGCTAATGGCTTGATAGTCTCACTTTTGGCTTGCATTTGATAGTCCCACAATTTTTGGTGATAGTCCCACACTTTTTGGTGATAGTCCCACACTTTTTGGTGATAGTCCCACACTTTTTGGTGATAGTCCCACACTTTTGGCTTGATAGTCCCACACATTTTAGTGATAGCCCCACATGTTTTGGTGATAGTCCCACACTTTTTGGTGATAGTCCCACACTTTTGGGTGATAGTTCCGCACTTACTAGTGATAGTCCCATGCTTTTGGCTTGATAGTCCCACACATTTTAGTGATAGCCCCACACTTTTTGGCTTGATAGTCGCACACTTTTGGCTTGATAGTCGCACACTTTTGGCTTGATAGCCCCACACTTTTTGGTGATAGTTCCACACTTTCTAGTGATAGTCCCACACTTTTGGCTTGATAGTCCCACTTTTTGGTAATAGTCCCACACTTTTAAGTGATAGTTCCACATGTTTTAGTGATACTGATAGTCTCACACTTTTAGTGATAGTCCCACACTTTTTGGTGAAGGTCCTTCACTCTTTTTCCTCATTTGCATGAAATTGTCTCACACGTTTTTCATAGTCCCACACTACCATGATAAACCACAGAAAATAGCTGAGATCCTCATTGGCTGAGAGAAAGTATCTATTCTATTACAAACAAGATAGAAAATAGGGGTTTCTCATTGGCCAAGAGGACGTAGCCATGTGCTAATGCATTACATGTAAATCCAGATGGCATTTTGCAGGAGAAACCCAAGCTACATGTACCTGTGAGGCTAATCTAAGGGCTCCGACTAAACTGAGGGGGCGACAGAAAGCAGATCTATTGGCCTTTTGTGTAGGTCTCAAAAAAGGTGAGGATGCAGCTTGGCTTGCAAGTGGGTTAATCCAACCCAAAATAACCTGTTTCCTATTTGAGGATCATAACAATTATTTTGTTACTTTCTCCACCATTTGAATGGAGGGAAATGCTAGATATTCTGCCAACATGCATCCCTAGATGTCTGCTATAAAATCCCATCATTTCCAAGCAGATGTTAGGATGGAAAATTGTAACGTTTTCTGACAGGTGGGTTTCCTGGTGGGCGATGTCAGGCTCTGAGAAACCCTGCGATCAGAAAATGCTTCCGCCTACACTATACCTTTTAACTCCAACCCACACACACTGTTCTATTCATGAAGCATTATCTGGTTACCTGATGTACAGCCTTTGAGGCTCCCCCGCATTTACAAATCGTCCACCCAACATCTGCTTGAAGATCTGTAAATGCAGCCTTCAGTGGGAGCCTCAAATGATCTATATGTAATCAGATGATTTTTCATGACTTAGAGTAGTGTGTGTGGGTTTGAGTTAAAAGGTAGCCTCTTTGAGACCATTTACAAATTTTCCACCCAACCTCTGCTTGAAGATTTGTAAATGGAGCCTGAGCCTTGAGCAGCGACCTTCAAAGGCTGTACATGTAACCAGATGATGTTTCATGAATAGAATAGTGACTGAGTGGGCTGGACTTGAAAGGTACAGTGTAGGCGGAAGTGTGGACTCGTGCTGAGCCCAGGTGGGCAGCTCCGATATAATGGAAGATCTACTTATAGCCATAATCACACAGGAAGAGCCAGACAGAGGCAGCAGATGTTAGGACATGCAGTGCAGCTTTGCACATGTACTGACCTACTTCTTATCATGCTGAGACTACAGTTTAACCCTCAACAGTACACCTTCACGGACTGATTAATCTGTCCACCTGGGGTCCGCACGGACCCCAAAACAGTTTTTTGCTAATTTTTAGAAATTATCAGTATGCTACCAGCTCAATTATTTTGCCGAATCGATGTGTGAACCTCTGAGTCCACATTACGTACAAAAATCATACATTTTTACCTTTTCCAATTTTTTGGTGAAGAAAACAAGGAATCAAGAAATACCCGTTTTTTAAAGTTTTTAAAGCTTTGGAGGTTCGTGGGACTGGGGGAGGGGGCTTATTGCCCCCCTCAGAACTCGGGAACGGTATATCGTATGGCCACCAAATTTTCAGAAGATGGTGTACTAGTAAAAATTAATCAATACAACAATTTTGATGTCGTTATGACGTAAGATGACGTCATTATGACGTCATTCATATGATTTTAATGGCTAAAACCATTATAAATAGGTTATTCTCTTAAAACTTAATGGTATACAACGCAACTTTAACAAAAAGTGTTTATGATAAAATGATAAGGTCTGCTAAAGCTTATGTTGCCCTTAGCAACACCAGTGACGTCATACAATGACGTCATACATAATTAATTATCCGCCATCTTGGATCTTGGTTTTGACCAATGACGTCATCAAATTAGCATAAATTATTGATAAAAATCACATCAAATTATATAAAATGTTATTAATGTTAGAAAGCATGTGTCACTTATCATAAAAGCCTGAAAATAAAGTAAAGTATAAGAAAAAAAGTAAAGTATAAGAACGCCAGTGTATCTATTACGATCGAGAGCCGGCTGGGGTCCGCGCGGACCCCAAAAGAAAATCAGATACACAATTTTTAAAAAATGGGGGAAACGGAATTTTTTGCACTGTGTTGAGGCACAACTTTGTGGGTGACAATTACCTGAAATTTCAGAAAAAAATCTTTAGAAACAAAAAAAATATTACAGAATATATAGTGCTGGGGTCCGCGCGGACCCCAGGTGTACTGTTTAGGGTTAAGGACAAGTTGAAAGAACACTATTTTTCTTGAGTTCACAATGTAAAAAAAATAGTGCAATCCTTTGGCACAAACAACAGGTAGCACATGTATCCAGCTAGTTCAAAAATACCTGCAAACTTAAGTTCTAGTAGAATACGGCAAATAAGATGATACCGGTAAAACTAAATTTTGAAACAATGTAACTCAAATTGACTACATGTATATCCAGAAATTCACTGACATTTGTATAAGATATACTATAGTGCCATGTGCTATCATTGACGTTTCACTTCTCAATTAAGGTCTTCAGAACAAATTTCTCATTAATTCAAAGGCAAGCTTTGAAATAAAATTGTCAACGCGTGAGGTAGCATCTAAATGTACCAGTAGACGGTCTGGCCCAATTCCTTAGTTTCAGGGACAAGGTATAAATCTACAACATTACTTACTAGTGATTGATGAGGTCTACACTAAAATAACCTTAAGACATTAATTTTCTCTAAAAAAAGACATGTTTCTTGACCTTTGAAATAAAATCACCTACAAATTGAGCTAAAATATTAAGTACTGGTCGCTGGTAATTCATTGGAACTAAAATCTCCACATATAAATACGTCATGCACACTATTGAAAATCACTCATGTTATGAGTTTCCCTCAACTGAAAATTGGCTGCAAAATCTTACTTGCTGGCTAAAAAAAATCAAAACATGGACTTGAATGTCACAAAAAAATACACACAAGGAAATGTGCAATACCTACTCTCACTGACTGAAAACCATTAAGAAATCATCCTAAGCTTCCAAATTACCTGGCAATTTTTAGTAACTGCATTATATCTAATTAATTCATAACTAAATTACAAAATTACAGTATACAAAACGTACCGCACATTTTGATAAATTGTCACCTTAGTAAGCCGAAAAAAAATTTCACTACAGGAAAAGGATGTGCTATGAAGATCACACTCCACGTACGGAAACCCTGTAAAAACTGCCCCTACCTTGTCAACGGGGACTTTCGCTAACTGTCCCAAGCAGCGAGGGATTTCTACCGTCCCGGCAGAGCCTGGGGGATTCTCCCCCGCCCCTGTCATTTCTCCCCGCGGTTCCTAGCAGCCTTTCGAACACACAGAGAGCTGGGGTGTACCACACACTGGGCACTGCGTGCTGGCAGAAAAACCCGATGACATCATCTCAGGCACAAAGCCAAGCCTACGATGATGTCATCCTTAGCCTAATTTTAGCAACCAGATCAATCTCAGCCAGCCAATCACAGGAGAGGACAGCCAGGCAGCGAGGAAACTGACTAATGTCGTTTTTTTTTTTTCATAGCGGACGCTGGGGGCTGGTTTGCACATCGAGACGAGTCATCGAGGGAAATATGGAAATGAGCTGGCTGTACATTTAATTTACAATGTAGCGTGGCCACATCTGAACAGGTTTTCGGTTTGTATACATTCTCTTGGCTTGAACAGGTTACAATAAAGAAGGTCATGATCTTAATTATTTGCCTAAATATAGTAATCTAATTTCCAGTACAAAAAAATATTACAAAGAAACAGCATGGACTCTATGTACACAATAGATAAGGGCGTAGTACATGTAACGTTAAATAATTACAAGCTTGGCTGGATAATCTGATGAATATACAGGAGTCCCTTGTCAGGACAAGGTTGGTGTATTCATGCCCTCAGAAAACGCACCTAATATTCAAACCCTATCAAGAAATTGGGCTGTGCTGTGTTGGAGGTATTGACACTGTTGCTATGGTGTAAAAGAAACTGTAACCTAGTCAATACAAATGTGGCACTTATCCTAAATTGTGGCAAATGTTTGCACAGTAAAATACGATGTGTGTGATTTGAATTCAGCTGTCGTATTATTTCCTGACCTCAGGGTGACGTCATTGTTTTCCTGCCTGTGCGACATAATTTTTTTTACCTGGGTGACATTCTTTGTTACCTGTGTGACATCACGTTTCCACCTGCTGGGTGACATAATTTCCTACATGCATGACATAATTTTCCTACCCACTACCCATACATGTACACAATGTATGAGATCATTTGCCTGCCTGGGTGACATCATTTTCCTACCTGCATGACATCACTTTTCCACCTGTGTGACATCATTTTCCTACCTGCATGACATCACTTTTCCTACCTGCGTGACATCATTTTCCTACCTGTGTGACATCACTTTTCCTACCTCTGTGATAACATCACTTTTCCACCTGTGTGACATCATTTTCCTGTGTGACATTTTCTACCTGTGTAACATCAATTTTCCACCTGGGTGACATTATTTTCCTACCTGTGTGACATCATTTTTCTACCACCTACATGTACAACTACATCACCGTGTGCCAAAACATTGTCACCCCCTCACATGCCTAGTTAAGGAAAATCTATGGCTTGCATACAGCTTTAAAATTTCATTGAAAACAATTTCTTGATATTCTGTCAACAAGTTGTAAACTAGAGATGAACAAAATAGATACTGGTCATATCTTTATGGTAAAAGTTACAAATGCTATAAAATAATGGCCTTCTACACCAACACTTTTAGCAATATAAAACCACTCTCTCTCTCTCTCTCTCTCTCAGTCTCACTTATATTGGCCTCCAAGTCTAACACTAAGTGCTGAACATGGTCTAGATGTAGTGCATTGTGCCCGGTGGGTAAAACAGTCCTATTCTATATTGTAAGTCTCTGTCATGTAAGTCACATTTGTGAGCTGTATCTTCTTAACATATTATTATCAAACCTGTGAAACCAAGAAATCAGAGATTTCAGACTTCCAGGAAGTAGGCAATCTTCCGCTTTCATAATTCACCCCCGTCGACTTCTAATTCCTGCTTGCTCCACGGCAAGATTTTTTCACGGCAAGACTTTGACCTCCTATCATTCTGATGTCAATCTTCCCCCACCCATATGCATGTGCTGTCAACCTAGTACTACTCTGTCCAGACAAACAGATACACAAACCCACAGCTCAGCCACCCAAAACAATACTTCAAGGAAGCTAAAAACTTTCCTCACACGAATATATATTAAATCCAGTGGTCTTGACTTCAATTCAACAAAGGCGCATGTTTCTATGTATACAGCCACTTTTTCATGCACTCCTTGTGTAAATGTCAAACCATTTTCTGTGCTTACACACCACTACAGCTGGATTTTGCAGCTGGATATTTCCAAAGCTCGTTCTTCAGCTATTTGAAAGAGGAAAGTTAAAAATATCTGGCTGGATCAACTTACAGACAATACTGAGCGAAAGAAATATCTAACAAAAATATTGCTAGCTTTGAAGCTTTTCTCATTCCTCAAAATAGATACAACCAGATTAGCTCTGAACAAAATTTTCCTTTCGTTTTTCCATTCTTTTTAAATTCATATTTCATCCTTTGGTTCTTTCAAAGTTGTTTTTTTATCTCTCTCTTAAAATTCCTGCCCCCCCTCATGTGCTGAAATGGAACAGTCCACCATTTTGATTGACACTTTCGGTCAGCTTTTTTTTTAAAGCTAACTGGATTTAAAATTCACTTTTGAGAGGACAAGATAAGAGCCGGAATACTTTTCCTGATGGTACTAGACGCCTGTACTGAACATAATACTGAAGTGCATGGTAGTGTGTGAAGGGCTTTGCACGTGCAAGGCTGGCACTTGAGTTTTTGGCAATGTACAACATGTAGCTTCCTCACGTGTTCATTAGTTCATTCTAGTATTTTCTACCTTTAAAAAGTGAGCGGATGTTCTCACTTGTTAGGATACGGTGTGCTAGCACTGTAGATTCCTTTATTTTCGTGGCGACTTGATTTCATGGAAAAAGGGGTAAGCTAGTTTTCGCAGTGTTTTTAAGTTTGCGATTGAAACAATACTGTAGTACAATTAGTGATACATTATAAGAACTGCGACCCTTTCCAGTAGCGTGCATGTCAGGTGAGCAGCACAGCCAGGATTCATGATTTCTTGGTCCAGAGGCAGGGTCACTAACCACTGGATTACGTAAACTACGATGTAGCTTTATATAATATATTATAGCCTCCAGTCACATTTCCACAACCCTTTGAACATAGTCACTTCAGTCAGTTAACGTTGTTTTTAATAACAAATTGTTGCCTAGAAACAGTTCTGTTAGCTTGATGAAAATGTGCTATTTCTATGCGATAAGCAATCAAACTCAAATTTTGAGCTACCGCCCCAAAAATTGAATCAAACTACATTTCATTTAGCAATTTGAAGAAGTATAAATAAACGAAGGCCTGCAATTCTTTGGAAAACTAGTACTGAAGCAACAAAAAATGGTATCACAGCCAACTAGTCTTTTATTGACCTGAATTTAACAAGTGCAGAAAGGGACACTAGTGTGGTAGCACAGTATCACTACAACATTAATCAAACTTAAAGCTAACAAATAAACTAGTGTCACTTCTACTTTTTGCCATTTTTTTTAAATAGGCAAAAATCAATGCATGCGTGGATGCCGTCCATAAAATTTACATGCTGTGGCCTTATTATAAAAGAGTGTACAGTATGTAGCATTCTATTGCTGAGTTGCTATCATGAATACCAAAACCATCATTTCCAACCACCACCATTTCATTTGCAAAACTTACACCCATAATATACAGGAAAAAAGATAAATGTTCAAAGTCGCAGCAACTCCCCGGCTTCTGGCACAAACATGCCTTAAAAGGACCACGTGCCTTAAGAGACCTAAGCCATTTAGCCCACACGTGAGTCTTAAGTAGGACTCGAGTGTCCTTCTCCAAGCTGTTCCTCCTGATAAGGCTTCTCCAGGCCTTGTGGAAATGCGAGTAAGACTGGGTTGATACAAGGGGTGCCATTAGTCCTCGAGTTTCATCTAGAAAAGTGCAGTGAAGTGGAGAGGAGCTCTGTTGTGTCTGCCTCTATACCAGCTGCTACATCGTTGTAAAACCACAGGAAATAGAGATTTATATAATGTTCCACAAAGATTTATATAACGTACGACAAATGGAAGGTTGTGTAACGTTTTGAACAAGAAAACGAAGAACTCATACCTCCGGGAAATATCCTGAGTTTTTTTTTAAATTTCTTTGTGAATTTCTCGCTGATTTTGTACATGCATTTATGAGCGAACACTGACATGCATATAGCAGGACATTGAAGACAAGAAATAACATAACCTTTAAATTTCTCTGAAACCTTTGATAACTTACTGTCAGTGTCCCTGGCAATTGCCTATCTAGCATGTGGAAATAACTAGGAAAACACATTCAAGCAAACACACAAACAGACACACCGAAAATAAAACACTTGTTCACATTTTTCTGCAAATATTTCACTCGCAGAAGACCTGTTTTTCCCATTACTATTGGAATGACTCTAACTAAGGCCAGCAATATCCAGTTCAGATTCATAGCTGACAATTACATAAACCCGGCCCCAAACCAATGAAAGGTCTTCTACCGCTAAATTGCACGATCTTAACAAAATGATCCTTACGCAAAGGCCAATTACCCCGCGATACGCAGAGATGAAAGGTCTTCGCTTCCCTCTCAAGATTTTTCAAAAGAAGTTAGACTCGTAGCCAACAGGATATGCGGGGCAAGTGCCTTTGTATCAGCGGAAGCCAGAAGCTTAAAAATATGTGTTTTGAACAGCCCTGGCGTACTAATTGCACCCTAATTTATTAATTAGTTTTTTTTTATTTCCTGCGATGAGATGCTTTCATTTGAGCTTTCTTTGTGTGGTTTTGGCACGTGTACCACGTAGGCCATTTTTACCTTGTTAGAACATCTACATGATGTATATATCTATCCTGCAAGTATATAAAGGGCTTGAAATAACCTGCATATGCGTTTGCCCCTCCCAATCCCAACTTTGCAGACTGTTGAATGTCTGATTTAGCCTCCTCCCTGCTGCCTAACCCCAACAAGCTGCTAGGGGGCCCAAAGTCTTCCCGAGCACACTGGAGCTACATGTACCTACCATGTATAATTCGTGATCCGATCTAGCATATCCAGATCAAGAGATATCAAAACCGGAAGTTCCACTGCAGTACCATGACAAGCTGCCAGGAGGCCCAAAATCATTTCGCAGTCTCATCAAGGTCTACCCTCATACCAAATATCAAGACAATCTATGTAGGCATTCTAAAGTTATTGTGTTCACACACAGACAGACTGACAGACACATGCTCCCAAACATAACCTTCTTGGCGAAGGTAATAAAACTTTGGTACCAAACAGCTACCTTGGCATGCTGAAAGTTAAACCACTTGGACGTTCATCTTGGAATGTAGCCAAGGTTTGCGGAACGTGGGCAGACAGAAAACGTGCGCCGTGAGACTGAGAGCTTTAATTGCTCAACGCCACAAGGACACAGCTTTTCTCAGAAAAAACACTTAGGTTAAATGTCAGGGTGGTGAAGTCGTTACTGCATAAGTCATTGGTACAGACATATTGGCAGTGAGAAGGTAATGCAAAATCAAGTCACTAGCTACTTAAATTTCTAGTAAGTCTGACACAAGGCCATAGCATGTGAATTCTATGGTTGACATACCCTGCACACTCCAAATCTAATGCAAGAGGGCGAAAAAATACAAGATGCCTAAATTTTCAAAATAGAGACCATGGACCGATACAGGTTAGGTGCAGGTAGACATCAGAAATACCTGCACAGCTCCAATTTTACCTGCACTAACCTGCCGGTGGTATTTCCAGCCCTGCACAACAATACGTAGACTGGTGCAACTTAGACAATAAACAGAAGAAGCACAATGGTTCCATGTGTGTAATCGAGCACAACTAATACACCTCCGAGGCACTGACTAGTGACTCATAACCATGCACCACTTTTAAACGGGTAGACAATTCTGTTACTAATACGGGTAATTACAAAACATTGAAGAACATTGACATTCTTTGACACTGCTTGCTCTGATATTTTAACAATAAGGCCACAGCAAGTAATTTTTATGGATGACATCCGCGCGCGCATTGATTTTCGTCTGATTTCGGAAAAAAAAACAAGAATTATTTTGCCTTCTGACGGTGGTCAACATGCCGAAAATGGGCAAATATGTCATAAATGTCTATCGGTTCAGAGACTATCAGGGATGAAGTAAACTTGAGGCACAATTGCTTGCGTTTGATGACAAGTATCGACAGTCTAAGGTGCTCCATTGCATATGAATACCCAATGTAGTAGCTCCCATGATGGTACGACAAGCTCTTTTCTCCAATTTTTCTACTTTGGAAATGTATACACATCTACATGGGCAGGTGATACTGTTGAATACAGGAATAAAAGACCTGATGGTTGTGATATTATGTTTTGTCCCCTCAATTCTTGTTTGACAAGGTTTATGACATCAAAATTTGAAAATGTAGGAATCTTGTTTTTTTTGGCCCGCCTTGTTTTTTTTTCGCCCTATCGCATTAGATTTGGAGTCTGTGGAGGATGTCATCCATAAAATTTACTTGCTATGGCCTAATATACTGAATACTAAATATTTCAATGTGGCTGATAGCCTTTTGAAGCTGAATAAATTATGAATATGTTACCTGTCTTTTTTCGTCATACAGTCCAAATGTAGTGTTTATAAAATTAGAGAATTAGGAGGGAAATTGAATTTGACACTAAGTATACAGTAGAATTGACCTGTACTAGTTAACCACCTCCCATAAGGACCACCTGGCCAATGAGACCACTTTTTGGTGGTCCATAAATCATATTCCCCACAGACACAAGCATTAAAAATCCTACATAATATATATGTTGACCACCTGTCCATAGACACAAGCATTAAAAATCCTGTCTATATAATATATATAGCAACCAATTTGCAACATTTTTGATAGATTTACAGTACAGTCAAAACTTCTTGGGTAGTTTTGACTGTAAATCTACCAAAAACATTGCCGTGACTTTTGACATATTTTTGTTGTCTTGTCTCGTCTTATGTTTTCCAAGTTTCCAACTGACCTGTTTTGCCCTGGTTTAAACACTATAATTGTCCAACAAAGCTATCATTAACGCATCAAGACAACACAATTTAGGACCGTGTTGGGTTGGTTCAGCCTATTTTAGGTCTTAGGTCAAGAATGTTTTTGTTTTCTCAAGCATTCCAACGCTACTGTAGAATCATTTATTTTCGTGGGGACATACATGTAATTTTGCGGTCGAAGGGAAAAGGAGGTTTTCACAATTCTGTAAAAACAAAACCATTGTGAACATTTTAGATTTACAGTATACAATTAATCTCCAAGCAGATGCATGGTCTAGGCTCAGTGACAAGGTTACCATATTTTACCATACTGAGTGATAAGAGAAAAGTGCTTGAAAAGTCTCTGAGCATTTGGCCAAAGACAGGGGTTTAACATTCAGAAAACTGGTACATGTTAATCTGACGAAAATCCCAATCAATTTCTGATATTAAATAGGGTCTAAGGTGTAAACAGCAACAACAGGTTGGGAAGTGGTATTCACTCCTTTTAAAAATTTTCTTCCTCCTAGATTTTAAATACAGCCCTAAAACCTAAGAATGTTTAAAAAGCTAGTTGTCTGTCAACTTGTAATTTTAAAAGTTGTTTTGATCACCTTCAAAGCAGGCTATTTTCTGCTTCATTTCTGAGAAAGCGGTGTGCTGTACAGATTTTGATCAGGAGTTCTGCACCAATAGGGATCCAGCAAACAGCGAGGGGGCTGAAAACTCTAAGTTTTACAAATGTTAAAAGGATCAGTAAGTGTAAGTGACCTTTAGAGACTCAGGCGCTAACCCTTTAGGATAGAGCCTGCCAGAAAAGGCTAACCCAACATTCACACCTACAAATAAATGTTGTAAAAATAGATAAGTTCATAGCTCAACAAAAAAAAACTTCCCGCTACATCTAAAACATGTAACTACAAAGGTATACAAAAAAAGTTCTTGGTTCTTTTTTATTCTATTAGTTGCTTGCGCTTTGTGGCAGTAAATAAAAAAGAGCTACAAAATCATTCTGAAAAAGAATTTTCAAACAAGCTTGGTTCCAAGGCGAAACATCTATCTAAGCGGCAATATACATTGTACATGTACGATTTTGACAGTCGTAGGATTTTCAAGCAGGCTGTGACAGAACCAAGCACCGACAAGGATCTAAGACGGATCAACTTATCTTTAACAAGACAGTTCAGTGTTGTATGGCGCATGCACAGCGATCATACGATGATCGTACCATACTGTGATCACAGGCTCTAAGCAGATATCAATACAGCAACAAAGAAATTTAGAAATACCACTACAGATAAAAACATATATTGGACGGCAACTACAATCTCATCAAAATGTAAAGGCAAAAGAACTGCAATTTCTAACAGGTTCAACAGGGGGCGCAGACGTACGTAAATTGATACCACTAAGCTGGATCAGGTCCAAGTTCAGGTCACAAGAACATGTGAACCTGAACTTGGGGCTACATCTGGGCTCTGTTAGACTGTTATCCACCCTTTTTGAATACCTGTCTGGCTTTGTTTGCTTTCAGCCTCTTTTAACTAAATCTTACCCCTGAAATTGCCTGGCAAAATACAGCTGTACTTGGCAAATTAGCTATAAAACACAGATGCTCCTGCAGTTCCAGAACAAGGTGCTAGGGGGACCAAACCTACACCACTTTTTCCTGACATAAAAAGATGATCTTCCAGCAAAAACCAAGACCATAGCATGTCCAGGACAAAAGATTTAAAAAACAGAAGTTCTGCTGCAGTACAAAGGAAAGCTGCCAGGAGGTCCAGAATTGACCTTGACCTTCCTCTTCCCAAGACCTACCCACATACCAAATATCATCACAATCCACTCAACCTTCTTAAGTTATGCTGACCACAAATATTCGGCTACACAAACAGACCAACAGACACACTCATGGAGGTACCTAGTGTATCATCATTCATCAGCCTTCTTCCGTCTCAGTAGATAATGTGGAAACAAAAGGGTATACAAAAGGTATACAAAAGGGCGGCTACTTTTACTTACACACGAGCTCACATGTGACTCTTCTAATAAAGGTTACAAAAGCAAGCAATTTGCAGGCGGCAATTTGTGATATCACATTGTATATACTACAAATGAACTCATCTGGAGGAGTACAAAAGGTGTAAACTTTAGCAGGAGTAGGCTGCAAGCAGATAGGGAGTTGAGGATTGTAGGCTAAAAAAAACTAATACTACATGTATGAGGGCCTTGGCAAAAGGACTCGTACTAAACTGTCAGGTAACACTGTTGTTTCAGTATCTATGTACATGTAATTGTGAAGGGTCATTGTGTTTTATTATGTTCTTGTAGTTTTTATTCAGAGGTACCCGAAAAACGTGCCACAGCTTAGCAACAAAAAACCCTCTTCATTCCTGTTTTGAAATTCCTTTACAAGGACGTTTGAAGTCCTGCGGTAACCTCCAAAGTTCCGTAATCGCCGAGCTGAACTCACAAGGTTACAGCTTGTCTGGGCTAAAATTAGGCAGTAATTTACTTGAGGTGAGCCATGCCCAGTCTTCTCATTATCGTGCTCTTGAACAGTCTTACCTAACGTACACAGGGCACGTAAAGGCGTACAAAAGGGCAGCCAATTATACTTACACATGAGTTCACATGTGCCTCTGCTAATGAAGGTTTTAAAAAAACACCAGCAATCTCAGTGGCAATTTGGAGAAAAATTTGAGGATTGTAGGCTTAAAAAAAGCTCATTAAACTGAATGGTAAAGTTAAGTATGTGCAATTTGTAGGAATACATGTACGTGTACTGCAAATCTTGAAATATTCACAGTGGTCTTATTTTCACATTATTTTTGCAGAGACTAGCTGCTCCACTGCAATTCCATGCGTTCCAATATGTATCACTTCTGTACTATAGAATTGTTTCAACCGCAAACTTAAAACACCTGTGTTAACCTTCTACCACAAAATTAAGTCCCTGAATGCCAGAAAAATGAATTTTCCAGTAGTAAAGCCTCTAGTAGGCTGCTAGACTTGAGTGTTACTAAACTAGGCATCCACAACAAGCAGTTTCTGATTAGTCGACATTCCCTGATTGCTCTTATTGTCGAACACAACTTATGCTGGGTACAAACATGTGCTAAGTAGACCATCTAAAAATCAGCTCTGTCAAGAACTATTAGGCATACAGCAAAAGGCTAGTTATAGGTCATTGCCGTGTACACTTTACAACAACCCAAGAGTGTTGTTATCCTGTCTGCAAACAATTAATGTATATATAGAACCAAATCTCAAACGTGGCAAAGGTTGGCCCTCCCTCGACCTTGGACATGCCTCTGCCAGTGATGCTTTAAACAGCTTCATCTGGGTACCTCTCACGCAAAGGAGCCGTGCTTAATGGCTGCCAAATATACCAACTCTGTGCTATATATAACTCCCTAATAAGCCACAGGTTGGGATGGGAGGTATTTTTAGCTTCCGTCGTGAATGCGAGCAAAAGATTTAGAGCTCGGGGGATACTTTTAATGTCTGTACGGAGGGTGCTTGCTATGTCTGTGTGTGTGACGTGAATGAAAGCAGTCCTCCAGTGCGACTCCTGTAGTGATACTGATAGTCTAGACAAACTCGGCTCTATTTTCATCATAGACACAAAAGCCTTAGAAATCTTTCGTATGCTGCTACGCCGCCCTACGCGCATTTGAGAAGACAATTAAAATGCCACTCAAAAAAACTGTATCATGAACTGGTATTTTCCAGTTCAGACAGTTGTATGATAATGCCACTTAAATAAAAAATCTGAACTGGTATTTTCCAGTTCAGGAAGTTATATAATTATTAGAGATTTAAAGTAACATATGTATTTTGACTGTACTTGACTTTTAGACAGCTGCTAAATTGGTAAGAAGCAAGCAGTTTTCGCTATGTTTAGAATCCAGTTGAAACAATTCTGTAGTACAACTGCAATACATTGGAAACTCATATTCCCAGAATACTCATTAATTTGCAAATGGACAGCCACTGCGAAAATATACTGCTGCAAAAGTTTCAAGATACACAAAATTGAGACCGTATTTCAAATCTTTCCATGCAGGAAAATGCAGTTCTAAAACACTTTCAGAGGGTTAAGAAGTTCCTTTAAGAGGGCAAATGCCAAAACTATGAGGGTGTTGCTGCCGTTTCTGAAAAATCCTTTGACTGAGATTGAGAAAGCAATTGATGAAATCTCACAAAGCAAATGGCTTGTTGTTTCATCTTGCAGCACAGTGGAGGTGTTTCTGAGAACACAACAACATCAAAACAGATTCATGTCTTCAGGCCATTTCGTGGAACAACAGTCTAAACTACCTGGTATTAAAAGAGCTACATGTAGGTGGATGTTTGTCTGTGTGTTCCCAGGGGGGCATGAACTGGTCAACACCTAATGTCTGCCTAAAGGAAACTCAAAATATCAATTTTAGTTCTAGTTATGTAATATTTCCTTTTCTATTTCTTGTACTTGCAATTGCGTACTGTTTGTCGACTGATGCAACCATAGTTGCAGGTGGAACTAAGGTAAGGTAAGGTAGTTGCAATTAGCATTTGCAATTAAAAACAACTACTGTATTAAGAGTAAACACTCTTGTATCTTTTGGTTTTTAAAACTTTTTTTGCTTGTACTGTATCTTTATGGCGGCACATACCTAATGTAACTGAAATGCATTTACCATCGATAGTTTTATTTTTGCAAAGAACACATGGACAGATTTTCCGCCACTGCAAACTTTAAACACTGCAAAAGCCAGATAACTTCATGAGCTGTTGTTCTTTTTACCTTATGACCTGTACTATTCACTGAGAACTATAAATTAGACACCTGCTTTTTTCACCCTGTTGAACACTGCCCAGACCTGGGGGCAACTCTCTATTTAATGTACCATGACTCACAACCTGGAGCCTTGTTATTCTACGTATGCACGCAATTGAGTATGAGTCAATGTGAGCCAGTCGGTAAAATTAAACTGACCAAAACACAAGATTTAATCAAGTTGTAGACCTCTTTTTTACATCCAAAATAGAGATAGACAGGCAAAATACCGTAAATACAGTACTTTAAAAAACAAACAAATGTTCCATGTATCATTATTGAGCTTATAGTTTTAAACAAAAGTTGAAACGACCGAAGTCAGGAAAATTAGTCCACGGTCAGAGGTCCACGAGAAAACAGTGAACATAAAACCACCATGAATATTTACAGAGATTTACGGTAGATACTGGTAAAGTGAGGGAAGCCAATGAACTGATAAGGATCTAACTGCCTGACCCCAAGGTGCTAACACAAAAAAACACAAACAATAGGGCAGATTAGCCTATAGAACAGGCTTTTCTAGTACATATAGGATTTTCACACAGCGTTTGCTATCAAAACATAATGTTACAAAATACCATACAATCAATATATACTATTTTACAGTGTTTAAAAGCATATCGCCGAGTTAAAATGTAGAAACAAGCAACAATTTCAAAAAATCTTTCTTTAAAAAGCAAGAAAATGTTTAGCTTTCTGAATCATGATAGACTCTAGAGTCCATTCCAAGTCACCAGGAGGGTTTTTAGATTATGTTTGTAACACTTTTGAATTATTTATGTTAAAAAACTTTTAAAATTTCTTGACAATTTGAAATAAATTGCTACCCGTCACAAAGTCTAATAACAATTAAAAAATTCTTTGACATTTTTTTCTGAAGATAGAAAACACTACAATACTTGAGTTGTGAGCGACAAAATTACTTTCAATTCCTGGTAAATATTTTCATTACCATGTATAATGTATTTCAAAACAAACACGACTCAAATATAGCACATGATAAATATCAGGACGTTATATAAGCAGACACAGGACGTTGGCACAACCGAACAATGACTTCATGGCCCAACACACATTCACGAGTTTCCCATTCCCGTGATGCAACAGCGCTTGGGTGGTCGAATTTTGCGGCAGTGCGATTTTGCAACAGTTTCTATTACAAGCGCCAAACATGGAAAAGTGGACGGTAAAACGCTGCATGGTATGATATTTTCTCATCTCTACCGTAATTGTTCTACTTAATTGAGATGTATACACATCTACAAGGACAGGTAAATGCTGTTGAAGACAGGAATAAAAGACCTGTTGGTTGGTATATCATGTTTTATTTCACAAGTTGTATTTCTTGTCAGATGCAGCGCTAGTAGGACACCTTATTTTGAACACAAGATGCTCACAATACCTTTTTCAACTTTTCAACAGGGCTGTTATGACTACGATAATGAAAATATAAGTATAAAAGTTTGTCCATAACCGGCATTACCGCCACATCGGACTACGTGCGGCCAGCGGTTCGAGGTGTCAACACCGTAAAAACACCACAAAAAAAAAACGAACAAAAAAAACCAAACAAGCTGTATAACTACAAATCAAGATGTTGGAATTCATATGCGAATGTATTTTACATAACATACGTTGTTTTCTGAATGTAGGGCCAAACTACATGAGTTGTAGGGCCAGTATACATAAGTAGCGCGCTGTGTAGCGCGCTGATAGAAACTGTTGCAAAATCGCACTGCCGCAAAATTCGACCACCCAAGCGCTGTTGCATCACGGGAATGGGAAACTCGTGAATTAATATGCGCCTGTTGTGGACATAAATTATGCAAAATGCATTATTCATGAGAATGAAAAAAATCTATTTCCGAGCGACAACAAAAATTGCAGGGGCATTCAGCAAATCCAAACATATCTTTATACTTCTTTGATTATTCAGAAATAATTTCAACTCTTTGGTTGAAGAATTAAAGCTGTTTTCAGAGGTTTTGTTTATATAGCTTTACACTAGACAGTGTAGATATGATGACATCACTTCCGGTTAGCTCACGTGATGACGTCACCCTACAACTTGACATAAACGGCAGGGTAAGGAATCCGAGTCTATGTAAATACTACAGTTTGGGCGCTGGAAAACCCACAAAAAACACTCCATACAACGCCTTTTCACGCTTTTAAGTTGTTCCCTGACCAACAATTTCCGTTGCTTGTTTTTCCAGACAATGAAAATGATTCAAGTCCCAAAATAACAGCAGACAAAACGGCGTATGCATTACGTAACTAAGACAAGAGGGCCTTTCTTTTCCGGTCCACACATCAAGCAAGAATGTCGTCCTTTTACGAGCTTCGCTTAGCGGAAATTCCTGACTATCTACTGACACAAATTTAGGGTGAACCACTGTCCTTCGACTCTAATGTCGGTAAGGAATGTTTACGCCAGAGCGAGGAGGGACAAAGCGTTGAAAATTTTTGTTTGCGTGTCCGGGCACACATAGCTACGGCGGAAAAGATATTTCCCCCTACCCTCCCTGTCTTCAAGCGATCAAATTCTACCACTATCACACCAAAACAACACTTGACAACACTTAGAATCTATCATACCAGTAAAATTGACTTTAAAATGACCGTTTCCTTGTAGGAAAAGCGGGATAGACGGTGTGAAATGTGTGAGGAATTGTGTAGTTCGGAGCAGGAAGCGACTATGAACGGATATGTACACACAGAGAGAAGGGATATGCACGACTCGAAAAAAATAGGAGACCTACCGATTTTTTCTCGGTGTATCAACCCATTCGGAACGGGGGTACCGCGCCGAAATGTCGTGCAGTCGGTCGCACAGGCTTTCCCGATGTGTTCCCCGAGAGGAAGAGGCAGTCCTGGCGGCGACGCGGCGTAGGAGGGCCCGAGCCGTTACGACACTTCAGGCGCTGGGGCGGTCGAGCTGGCGAGTCCCGCCATCTACACTACTGAATCATGGGACGGGGGTGGAGGGGGAGGCAAGAATGGACTCTTCCGGTGGGGAGGTCTGGACTAAACAAAACAACACAAAACACTTTCCGACTGTAAAACCTGGCTCTAGAAATGCACAGAAAGACAGCAAACGGACAAATTGCTGCCCCAAATTGCTAAAAACTACAGGAAAACGGTAAAAATGCAGCCAAAATTGGGATAACCCGATGTTTATGATCATTTATGAACCTTTTTTTTTAATGCGGGGTGTTTCCTCGTACTCATGTTACTTCCCGGTGCACGTTTATTTCTGTCCCCGTGGTCCCAGTCAGTGAAACCATAAAACTGAAATACCGTCACAGTTTCCTGTCTCCTACAGCTCTATATACAGGTCCGCCAAAAATACGGAACCAGTTTCCAAATAAGAAACTATATTGACACGAAAGTGACCATCCAAAAGCATTGTACTTTAGGCCTGACAGTTTCTTATATTTCAATACATCACGTTTTTCTTTTGGGTTGTTTTATTGAGTCACATAGTGGGCGGATATGAAAATATGAGACCATTTTAACGAACAATAAACGTAAAAGAAGTGAGCTTACTAGTACTGTATGTGATGGTTTCTATTATGATTATCATTTGATTTTGTTGCTGCAAAAGTTTTCTGAATTTTTGCAATGCCGAACTTGAAAGTAAATAAACCAATAAAGTTGTATTCTTTTCTGTTGAGATTCTGGCACAATTACTTCAGAGTATAGTTAATACGTAACATGCCCAAATGACGGCATCGTTTTCCTTACCACAATACTTTCTATGACGCCATCTCTAAGTTATGCAGCCTATCCACCCCCGCTGACAGTTTGGTATCGTCCAGCCAATCAGGGCACGTCATCTCGACAGGTCTATTTATAGTCTCCTTTCTCCATTGACCCTGCCCTGAGTGAGTGACGTCTCCACCCATCTGAAACTTCCGTGGAGGTTCATACAAACCAAACAGACCGTAAACTTATCCCCAAGGCTGACGCAAACCGATCAAGCAGTACCCCAGACCTGGAGACTGTCGGCCCGGGATCTTTCCTTCACCTTGGGCACCAAAAACAGCGTGCTATTTTCAGACACCGTCTGTCGCTGGCTATATTTAGAGAGGGGCTAAGCTTTTCCAGATGTTGAGGGAAGTTAAAACAGGCGCCAGTCGGCTTGTAGGTTCCCCTTGCTCCCCGGGAGTTCGTGACCTCGTGGGCTGGTTCTGATTTGCGGCCACGTTTCCTTCTCGCGTGCTCGACTCCGGGGTTGCGTGACGTCATTTCCAAACGATGCGTACCACTGACTCAGTAAAGAATTTGACATCACCGTGGATGGAAACCAGCTGCGCCAAGGCCTTGTAGGGGTAAAGGGGACATTTTTTTTAGCTCAACAATATCTGGAGTCAGATGGGGAAAGGGAACTGTGCCAGAACGCCAGTTTCTCAACGCGTTCCTCCCTTTTAAACCACAGCGAGTGATTTTAATAAAGACTTTATGTGCACCAAAGCGATCTCAGGGCAGTAAAACTGGATGTTTAAAGTCAATTTTCTGGTCATTTTTTTTTAAACGTAGTAAGTTGAATCAACCCTATCCCATAGCATACTGTATCTGTGAGGCAAAAATGCGATGTCGCTGACAGAAAACGCGGTTGCTTGTTTCTCATCGAGTAGCTTGTTTCGGGGCTACTCCACCAATGCTTCAAGTATGAAATGATGACGAAGATGTGCTAAGAAATGACAGTAAATGTCAGTATCAGATGGATTTCCTCATCCAGAACATTTTTTTGTTTTGCCGCCCTGAAATTGCATTGAATGCCAAAAACTGTAGTGTCTGTACATCCTTCTCGCTCACACATGAAACTAATTTATTTAACGTTATATACCTGGATGGCGTTTTTATTGCAAGTCTGGGACAGAAGTCACACGTGATGTATGTGCATATATGAACATAGGTCAACACGCGCGAAGCCACTCCCAGAAGGCAAGACACGTACATCATACTTAATAGTACTACATGTTAATCTCCAAGCAGATCCTACGGTGGCAAGGCCGATGGCCAATGCCTTTTAGTGGCTAATGGTCACTCCTTTGGCCAATGGTTACTGCCTTGCCACCGTAGGATCTGCTTGGAGATCACTACATGTATGCTTGCTTCAAAAACTCTTATATATTAGATATTAGGTATTAACATTTTGTACCAATATCATGGCCTTATGTCTCGCAAGGGATGAAGGGGATAAGTAAGTAAGTACATGCAAGGACGTTCAACGTCCTTGGTACATGTAACTAGTAAGTAATGCTGTGGTACATCTGAATTAGCGCAGTGAAATCGGAATCTTTGGGCTGCTTCTGGCACAGATTTACACTGAAAAATGTGCTGTGTAAACGAGGGGTCCCGGGCTACCGACGATTTGCGCTGAAATGTTTTCAAAGACTTCCCGAAAGGGAGCCTGTTTGTTCGGCATCGGATGACGTCAACGAGAGTAAACATAGCCCTTCTTTCAAGGCCGCCGATGCCACGTGTTGTCCCACCACGCGAACGTTAACTCTATACCACGCCGATTTGCAAGACAAAAATACTCCAACCCTAAGTACCAAAAGATTAAGATAAAGAGCACCTTGCAGTATCAATGTCCCCTTTTCTTAATGGGTTTTGAAGTCGTTGGCTAACATTCGGCCGGAACTAGTATCAAAGGTAAAGGTCATTAAGTTGATAACCACAATAAGCGTCTGAATCAAAGTTCAGCAATCTTTGATATCTGAGTGACGTATGACGAGTTTACCTATGTAGGCGTGATGCTATATGGGGTGAGGATAAGCTGTCGTGGATCTGGTTAAAAATATCGTCCTAATCTGAACTGATCTAGAATTGTTTATTATGGCCCGGTGGGTCTTTACTTTTCAGACATGGCGTGACTATAAGGTATTGCGTGAAAGCTTACCTACATGTGGAAGGGTTATCTCCAAGCAGAGGTTAGACTTGTTTTGGACGTTTTTATGCGCTCTGGTTGGGTTTCTATTTTATCAGCCTTTCTTTCGGTATGATTTTGGGAAAAACTGACAAAATAGCAAGCTCGACAAAACGCTTAAAACCCCTAAAAAGTCCAAAGCAAGGTCAACTGGAGCTAGAGAGAGACAACGCAGAAAAGGGGACAACAGACTTTTTTTTTAAAAAAAGCAAATCAGTCTGCTGCTGCACAATAGGAATCCACTGTGTGGTCCAGTATGTGCACGCACTTGTACCAAGACCTTTTTTTACCTCCTTGTAAATACACACATAATCCATTTAAGGAGGTTAGAGAGAGTCAGAGAGAAGATCCCCCTCTATTGTAACTTCCTTGCTCCATAAATTAAGTGATGATGATACTGTTCCGCTCTCACACACGCACACAAACCAACGGAACTGGAGACTGATAACAAAGTTGGCCAGTATTTCTATGCAGAACTAGAGATGTTTGCGCGGTCTTGTTTGTGCGTTGTGCAATCGATAACTAATACTCAAGCTCTGACGTCACTGATATGTCCTCACACACGTTCCCACCTGTTTTAGCCTGGTAAGGAATTCTCTTTTCCCTTTCCTTTTCTTTTTTTTTTCTTTTTAGATTTGGGCTGAAGTAATCCAACAAATACAGTTTAACAATGTAAAACTAAATTGCCTCGGGATCAGGACTGTCTCCAGGACCGGTACCCGTCCCGTGTTGGCGGGAGCGAAGTTTTGGGGGCTGACGTAGCCTCATTTGCAGGCGTTCCGCGGTACTCTCCAAGCAGAGCTTTGGGTTTTGGGCTTATTTTTGGCGTGTTTTTAGGCTTTTTTATCGGGCTTTCTTTTTTCACTGAAATGTTGTTTCCGCCAAAAGCCCGATAAAAAAGCCCCAAAACACGCCAAAAATAAGCCAAAAATCCAAACCTTTGCTTGGAGAGTAGTTCCGCGGGGGGAGAAGGGGAGGGCTGATTTTTCCCGGTGCGGTCGGCGTTTTTTTTTTTTTGGCCGGGGGGGGGGTGCGTATATGCAAGTCAGTTCCACGATTTTCTGATCACACGATGGCACGCGTTAGAGCTTTTGCCGCCAACCCTGTATACCCTCCCGTGCGCCGCGGGCGGATCTATAGCTAACAAGGCTGGATATTTCACTGCCATGAGAGGAAAAGCCCTGGGCAGAACTGTGACCGGCAAAGCACCCCTAAGAAGTCGGCCGTTCGAACAGTTCGAACGTTCACCCCTGTTGACAAGACTTTAGCTCAAACAATAAAAGGTGTCGTTTGGGGTGACGTGAGTTACGGGTGAGTCAGCAGCCCCGGTATGTGCGGAACAACAACAGCCAGACGCTATGTTTGAACTGTTGCGTCAGCTTTTGAAATAGAGACTGTGCAGGCTTCGGATACAGAACAAACTTGTAGTTCAGGGTGTGGTTGAAATCAGAAAAGGGATCCTTCAGAAACATTTACGGGGAACGTTACGGTAGCAATGGAAGGTTACTAGGGGTTAGACATGCTCATCAGTGAGGGTTTTTTTGCCAAATGTTCCTTTTCCGACTCTGCCAATTGGTCACGTAACGTTAACGTAAAATAAATCAAGCAACTGGATAAATTATCTGAAGAGTCAGACGTTTTTAGATAGCATCCACTATCTTTCATCACTGTCCGAATGATTCTCAATATAACTGAGTACACGTATATATAAATGAGTTTCAATTACTCTATACATGTTATTACACTTGTCTTCAGACTCATTCTCAGTCACTGATGAACGATAGCGGATGCTAAATGAAACGTCTGACTCTTCAGAGAATTTATCCAGTTGCTTGATTTATTTTTTTATTGCGTACATGTATTATTATTCTACCTGGATGTCTAAGAGCAACATGTAACGTTACAGTTGTATTTATCTAAATATGACATTTTGGAGACGTTTGCAAAAAAACATGGGAATACTAAAAAAGATAAATTCTGGTTGTCGGTATGGAGGTGAAAAGCCCCCCTCACCCTGAATTCTTGTCCTTGATTCACTCCTAGTCTCATGATCACCCCACTTATGAATTTGAACGTACTACAATTACGGTCAATGACCTGTACTATTTTTCATAACCACAAAGATGACATTGTCTTGGTTTGGCCACGTGTAAGCACTTTAAAACACCATATCAGATCACGAAACGTTCCCCATTGTTCAAAGACAGGTGGAGCGGAGAAAGCTATGTTAAAGACAGTAATTTAGCCACCAGGTAAGCTCTGTTCTTTCCCTCATTGTTAGTGCAAGTCACGCATCATTTATTATACACAATACTGTGTATTGCGCAACTGCAACGTCACCAAGTGCTTCTCTATTTCCTCCTTGAAACTGGACAAGAAAAAGACCAGTTAACTTTTTTCTCTAACCCTTCCTTTGTCTATGTTACGTTTAATCTCCTTCGGTATTGACGCCCTCTTACACCCTCCTATTTTTGATATGGAAAGAAATAAATTTATGTCACCCCCTTCCATTTTTGACATGGAATAACCTGGGGACGTTGACCTGTAATTTGGCGCCAGACACACGCATACCAAGTACACACACATACACGGAACTACCAGTATTGTTTAGTGTGATAAAATCGTAGCCTGTGTCACACAACCACTCGCTGTCAGGGGCTGATCGGGCCTCCGGCTGTTTATGTGTAGAAGCATGATGTTGTCAGCTGGGCAAGATAAAATCTCTGTTTCAGCGTCCCTTGTTAGTCTCCAACAGGCTTTGTCGAGGCCAATTGATTAGCAGTGATAGTAATCCGTATTTAGTCTGTACCAGCAGACATCTTGGGTTGCTCTAAAAATTATGATACTAGAATTTGGGTCATTGTTAGAGTTGCCTACGTGAAACTATATGACTTAGTCTACTAGTACATTTCCCCTATTGTAGGAATTTTCTCGTATTTTCAAGTCCCTAGTTAACCAAGTCTGGTAGAGTCTGTGGTGTATGGCTGATCTACCACCTTCTTTATCCATGATATCATGAACATTTACGTCGACTAGGGTCATCAATTAAACATTCAGGTAGAGCATAACGTAATACAAAATAAATCAACTTGCAACTGGATAAATTCTATGAAAAGTCAGACACTGTCTTTCAGCCTCAGTCACTGATGAAAGATAGCAGATGTTATCTGAAACGTCTGACTCTTCAAAGAATTTATCCAGCTAGTGGCTTGATTTATTTTGCATTAAGCGATCACGAACACTATATCATGGTGTACGTTATTCTAAGGTTATCGGTGAATGTCTGGCAACTAGCACCAAAAGCCACCCCATCTCTACTTTCCTCTGAAACACAGTCTCGTTCAGTGAGGCTTATTTTGTGCACTTTCAAGATTTAATGGCGGCCTTTCATGACCTTTTCGCCCAGCCACGCGCCAAAACTCGGTCGCCTTTAAACCCCAGGAATTCTGACTCATCCGTGTTTTAGATCTTATAATCCCCTTTGGAAATCCACCGAAAAGGAGTCGGAAAACATCATCCTTGTATAGATATCACTTTTACCCTTACATATAGGAGACACCGCACAATGTAGCTTTATTGAAAAGCTTTCAAAAAAGACGCTAATCATCGCTGCAGTGGGACTTGTGGGTGGATTTCAACCAACCTGACAGTCACAAAAGATTTGGAGCAAGCTTAGCCCTTCGTGACACAAATAAAGAACGGGTAGATCCACGCTTGTACCATTTATGTAGTCTGGATTTGCTTTTCCGGGTCAGATAATGTTTAGGTTTGTAGGGTCAAACATTCAGTGATAAAATGTGGCTTTTTTTCTGCCACACCCAACTTGACACGCATGCGCCCTAGCATTATCTTACCCTCAAACTCAAAATCATCGCTGTCGCTTTGATGTAAAAGACAAGATCATAGTTCTAGCTATACACCAGTTACAATAAAGAACTCGCCGTTAGAAAATTTTACTGTACAAGCTATCTAACATCTTGGCACTAAAAAGAATTATAGGGTATAGAATTTTCTTCTTACACAACCAGTAAAGTTCTGAGGAAGGTGTCTGATAGACATCGAAACGTAAGCAGGTGAGAACTTTACTGGTTGTGTAAGAAGAAAATTGTATACCCTACATGTATATATATCTTCCAACCTGACGAAACTATTTACGGTAAAAAATTATGTTGGTGGCTTTAATATAAAGTACCCAAACTGTCTAAGGTGCGCAAACATTGCAGAGGAGCCTCTACCAGCTCTGAGCGGCAAACTGTACTCCTTTAGCAGACCAACTCCCCTGGCATGTTGTCTCTCTCTATATATACATGTAGCTATTTGTCCAATTTCTACTCTTTCCAGCCGCCTCTGAAGCCTAGCTGGTAGAAGCTAGTTGCAGACGACCTTACACAGGGTAAGCAATTACCGTAACCTCGCGTGCACGCCTGCACAACTGAAGTGGGATGTATAAGTGTACAAGGTAGTGCTAGCTATAGAATCGTTGGTTAGATAATTATCGAGGTGAGGAGACGCTCTGAATGCATATTATTCTGGTAGTGCCTTACCATTAGCCTGGACTTAACCAGTCTTGTTACCTCATGTTTGGTGTGTGTGTGTGTGTGTGTGTGTGTGTGTGTGTGTGTGTGTGTGTGTGTGTGTGTGTGTGTGTGTGTGTGTGTGTGTGTGTGTGTGTGTGTGTGTGTGTGTGTGTGTGTGTGTGTGCGTGCGTGCGTGTGTGTGTGTCACGGTGTGTGTGTGTGTGTGTGTGTGTGTGTGTGTGTGTGCGTGCGTGCGTGCGTGTGTGTGTGTGTGTGTGTGTGTGTGTGTGTGTGTGCGTGCGTGCGTGTGTGTGTGTGTGTCACGGTGTGTGTGTGTGTGTGTGTGTGTGTGTGTGTGTGTGTGTGTGTGTGTGTGTGTGTGTGTGTGTGCGTGCGTGCGTGTGTGTGTGTCACGGTGTGTGTGTGTGTGTGTGTGTGTGTGTGTGTGTGTGTGTGTGTGTGTGTGTGTGTGTGTGTGCGTGCGTGCGTGTGTGTGTGTCACGGTGTGTGTGTGTGTGTGTGTGTGTGTGTGTGTGTGTGCGTGCGTGCGTGCGTGCGTGCGTGCGTGTGTGTGTGAGAGAGAGAGAGAGCAGGACAAGATTTTTAATTTGCTAAATGCAAGGCTAAAAGGCTCTTCTGGACACTGAATTCGAACTAAGTACCTATAGGTGGGAGGTACGGGTGAGATGCTAAGAGAGTTCCATAATTTTGCAGGTGCAGGTGGTGCAAAGAAGGTGAAGCTCTTGCTGTAGCGAGGACTTCACTCTCTCCAAGAAGGACCTAAAGACTGGTATTTGGAGAGCGTAATATGATGTGAGATTTATTTCAAAGAAGGACATGTGGTTTTTGAGCGGTATCTCTTGACGTTTTCATGTTTCATCTGCAGTGAAGTTCGAATTGATTCGTTGTATTTTATGCTGAAATTCACAAACAGCCGTCTCAAGAAATGTGAATGTTATTTCCGGTAAAAGACGGTAAAATTGCTACTCTCCAAGCAGAGGTTTGGGTTTTGGCTTATGGCTTATTTTTGGCGTGTTTTTAGGCCTTTTTATCGGGCTTTCTTTTTTGCACTCAGTCTGGTATCTTTTTTACTTGGGTTTGCGTAAAAAAAGATACCAGTGCAAAAAAGAAAGCCCGATAAAAAAGCCTAAAAACACGCTAAAAAATAACCCAAACCCAAACCTCTGCTTGGAGAGTACAAAATTGCCCTAGCGAGGCCAGACCTAGCCTCCACCAGGCCTTCCTGCGGGGAAAAAATCGTAGAATTCGGCAAAAGAAGGGAATAGCTGGCCAATACAGTCAGTTCGCGGGAGGGTTAGTTTCCCCCCTCCGAAGGAAATGTATAAATAGCGCGGCCAGTCAACCTCAAGGCGGCCAGACTCCCCTAGCAAATATCTCCCTATTATAGCCCGCGCAGTTAGTCTGGTAGAGACTAGGCCAGACCACTTCGTAAGATCCGTGCAGGTGCGATGACTAATCATTTATGGCCTCCGCAAACAACGCGGAAAAACGCGCGCGCTAAAGGAAGCAGTTCAAAAGGCCTCGAGCATACCATCATTTCCGAGAACAGTCCACCCACTGTTTCCTTTATTCCGAGAATTACGTTTGTACTTTAACATCAATGGCACCGCGGGTTGCGACTTAGCAGCGTGTGCAAATCCGACAGCTAGACTGATGACATTTCACCTGGCCGGCATGAGCAAGTAAATGTCAAGAATGTGTTTGGACATCTCTTACTTTATGTAGCCTCCACCAGGCCTTCCTACGGGGGTACGGATCGTAGAATTCGGCAAAAGAAGGGAATAGCTGGCCAGTAGTCGGTCCGCGGGAGGGTTAGTTTTTTGGCCAGTCAACCTTAAGGCGGCCAAACTCCCCTGGCAAATATCTCCCTATTATTATTATAGCCAGCGCAGTTAGTCTGGCAGCGTTAGCACCTGCACGTTCGTGATCGGCTTGCAGTTTGTAGCAATCTCGCTAGGTGAAACTCGTGTATTGCTCTCTGGGGAACAAAATGTTACATTGTGAAAAATGGAAAATGTTACATTTTGCTACTTTTTGACAAGGAGAAAAAAAGATGGTATTGCTACGTATATAGTCTGGAATAACTCATTGAAACGGTTCCCCTTACACAAATTACACTGAAAAGCGAACCTATCCGTATTTGCTGATGTAGATTCTTATTATGTTTACCTTTGCAGAAGGAAAACATATTGTTTTTGCTCTGTTTCTTCTTCCTCTTCTTCTTCTCCAAACAAATAAAGTCAATGACCTGGACCAGACGTCTGTCACCATGGTAACTGGTGCTGTTGCACTATTGTCCTGTGGTGTTGGGTAACATTACAAAATGTATGTAGCAGGACAGAGCTAGAGGGGCTGGTCACTATATATTACATGTATACGTGAATGTGGTTAAGCAAGAATAAACAGAGCAGTAGTTTGTCAGGCTACACCATGCAAAGGTAAACATTATACATTTGCTTTGCAAATGTTACCTTTCTTGTGTCTAGAGACTTTTGTTACACCATCAAGTAAAAAAAATTCAACAGACAAGTTTTCTTTACATAATTATATTGAAAACATAGCAATGGAAGAGAACTTTTTTTTGGTTAAATCAAATGACATATGCAAATTTCAACCTAATCACATAATGCTAAATGCAAAACTATCTCTATACAAATTGGAGAACTATTCACATTGTGGGCAGATAAAGGGTAAAATACATAATACAGCAACAATATCAATATAATCAACGAGTGTCAAAAATGAATATAGAAGGAATGAAATGGCACTGTTAATATATGTCATGATTACAGAACTTGAAACTTAATTAGCAATGTTTGTTGACAGAAAATAAGACAACTTTAATTGCATAAAAACTTACAGTTGAGAAGGATGGTTGTTAGGGTGAAAGATTTCAAGAATAGTGTTGGGGAATAACTGAAGGAGCCTCAGAGATTACTAAACCAGCCTAAGTTATACATATTTGTACATCATTATGTTTATGACAGTAAGCATGTACCTCCACACCCTTTCCACAAGTGGTTGGGGTGCTGAGCAACCAAAGATTTGACAAATCGCTCAAGGAATTTCGTAGATAAAGAACGGATCTTCTTATGTTTTGTATGTCTTGATGTCTTCCAAACCATACTTTTATATCGTGCATAATTTTCCAAGTATAAGACAAAGGATCACAGAAATTGAATTTTGGCTGCTCAAAAATCACCTTGTAGTGGAAAGAGGACTTTAAGTAGTATATGATTTTGAACTGTGTTGGTCCTACAATGGAAGCTATCAACGAATTGACGAACTCAATGTTTGTTTTGCTATTCTAACAGAAGTTTACTTGCTGTTACATATGGAAATGTAAAATTTATCTGAATCCATTGTTCATCCATATTTCTTAAGCATAACTTTTGATAGTGTTGATTAACTTGAAGAGTTTAAACTACTGGAAATAAAGTATTTTCAGAAAATTAGTCATAAGCTATCTTAAAAGTATTTTACATAATTCGAAAATGTTAATATACATAACATTGTAATAAATGTAAAGTCAAGTGTAATAATTAAAAAAGATAGTAACACTACATTTTTAGTTGCATTGATATGTTAATTTAGCACAGTACAATAGGTATACACTGGTCAGATGTTGGCCCATTTTTATCATGGCAAGAATACTTCTGTGAAAAATTGGACTTTTACTCCTAAAAATGTGATCAAATACACAGCACCATTGGTGTACATTACATAGACGGGTTACATGTAGTTTTCAGTGCTCAAAAATGCCTTAGTTTTGAGTGTTCAAAAATGCCGTTAGCTTTGAGTGCTTGAAAAATGCCAACTTGTTGAGGGGATGATTCTAGAAATTGCAGGATTGGACAACATGTTACTGATTTCAAGCCAAATTCCAATCAAGAAATGCTTTTAAAAATGTATATACAGACTAGTGATCTAGCAGACCAAAAACTACAAATGATGGCCTTATTAGGCAAGCATGTGTCAAAGTGACCAATTCGCCAAGGGCCATGTGGCCTATCAACTTGTCGCACCTGGAAATAGGGGGTGGGGGGATTTTTAATTTCACCATCTTACATGTAAGAACACTTAGCTTGTAACACTGTGTACATACATGTGCCACATAGGAATTTCCAACATGTAACAAGGTGCATTGTTCCATGCTGAACAGATACAGACTATAGAAACACTCATATAAATTGTTTACTGAAGATTCTTGGCAACACCACTGGGGCACTGCCTTCTTGTCAATCTAAACCATATTCACATTTGACACAAGGCACTACAACCTCTAAATGAATGATTTTTTTTACAATTTTTCTTACATATTCTGTAGTGTAACACTCTTGACAAAGTACTAGAAGGTCAAAGAGATTCAATAAATGTTAAAATAGAAAAAATTAGAGGAAAACATTGTTGATTTTTTTTCTAAATCATGAAGATGTTTCTTTCACAGCTACCAGCAACAGTCCCAGTCTCCACCAATCAGCTGTCATGTAACATGATTACTACCTTATAAGGGAAAGGCCTGGTGTTGACCAATCAGCATTCTTGAGATATGTGACTCCTCAACACTGTATTTTTCTTTTAATTACATGGAATTTTGACACAATTAAGTAACGATAATATACAAAATATTGACAAAATCTTTCAAATGGCGCCGACTACAATACTGGGTACATATTGGCAGCAATATACATTGTATAAATGAGGCTCTTGTATGTATGGTGCAAAACTAGCCAATCACAACAGCTGTAACATCAGTCCTAAGGACACGTTCTTATTGCCATCAGTCAATTTATAGGTATCATAAAATTAGAACATGATCAATAGATTGAAGTAATAAAATGTTTGGCTATTAATTAACAAGTATCAACTTCAAGTTTCTAAAATTCAAATAAATTGCATCAGAGTTAGTTAACATAATTCAACATGACATCACACAGTAACGCATATATAATGAGTACGAAGCTAAATCAATGTAGGTTATACACATTTACTGACCAATGAAAGTAGACCACACAAATTGAGATCACCCAATCACAACTCTTGACACATGTGCACTGTACTTGGAGTCAAAGGTAATAGAAAGGCAGTTAGAATTGTTTAACTGAATTTTACAAAATTCCGGGTCAATATACTCCTGTCATGATTTCATGAATGCTTTTAACAGATATCAATTCTTTTGATTTTTTTCTATAAAAAGAGTTTCGAGTGTATATTGCCTTTTAGGTTGCTTATTTTCTATTGTGCAAAAATTGTTTTCGTTGCATCCCTTACAACTTCTTTTTTTTTGTTGGAATTTACAAAATTTGGAAGATATTGTTTCTTTCTCGTGATGACATCACAGGTCGTCATCTCCGATGTAGGAATCTTCGAACACGTCGTTTTCCACGAGTGCCGCCGGTCCGCGCGTGTTCTTACTGGACGTTTTCAGCGTCACAGACGAGAACTTGTCCTACAGAGCAAACATAGAAGAATTGGGCATGTGGTGTTAAGAACACAGACAAATAAAGGAATATTTCAAATTCTATTGTCAAAATAATTCAACTATAGAGTAAGAAAACTACAGAAGCTGTGTGTGTGATAATAAAATTGAATAATGAATGAGAAGTTTTGAAAAAAATCCATGAAGTTGTAAAACAATTATTGAAAAATAAATAAGTAATTAGAAATAATCAGTAAGCGCTTTATGACTTGATATGGTTGCAACTACATACAAACACACAGTGTACATTCATGAATAAACAAAATCTCAAACAAACAAACAAACAACCATCTCTGACGGTCCCCCGACTTACCGATATCCTGCGGACGGAGTCCTTCGCCCTCTGCGCCGCGCTGACGTTCTCGTCTCCGTTGGTGTCGGGAAGTCCCAAGCTGCCCCGGGGCAGAGATGGACTTGGGGAGGGCCGTCTTCCCATCCTTCCTCAGGAACTGTCTGCTCTGACTCCGCTTTACCCTGTCCTGCGGCTGTGTTTGCAAAAAACAAGAGCTTTTTAACCTTCAACATGCTAAGGTAGCCATTTGGCACCAAATTTGTATGGGTTATGGGTGCAGGCAGCAGGGAGAAGGTTAATAAAGTTGGCCTTGGCAGCTAGATTGTGCTTATATCATGGTATGAGAAGAGAAGTTGAAATTCTGAGCTGAATTGGCTGCTGTTTTTGCAATAAAAAGAGCTGCTGAATGGGCTGCTAGTTTCAGGTTGGACAAAGGAAGGACTCTGTAGCAGTGAGGGACAGCTACAAATTGTGAATGCTACAGAAATACATACAGAAAAACCTACAGTCAAAAATGGTCTATCTTAAGTTCAACATTTACCAGCAAATGTAAGCAGTTTCTCTTCTCATCTGTTCCATACATGTTGTTCTGAAAATGTCTATACTAGCAATGGTCTAGCTTATTCCTGGACTATATAGACACTAGTACTGTTCAGTCACTATGGTAACATTCACCAATGCCCTCTATCAAAAATAGACCAAACTGCAGCTCACACACTTGCAAGAGTTATGCTGCAATACACCATTCCTTTAAGCTGACTTAGTGAAAGACTAGTTTTCAGAAGAAAAAAAAAACAGCACATGAAACACATTCTTCACATATAATATATCAATAGGAAAAGCTACATACTACTAGAAACATAGACCCTAACTTGTGTGCATGTACATGTACTTGTATGTTACTATAATGGTTAGCAGTGAGTTGTATGCTTCTGCCTACCCTTTTAATCCTGCCTCCCTGCTTCTTCATGATGAGTTCGTCTACCATCCCCTGTAGGCACATACTGATCAGGATGGCCTGTGGGGAGGGGGGTACAAAGGGTTAGATAAACAAAAGGTCACACCACTAGGTCCCGACATCCCCTTATATGTATGTTCTTACATATCAACCTATTTTCTACACTACGTTGGAACATAGGGGTGCCTGAACAAAGGCTTGTCAGGACATACATGTAGGGTGTCCCTAAACAAAATCATTAATCTCTGGTCTCTCAATCCAAGAAGTTAAATACTTATACAGAAATGTGAATGTCAGTCCTTTTTTCCTTACTTAAACTTAGAACAAAGCCTTTTAAAGTTTAACGTTCTACAATTGTTTTGTTCAATTTCTGTCATTTTCCCTTTTTCCCTAACATTTTCGTTATCCTTCTAGTACAGCTTTTTGATCATTTTCACAGCTGCAGCTTTGAATCAATTCACTTGAAACAAAGAGAATTTCACCTGGTCAGATTCAATAGTGATCCATTGCAGCTTGTCCTTAGCAACCAAGTACTCAAACGCCACCTCCAACTTGGGTTTCAGGTCCTTACTGTCTCCATGGGCATTCGCACCATTGGTTTCTGGGATCTGTACAACAACAAAAAAAAACATTTCAAAACAAGAAATTTCTGACTTCTGGGAAGTCTACAATCCACGGCTTTCTGAATTTCCCATGTCGACTCATGGCCAGATTCTGAGACCTCATGATCATTCTGCCTGTCAATCTTCCCACAACCAAATGCTGTAAGCCTACTTTGTCCAGACAAACAGATACACAAACCCACAGGTCAGCCACCTAAAACAATACTGTACCCGGAATTGTAAAATTGATTCCATAAATGGCATGGTGTTTTGAATACACTTTTGAAACTATTCTTTCATACAGTAGTAATACGTGGGAAACATATATCCACGGTGTCATGAATTTGTGTTGGACAGGTCACACAAAAAAAACACCACAAAAGTTTCTAGATTTACAGAATGTTACTTTCATCAAACCCCTGTAATCTTTAAGTTATAACCAGTCACGGTCTCCCACCAAGGAAAACAACATTAAGGTCTCCTACCTGCGTTGTTATCCTCCAACACCTCATTCGTGTGACCTTGAAGATGCCCTCCTTGACCTGGTTGTTGGCGACCTTGATGCGGAAGTTCAACTCGCGGTTTCCCGCGCTCACAATGACGGGGCAGTTCGGCTGAGGAAAGTCCGTGACGCACGGCTTGAACTGGATGAATCCGTAGGACTTCAGCGTTCTGGCAAGTTTAAGATACTGTGGAAAAACATGACATGCATATTGGGCAAAATGGTGAACTCATAGGTCACTAGTATACAGTAATAAAATGCTTGGCAAGAACTTAACAGCCACACTTTCTGCAATGCCAATTTAGCAATTAAGAGATTGATATGTCAATGCATTTCATAGAAGTCTTAGCTTATCACATACAATTAAAGACTTCATTTTCCTCATATCAAAATTATCTTTCTCCAAATTGATGTGTTTAAATGTCAGGCAACCTCATGTTTTAAAAATACGATATTGACATTTAAAAAAAACAAGTTCCACTCATTTAAATGGATCTGGGTACAATAGTACCGATGACCTAGCATACCTACATGTACATTTGTAAGACCCCCTAACTTGGTCTAAAACTACATGTACATGATGTGCCACATATAGCACTAAAAGAGGGCTATGGGGCCTTGTTCCCTTACCTCCTTCTTGGAGCCTTTGGTCTGGAGTGCTGCCAGCTGTTTGTGGACCTCCTTTGTGGCGAACACCCAGCCCCGCTCGATATCGTTCACCGCCTGGACGTACAGCAGATTCATCGCTATCCTGTCATCAAGGAGATCGTTGTCCATGCTTGGTTCCCAAAAGCTACAAAGGAAAATATTTTTAATACGATTGGCAAAAAAATTTAAAGCAGTGATCCTCAATTGAGGTGAAGCATAATGCTTTTTCAAGTAGGTAAGCTGTGCAATGTAGTTTGCTACGGCTTGAATTTTTTTGCCAATCAAACTGGGTCATCCCTACTCTCCTTGGCTTCCTGAATCCCCCCATGTCGACCTCCAATTCTTGCTGGCTCCCTGGCCAGATTCTGAGACCTTTGACCTCCTGTCAATCTACCTGTCAATCTTCCCCCACCCTTGTGCTCTCAACCTACTGTGTCCAGACAAACCCACAAGGCAGCCACCCAAAACAATACTCCCCTGCCCAGAAGCAACAAAAGGAACTCACTTTTTCCTAAGGACTATTCTGTGTTTTGCCTCACTCTCGGCAGTCTTCAGTGATATGTACGGGGACTCAAACTCCTGGAGCTTCCTCACAACTGGGGAGTGAACAAAGTATTACGATCAGAAACTTTGACATTCAAAAAAGATATGAAAATCAAGAATGGGAAGGTTTCATCTTTCAGTACTTCCTGGTATAAATACTTACTTGAATTCCCACCGTCTTTTTCCTTCTTGACCAAGAACAGGGCAAAGTAGTAGACAAAGTCGTCTGAAAGTTCTATCTGGGAGGCAACCGTCTGAACAGAAGAAAACAGCATACAAATGTACAACATTATAAATGATGAATGTAGACATTCTAAAACATGTAACTATAGGACTCAAACCTACCTTTATATGTAAAAGGGTGTTGTTTTTATAATACCTCCATGTTTGGAGGTTTTGTTTTGGGTGTATTTTGGTCTTGCGTTTGTGAGTTATTTTCGCATGCTAGGCAAGTCTGAGACACTGGCAGGAAGTTATTAATTCATAGGTCCCAGATCTAGAAAGGGTATTTCATTTTTTTGTCTTCAATTTCCTGCTTCACGTATATGCATGTCTGTTGCCTTATGGGAGCCAGTGGGAAAATGCATAGACTGAGAATAAGCTAGAAGTTCACAATAACAAATAAAACAAGAAATTCACAAAAACTCGAGAGCTTCGATTTTTTGTTCTTTCTGTGATAATCAGAAGACAAACAAAATCCTTACCTCCAGGACGTCGTCTGTTTGGTCTGTTGAACTGATGCTGACTGAGATCTTGTGGCCGTTCATTAGGAAAACATCCAGCTCTACTGACTCAGGCTCCGCCTTCTGGGTCTCCTACATGTCAATCAACAGATACAACTCTCAGCACTAATACATGTATGTAGTTACTGTACACTGTGTATAGAACTTGAGTCCCATGAACTACATGCTTTTGAGTCACACAAGCTACATGTACATGCTTTTGAGTCACATAAATTACATGCTTTTGAGTCAAAAGAAGATATATGCTTTTTAATCACATAAGCTACATTTGTACATGTCTTTCAGTCACATAAGATAAATGCTTTTCAGTCACATAAGCTACAATCTTTTCAGTCACATACGCTACATTTCTTTCAGTAAAAAAAGATACATGTACTCTACATGCTTTTCAGTCACAAATAAGCTATATTGTACTACCCTTGGCAAACAAACCTTATAATATCTGGACATTTAAAAACTTCAAACAGTGAACAAAAATCGAAAGTATTAATTGAAAGAAAGGTTTACCTGTTGAGCTTGATTTAAGAAGCTGTTGAAGATGTCACTGCCGACAATCACTGGATCTTGGCTCACTGGAAAGAAAAATATACAACTCTGATCCTGACCTTCCATGCAAATATGGTGCTCATTCCCAAATATGGCATCATCATTAAAAAATTTCACTGATTAGACATTGCTGTGGACCGATCACGATGAAAGAAAAGGAAAATACAATTGTGATCCTGACCTTCAATGCAAATATGGTGCTCATGGCCAAATATGGCATCACCATGCAAAAATCCCACTGATTGTATTATTGCTGTGGACCGATCACATCGCTTTCTCACACTGAAGGATGAGACATTGCTGACACTCACCTATCTGTCTGTACCTCTCCAACTGTTCTAACCTCTTATAAAACCAATCCAAATAAGGCACCCATGCCCAAAAATGGTATTAACATGCAAAATCCCACTGATTGGATTATTACTGTGGACCAATCATATCACTTTCTCAAGGATGAAACACTCACCAATCTGTCTGTACCTCTCCAACTGTTCTCTCCTCTTACAAAATCAATCCAAATAAGGCACTCATGCCCAAATATGGCATTAACATGCAAAATCCCACTGATTGGACAACTGCTGTGAACCAATCACATCACCTTCTCAAGGATGAAACACTCACCTATCTGTATGTACCTCTCCAACTGTTCTCTCCTTTCCTCTATCTGCTGGGGGGTCAGGGTGAAAAGGGGGAGCTTCTTGGGAGGGAAGGCAGGCAGGTTGGCCTGTCCAAACTCTTTCTTCATCTGAAAAATATCAAAGGAAAAGCAAAATGTTAATCATCATGACCTGATGAATACAATGTGAAGTACGTTGACAAGTGAAAACATAGCATTCCAGACACTCTATTTGTAAAGTAACTGCACTTAAGGCTATGACTGCTTTTAAGAAAAAAGAATCTTTGCTATTGTATGTAGAGCGTCCTTACTAACCTGTTCATTGAAGTGGTGGAGCTGGCTGTAGCGGACAGAACAGTGAGCCACGCCATTCACATGGATGTTGAACACCTGAAGGGAAAAAGTCAGTCAGCATTGTTATCAAGAACTAGGTGGCAAGGCGGTCCTGTGGTTAGGGCTGTTGACTTGTTGAATCTAATCAAGGATTTTTCAAAACCGGGGAATATGGGCGCTGCTCCCTGATGTAACCAGCCAGCTCCCTCTTATCAATTTTCAGATTGAACCCTTGACCTTAAGTGGCTACATACAACACAACATTAAGGCCTTCTCAAAATGATCTTTTTGTATTGAAAATATAAAATCAAAACATAACAATACATTCTGGCATTACAAACTGTGTTACTCTTGTAAAAAATTTGCATCACTCCCTCGCCATGCTAGTGATCTGCTCCCTCATGCAAATTTTTTCTAGAAAAAACCCTGCTAATGGTTCAGGGTTTGAATCCCAGTGGTATTGCACCTATGTTGACTGCTCTTAAGAAAGGCACTGTACACTGATTTTCTCACATACTTATTTTTATAGGCTTTTATGATGTTTGCAGTTGAAACAATTCTGTCAGACAACTACTGTACTGTAGTAATACACTGGAAACGCATATTTGCTGTGTCTTGAATTCATGTTGGAGAGGTCAGGTCACCACAGAAAAAAACAACACTTCAAACATTTCAAGATTTACAGTGTTCCATTACATTGAACAAACAGTACTAGTGACTCAGTTAGACATTATTACCAAATGCAGTACAGCCCTGCACAATGTCAACACAGACAGTTTACTGACCCTGAGGTACCAGCAACAACAAGATATGCTAGCTTGTCACGGTATATCATGATCTATACCTCAAGCACAGAAAAATTTTAGTACACTTTTCAAGTATGTAATTCCCATCTTGTACACACTATGACTTTTCACGGTCTACCAATTGTCTTTTGGTCAATGTAACCATGTTTTTAAAAGACGACTTAAGTGTTATCGATAGGACAGCACTGTTTGTACCTTTACCCGGGGTGAAAATATCTGGGGACAAAGTTCGAGGTGACACAATGTACAATGCACCATATGCATGCCAAGTTTCAAATTGTGCTCCAATCTACAAAACGTACATTTTACTAATGTTCAAAATACCTTACTAGTAGGTTTAGAACATAAACTTTGATGAAGAATCAACAGATTTTTGAAAATATGCAAAAGAAGGTTGTACCTGTACATGCCAAGTTGTACCACAATCAACTAATCACATGTATTGAAGCTTGCTAAATGGCGTTTGTTGGTTTTTCTCTGTGTGCTTTTATAGTTTTTGGTAAACAAGATTTCTTGTAGTTGAAGTTGATTACTACATGTAGATATAAACTTTCACAATTTACATGTATTTGACACAAAAAAAAATAAAGGTTGGAATTTGCAATGAAATTTAGATTCATACTTGATACATGATAATATGATTACTGCATTGAACATCGATGTAAAATGAAGTGGATATGACTAAGTGTCTTATTGACAATCACTTCATCACAATAACAGTGGGCTTTAACTTTGGATCACACATATGTACCTACACTATAAAGGGATGGGGAACAATCTACTTTAAATTCATCTATTTTCACAAGGACTTAATTTTACAGTTGAAGGGGAAAAGAGGTTTTTCTAGTGATTTAAGTTCACAGTTGAAGCAATTCTGTAATACATTTGGAAAGGCATATTAGTTGTGTCATAAATTTGTGGTACAGAGGTCACCGCTAAAAAATGCGAAAATAAAACCACCACGAACACATCAAGAGTTACAGTAGGAGCTGCAGCAGCTGCACTTCCTAATATAGTCGTTCCCAAACAGAACCTCTGATTATGTTGTAGAAAATCAATGTTTAGTCTATGAGTCAGTCTGAACTGCTAGCAAAAAGGAAAAAAGAAACTATTTTGCCACATCTTGGTGCAAAAAGAAACATGATTTTTTCAGAAACTTAAGTTAAATTTATACTATATATATATTTTTTTGTTTGTTTGTTTCGCATAATCGGGAAAGCCTTTTTAATTATAAATTTTTGGATCAAACCAGACAGTCCAGTCTTATGCAGCTTGTACTCACTGTACAAAACTATTGTGTTGTGTTAAGGCGGTTTACCATAGTATGCAAAACAAACAAACTGAAGGTAAAGGATTGTTTACAATCTAATATTTCCCAAACATATTGGGTTGTGCCCACAACTGTAAGCTAGGACTTGTAGATATGAGCATTCCTGAAATGTGATCGAAATACCGAATCGCACGATTGGCTTAAGATGGTCCCTTAAGGTTGACCTGGGCTTAGTAAGGAAAACATAAATTTTAGGTCATATTATTATTATCATTATAATTTTTCTTGGATTATCTTATTTAGGTCTTCTAATAAAGTGGTATGATATAATAGAAACAGGTAGAAAATTTTGCAAAAGCTGATTATTGTATTTTGGCCATAAAACGTGCATATGCTTGTGGAAATCCTACGATATTGATATACTACCTACCTAGTTACCGGAAATAGACTGTGCAAAAATTATTCGCACGTAACTACGTAACGTTACATGCACAGTTAGCGTTACGATCAAATTCCTTAGTAACTGCTGTAGTATGGCAAACCAGAAAACGAATAGAACAAGATGAAGTTTACGATTGTTATGGAATCGGAGGAAAATGTCCACGGTTGTAAGAAATTCGGAACCGCTACAAAAATCCACAACAAAAACAACAAAAATTCCAAACTTGATTTTTCCACAACTTACTGTGTAAGCTCCGCCTTCGTCGCTGCATTCCATCGTATCCGGGATTGAAAAATGCATCCTGATCCCTTCGATCAAGTCCCCCTGTTGTCTAAGCCGACTTTAAGTCTTTAATTCGTCCTTGGTTTGAGAAACGTTGACGTGAAACGAAGTTTTCTGTGCAAAAGAAGATTCGGAAATCTGGTTCACTGAAGATACGCCATGTTGTAACTTTTAGGTCACGTGACACCATCCACCCCTTCCGGATCACGCGCCAAATATGCTAACTAGAAGAGTCCACTAAAAAAGAGGAGGAACCACTTCTACAATATCTTTCAAACTGCAATTATTTGACGCACAAACTAGTATCTAAAATAATGGGAGTTTAATATTAATACTATAGATATGTGTTGTTTACTAAGTGTGTATTTTTTGGCGGTTTTAATTTATAATGTATTTTTAAATAGCAGAAAACCCTCCATAACTCAAATGTATTTTTCTTGCCCAGGGATTGTTGTGGTGAGGGTTAGGTCAGTTTGAGGTTTTAAGGATACTTTATTCTTAGTATTTTTCACAAACATTAGATAAAATGGGTTGATAGCGACGTAACTAAATCATGAAATTTTATTGACGTTAATCTGAGGCTATTTTCACAATTTTTTTCGTTAATCTGACCTAAAAGAGACTTCCAATCGAAAATCTTGGCTTTCCTTTTTTCTACATAACACCCTCAGATTCACCATGATGCAATGCTTCAGCATGGCGGAAAGATGATATGATGAAAGGTGTGGTGTCTGAATTTACCTCTCTGTTATTCCCTAGCTGGTACTTAACTTAAGTCAGTGTATTAAGACAACGCTTACATACACTCTGAAGAGTCAGAGTAATTTAAAGTTAGCGTTTCAAATGATGTCAAGATATCCGAAACAAACGCCGTATTGTTTGAAAGCGTGTGCCCCCCTCCCATCATTAAATTTTGTGTATGTCAATGACATAATTTTAGAACTTATAAGATATAATACATATGCATTGGAAAGAATTGTTTTTATGAAACATTAAAGGCAACAAAGCTACTGACACAATATTTTTTTTGTTCTCTTTACACAGTTTTTTGTAAGATAATTCCATGAAGCTAAGGAGGTTCTGTATGAAACAGAATGGCAGATGAACAGGTAAGTCAAAATATGTATGGCATGAAATTATTTGCTGTAGTTGATTGAAAAGCCTACATTGTCAAGGATAGAACCTACAAGAATACAAACACAGTAGTACCAGCCAGAATGATAGGTCAAAAGGTCATACACAGGAAATGGGGTCAATGTGAAGGTTGACCACGCTCGAGACGAATTGCTGGCCTACATGTTTTATAAAATCACAAACAATACTGTAGCTATGCATATGCCACTAGACAGCAAGGGACTACTAGCCCCCTCTTGCACTGAAAACAGCTTAGCCTTTTACCCACCAGCTTCACGAGTTGATTACCATCTGAGCTCCTTTTTCTCTAGAACAGTTAGAGAGTGAAACCGTCTGCCAGAAGCCAAGATATTACAGGCCTTCAAGAATGCCATTACCACCATGTAGTCCTTAACAACAGTTACGGGTACTCACCGCCACCCTGCTTTCGGTGGCGGTCAGGGAGTGGTGCCCCTGCCCATTGAGGAGCTGCAGACCACAATATACACACACAAAAATAGCGACCACCCCATTCAATACCCCTACCCCCACTGTGCTAGAGCCCTCAACCAATTGAGGTTTGCATGAACTGGGAAGAAGAAGAAGAAGAAGAAGGTCTGGCAGCCAGCAGGAATTAGTGGTCGACATGGGAGAATTCGGGAACCTGAGGATTGTATGCTTGTACTTCCAAGCAGCCTGAAATGTCCATTTTCTTGTGTATAATTACAAAGACTCTATATGGGATGTGTCTGGACATATGATGTGATGTTTTTGTCGCCTAGAATAACCCAGGAGATGAGGCTGCTGAAGCCGAACAGAAACAGCTTAGCAGGAAGGAACGAAAGAAGGAGAAAAGAGCCAAGAAACAGAAGGGGAAGGAAGGAGAGGGCGGAGGTGAGAGGTCATCCGAGGCCACACCCCAGGGTCATGGAGGTCAAGGGTCAAGTGCAGGAGGTCAAGATGTAACAAAACCACAGAAGAGTAAAGCTGAGCTGAAGGCAGAAAGAAGAGCTAAACAGGCAAGTTAACCATTAGCAGTCTATAGATGCTGTACATCCGTGTAACACAGGATTTGTTTCGGTGCCTCAGAGTGCAAGGGTTAAAGACTACTAGTAGGTACATTTATGTACTCTCACCTCTCAAATAAACGTACCGGTACGTTTATTTTTTTTCACCTCAAAATCCGCCCGGTACATTCTTATTTTAGACGGTACGTTTATTTTTTATTTTTAGAATCGGGCAAAGTTTCGGGCAAATTTGCGGTCCTTAACGTAAAATGCAAACGACTAAAGTATTCACAGGTCCTGAATAAACTTATGGGTAACGTTAATGTTCCCATTTCGGGGCTGAGAGGCGTCAATTTTCTCCTTGGCATAGTCTGTGAAAATTTGTGAATGGGCGATACTCGAGTCAACAATGACCATTTCGCACATGGCTTCATAAAAGTACACAAAGAAATTGCTGTCATTGGTGGAACATCGGACTCCCCACTGGCGTTTTAAAATCATGTAAACAGCGCTAATTGCCTGATTACTCCGTAAATCAAAGCACACGGCTCAGAAAATAATTTATGAGCTAGTATGTTTACAAACTAAGAGTGCCTGTTCGGCCGGACCGATCCGACCCGGTACAACTGTTACAACATCAGATGGGAACGGAGTCCAAAAAGCCGAAAGTTTTTACCCAAACAAAAGAAGCTTAGAAGTACAACTGCACCTTATCAGCTCATTTGGCCATTGGAAATAATGAAAATAATCCGCTGTCTGCCGACCGAATTACACTTCAACGTGTGCAAGGCGGCGAAATCCAGGACTTCTTCTAAATCGTGGGGGTGGGTATCCACGTCTTTTTGAAGCCTTTGCTACTTTTGTAGGCGTGTCACGTCTGCAGGGGTGACGCCGCTCTGTAGCAACTTGTTGGGGAATCGAGTTTCTTAGGCATCAGTTAATTAAATTATCAAATTGTTTACACTTGCTTCCAATACAAAACTGTCCCCAAGTATTCTGCTAATTTTTACCAAGGACCAAAAATGCTACAGTTGGCACAGGCATCGTCAGGAATACCACGGGCATTCAGCTACAAAACAATTCGGCAGCAAAAAAAGTGTTCAGTTTCAACGTTGGATACATTCTAACGTCTTGAATATATTAACCATATTTGGAAATGCAGGTTTCCCTGCCAGTTGAGTTCACAGGCATCTCATGTTACATCAAAGGGATGGGGGTGTGGCTAAGTAGCTACATCTGATATAACGTTATCTCTAACTCCTTGGTTAGTCTCTATCAGGGGGAACATTGCAACATTATTGAAGGGGAGATCGTGTTAATTTTGGCTATTTCTTGGTAACTTTTTTTATGATAACATGGCCAGTTTACAATTTTACTTGTCTGTATGCCTCTAGATAATATAATTCAGTGTTTAAAAATGCAAAACACACGTCAGTTTTTCATTTTTGGGGTGTTTTTTTTAGTTCAAAATTTCCCTGACTTCAAGTTCAAATCTCAGGCAAATGTGACCAATACAAACATTTTGAGATGGAGGTTTTCAACAAAATTTCGCTTTGGGGTGTGCTTGTTCCTTTGTTGGTATTTTTATCATGGAAATGTTTCTGGAAATTGATTACAGTTCCAAATGCACAGTGCACATATTTTTGCTGTCTATATTTAATTATATTTTCATTTTTTTTTTACATAAATACTCACATTAGGCTGCATTATACAACTCAATGCATTTTAAGAGGAACATGGTTGTCAATATGGTAAGTTTTATACCAGGGGGTATGTTTATTAGATTTTGAAGAGAACACATTTTAGTATAGACGATGCTTACATTACATGTAAATTTTGAAATTTTCCGGGGGGTACTTTTATTCCAGGGGGTACTTTTATTAGATTTTGAAGATTTGTCCGGGGGGTACTTTTATTCCAGGGGGTACTTCTATTCGAGAGGTGAGAGTATTGTTAACTAAGCTTGGGTTGAAATACACGTATTTATGGTGTTGACCTTTTTTCTGTATCTTTGTCCTGATTGTATTCAAATGCAATAGTCTTTAATCTTTCTCAATGTGTAATATTACTAATAAGCTAACCTCAAACTTACCGGTGTAACAGTCAGCACCTTGTCTATTGATAAAACTTGTTTTAAGTCAAAAAAACCTGATTTGATATGCCAGTGTCTCTTCCTAGCAATATCTGAAGAAACTGCAACCTGATGGTCAGACCAGGTCCTCATTTCTTCTGGGAGGCAGAAAGTAACAATACCAAAAAATGTCAATTGAGATAATTGAGGAAGTAGGATGTGATGATCCAGGGCCCCCTGGCAATATCTCAAGGACAAGGAACTGCAGCCTTATGCTCAGCCCAAGTCTTCATTACTTCTAGAAACCAGAAAGTAACAGTACCAAAAATTGTCTGTTGAGAAGGTAGGATTTGGCATGACAGTCTCACACCCCCTAGCAATATGTCAAGGAACTGCAGTCTGATGCTTGTTGTTGTTTCCAGGAGGCCGAAAGAGCAGCCAAGCTGGGCAAGAAGGGCGGAGAAGGGGGAGCTAAGGACGCTGGGACGGTCCAGAAACCTCGGACAGGCAGCGACAGTAACATCCCCTCCTCGCCGTCCATGCAAGTCACCAAGAAGGAGGCGCCGAGAGTGCGGGCAAACGTGCTGGTGGACGATCCCAACGTTCAGAAGAAGGTGGCCAAACGACTGGAGACTCAAAGGGTAAGGTTCCGCCATTTGTGAGAAAGTAGGATTTGATATGTCAGGGTTTCGTGTGCCATGCCCCCTAGGAATGTGGCAAGGAACTGCAGCCTTAATTTGGGATTTGTCTATTGTATTCTTATATCTGTTTGAAATTTTCTATCAAGTGTGTGTGCCTACTTTTCATAGAAGAGTTGGTTTCATACTTTTTTGGTTTTAGAGAATGACAGCTGTCTTGTTCATGCAGGTGCCACAGAGACCAGTGACACAGAAGAAAGTTGGTCTGTTCTCACATCTACATCAGTATGAGAGAGAAACCTCTCTCACCAAGAACATTAGGTAGGATAACTACATGTTTTTTTGCACTGCATTCCTGTTGCAAAAGATAGGTTCATCATTACCTCTGTGTATGAAGGTTTTGTTTTCAGTGTGTTGGTAGTTATTTGAATACTGTAGAGTGCGAAAAAGCGAGGGGGAAATAGTGCAACTGTAGAGTGACAGGAAAGTCAAATTGAGGACATTTTGACGTGAGTCGAGTGAGGAAATAGATGTAAAGTGCCTTTCCCGAAGGCACAACATTAGGGCCTGTCAGGGATTCGAACCCAGAACCTTTAGATTCTAAGTCAACAACCATAACCACAAGAACACCTCACCACTTCATGCAAAGGTAGAATGTACATAATAGCAGAAGATGAAGAGCTGATATGTTCTTATTTCCCCCCAGTTTTTCACCAGGAGGAATTCACAGCGCGATCCTGAAGCTGGGACTCCAGTATGCTAATGGCATCATCTGTGGTTCCAACTCCAGATGTCTTGCACTGCTGGTGGCTTTCAAAAAGGTACATACTTGATTTGATACAAGAAGGTACATACTTGATTTGATACAAGAAGGTAAATACTTGATTTGATCCAAAAAAGGTAAATACTTGATTTGATATCAAAAGGTAAGTTTAAAAACGCACCTGGTTGATCTTGTTCGTAAATACTTGATTTGATATAAAAAGGTAAATACTTTCTTGGTCTGATACAAAAAAGGTAAACACATCTCAACTGCTGTCCCCAGAAGTAGCTTCTATGCAATATCTTTGTTTCAGATCCATCAGTATATTGTAACTCTGACATTTAATGAAAAGAAACCCATCATATCTTCATACTTTAAAGGGCCATTATGTTACATTTTTGCACAAAAAATTAAAATATTTTAATTGAAAAAATCTTTGTGTGCTTGTAATTTCCATCCCCCTTTTTCACATATTTGTGCAATTATCTCACATTTCTGACATTTATGGTTGGTGCTAAAATAGCCCACACAAATGTAATATAATGCAGCTTTAGGAGATGATGTCTACTGTAATGTTGTTAAATGTATTACATGTACTTTTTCAGTGTTATTAGATATTTTAAAAGTTCCCTTCTTACAGGTGATAGCAGACTACACCACACCTACAGATAAGGACCTCTCCAGAGACTTAGATACTAAGATTAAACCTTACATCAGGTGAGAAGATTTCTGTCTTATCATCTCCTGTAGAGTTTTACCTGTAAGTTTACCTGTGCAGAAAGTTAGAGTAGTAATATTTTCTGTTGAACAACAACAAGAAAATACAGCAGAATCTCTTGTTTTTTCTTTTCAACTCTAAATACAGGGAGTAAAGATACTGTTGTTTATTGATTCAATGTAATGCTATATGTAGCTGTCACTTCACTCATGAAATCATCATGTTCGTTTTCACAGCTTTCTCACGCAGTGTCGCCCCCTGTCTGTTAGCATGGGAAATGCAATCAAGTACATCAAATGGCAGATCAACCACTCACCTAATGATATCCCAGAAGCTGAGGTAAGTACAAATGTATTGTGATATGAAGTAAGAAGGAAGGATCATGCCATGAAAGTGATCTTGAACCAATTAACCTCAATAAACAGAGAAGACAGACACTAAACAGAGAAGACAGACACTATGTTGTACAGGTTCATTGTACCAGAGAATTGCCCTGAGCTCTTTTTGACAGTACAATGAACAGTGTACCATGCTATTGACTGTGACCCTTTTCAATAGTGTGCAAGTCAAGTGAGCAACAACAGCCAGGATTTGAACTCACAACCTCTTGGTCCAGAGGCAGGAACACAAACCAATGCAGTACATATGGAACCTCACATGCATCAGCAAATGCCTCAGAATTGAGTGTAAAGAAAGATACATGCTTGTTGTATTTGTATGTAATACATTGAAATTAAAACTGTTGTAAAATGAAATCATAGTAATTTGCATGTCTTTTTCTTTCCTTGATAGGCCAAGAAGCAGTTACAAGAGAGCATCGACCTGTTTATAAAGGAAAAGATCCTACTGGCAGGGGAGGCCATCTCTAAAACCTACACCCTGTCTAAAATACATGATGGGGACGTCATTCTGGTCTATGGCTTGTAAGTAGGATGCATATGTCATTTCTGGATTGGAGGGTAAACATTTGCTAGCAAATGTAATAAGTTTCCTACCCTATTATATATAGTTTGTAAAAGAGTTGTCCTATGTACTGTTTTGTATGGGATGGAAATATAGTTATTCAGTACCAAGGACAGGAACAGGAGTATAAGAATAGTGTAGTATATCATATAGTTGTTCATCATTTGGGATGAAGACAATGCATGTTTTTGGTGTGTCTAGTTGTGTGTTTCTGTAATAATTTCTACATACAAGGCACTTTGGAGACACTAATAGGACGTTAGGGCGAAGGTCCCAGAAAAGAGGGTATCTTATTCCCTGTTTTTAGTTTCCTACTATACTTACATGCATGTCTGTTGCCTTATGGGAGCCACTGAAAAATTCCATTGACTGAATCAGTGAGAACCTTTACAATGATAATAAATAAAACAAATTTACAAAAACTCTATATATTCCACAGGGGTATGAGATCATTGGTGTCTTATTTTTGTTGTATTTCTGTAGTTCTTCCCTGATCAAGAAGGTCCTGTGCGATGCCCATGACAGCGGGAAGAAGTTCAGTGTTGTTGTTGTTGACGGCCGTCCCAAGTTTGAGGGGAAGGAGATGTTAAGAAGACTGGTGCGACACGGCATCAAGTGCACCTATGTACTCATCAATGCAGTATCCTACATTATGCAGGAGGTAACTTAATTTCTTTTCAACTTTTTTTGATGTAAAGACAACAACTTTAGGTCAAGATCTGTGGACTCCATAAAGGTAAGAAGCACAGAATTGCTATTGACAGTGAGAAATAGATTCTAATATTGATATTGTAAAACACTAAAATTCTTCCTTTTTGTAACACTAATTTGATGTTAGTTCTACGATTTACAAATCAACATACTATAGATTCATTTGATTTTTTACTGGTTTTATTTTGTTGTAGGACAGAAAAGAGTTTTTTGCATCGGTGTTTTGAATACTTGAAGTATTGTAGGTCTTCTATACATGCATTTTATTGAATTTATGTCTTGTTTAGGTAATAAGAATTTCACACTCACTATGTGGGAATGTATGCTACTTTTACATATGACAAATTTTGTAAGATGTTGTTTGTTTTGCATAATTAGGTCTCCAAAGTGCTCCTCGGAGCTCATGCCTTACTTGCCAATGGCTTTGTCATGGGAAGGGTGGGGACGTCCTTGGTTGCCATGACAGCGAAGGCGTGTAACGTCCCCGTGCTGGTGTGCTGCGAAACGTACAAGTTCTGCGAGCGCGTACAGACGGATTCCTTCGTGTTTAATGAGTTAGGTGAGTGATAGGAAGTCAAATTTGTTTCATCCATAATATAAAGTGCTATAAATTTGTAGTGTGACCTTCTATGTATGTTAACTTATCTTCATAGAAAGTATAAATGGATTAGAATAGACCAATTCTGACTGTCCATCACAATTAGCAGTTCAACCAATGAGAAATTGGCAATTAGCTGTTAGACCAATGAGAGAGTGTGCCTCAAATGTTTGCATTTTTTATGTTGTTATTTTGCATTTCCACATTCTGATAGAGATGGGAAGGACTACAGGATGCATATAAAACATCAAAATGCAAATATTTGACAGACACGCAGCCACTCTCTCATTGGTTGAACCACTAATCGCCATGCTATCATTGGTTGAACTGCTATTTATAATGGACAGTCAGGATTTATGCCATCCTTTTAATGAATGTTTTAACATCTTAAATCAGGTGATCCGGATGACCTGGTACCCCTAAGAAAACAGCGCCATCTTGACAACTGGCGCCAACTGGACTCCCTCCACCTGTTAAACCTGGTCTACGACATCACGCCGTCCAACTTCATCGCCATGGTGATTACGGAAGTCGGGATGATCCCGTGCACGTCTGTTCCCGTCATCCTCCGCGTGAAAAGCACTGAAGTGTCCGACGACCAATGATAGCCTTTGTTGTATCCAGAACCGTGCTTCATCCAAAATCATGCTCAGGCATGGTCTAGATAGTCGACGTGTATCCTGAACCGTGTCTTGGGCAAATCTTTTCTTGGATACGCAGAGACTATCCAGAACTGTGCCTCATTCTAACTCTAACCTAGTTCTATGCCTGCCCATTTAGGCATAGAACTAGATAGGCACAGTTCTGGAAACAATGGCCTTGTAGTGTCACAAGCATTTGTTGAGGATATTTTATATTTAATGTCTTGATCTACGTACTTGTATTGTGTGTTGATACAATATGATGTAGAAAAGCTGATGGTAAAATGTCTGAAAATTAGCTGTTAGCTCTGACTTGTAAAATTACTAGAGAACCTGGTAAGAATTTGGGTTTCTTACCTATGATTCTACTTTGGTTATGACAAATATGTAATACTCAGCAAATAAATCTGATTTCAGTTTTTGGTGTAAAATCTGCCTAAAGACTTGAGTGATTATTATTTTTTTTACTATTTTTTTGGTATGGTATGTTAAGCCTGGAATGTCTTGTCTTCACATGCTATTGTTGCAAAACTTTCAAGCATTTAAGAACAGGATAGCCACAGAATTGAGGTTCAAGTGTCTAAGAATGTGTGGGTTGTGTGAAGAATAACCACATACATTTACATTACTACCCATGATGTGCATTTATTTGCAATACCAACTACAAGCAATACATGGCATGAACATTTACATGCCTACATTTTAACACCTAAGGCTTAGGCAACAGCAATGATGTGAGGATCAGTTAAAAGCCTTAGATACAAATGTCAGGGAAAAGAAATGCAAGTGGATGATAAAGGTGCAGAAATAGTTCTATGTATTGGCTATATAGTCCTCTAACTTAAGTGCACCAAAGCAGAGCATGACAGAAGGCTAAAGCAATGGGAGTTCCATATGTGTCGGAAGATTTGGTTGGTCGAGTTTAGGGTTACAATGTTAGTCCACACAGTTGGGATCGGTCTTCCAGTGTGGCACGAAGGACTCCACCGAGCCACGCAGACGGCCAGTTGGATCCTGGAAGTCATCCTAGAGGAAACAGAAAAGACAGTTATAAAAAAGTACAATGGACAAAGTTCAATAGTCATGTGTCATCTGCATAATGTGATGTCACAGAAGTGGTGGATTGCTCATTCCTTGACAAAGACTCAAGTTGTACAGTCCAAAATTTGGGCAAGTCCAATTTCTTGTGTTGGAAATTACAGTTTAAACCTGGTTCATAAAGTACAATAGAGTCTTCCCTATAGCTAGAGTAGTTTTTAAGTAGCATTGATGCAAATATAACTGCTTAGCTTGAGATACATTTCATCACTTTCAGCTCCTCATTTGGCAGATTGAATTTGTGAGTAGCAAAGATATACGGTGTCAGGAATTGCCTGGCTTGTATGCATGATGCTGTGATCCCCAATGTACACAATGCAGCATTGCCACACATTCTGCTATGATTGTGGGACTAGAAGGGTAGCAAAGTATGGGTTAGGGGGTGAAGTCTGCCATTTTAATGAACATGACCTGTCCCTGCAGTTGTAAAGTTGTATAGTTAAAACGAATTGTTTACCTCTTGGTTGAGTGTGTAGGTGCCACACAGCCCAGCAGTCTTAGCCATGTAAGGCTCAGGTGCAGAGACATAGACACGGGTCAGGGAGTCCCACAGGACGGTGAAACCATTGTCCAGGAAGATCTGTGGACAACAAGGGGAGAGAAACAAGTCAGTGGGGTAAGGAAGGCAGCTATTTGATGTCTTGGCATTGTTGGATCAAAACATAAATGAGGTTTTAGGACGTAGTCTCACCAAAATATACATCATGTAACATCTTGTAGTTGTTGGCATTTTATTTTTCTAACACTTCTAAGTGGTCCTGTCTTTGGTACTAAATGTCTATCTGGTCCTGTCCTTGGTACTAGAAAGTCTATCTGGTCCTGTCCTTGGTACTAACAGTTCTATCTGGTTCTGTCCTTGGTACTAAAAAGTCTATCTAGTTCTGTCCTTGGTACTGAACGGTCTATCTGGTCCTGTCCTTGGTACTAAAAAGGTCTATCCGGTCCTGTCTGCGGTACTAAAAGGTCTATCTGGTCCTGTCCTTGGTGCTAAAAGGTCTATCTGGTCCTGTCCTTGGTACTAAAAGTCTATCCGGTCCTGTGTTTGTTCCTTAAAGGTATTTCTTGTCTTGTCCTTGGTACTGAAATCTCTATCTGGTCATAGAACCTTACAAAGTTTTCCTTGATTAGAGAGTATAAAACTAAGCTTTATGTGTAATTTTCTATAATACTTATCTACTTTACAATGCCTTCTAGTGCACAACAGAAGCATTCATCACTAACCCTCTGGAACTGTGAGTTGGAGATCTTCTCCATGTAGAAGCCGTGGCCGGTGTAGGGCAGGGTGATAGCATCACCGTTTATAGTCACGGCGTAGTTCCGGCCCAGACGCAGTTCGTTCCCGTTCACGCGCACGGTAACACTCCTGGTGCAGGCCTCGTCCATCTCACCTAAAAACAAAACAAATTTCTCATAAGGATTATCCACCAAAGTATAACTACCTTTTCATTTGATACCGACCTTAAAGTAATGTACATCATAACACATTTACTAGTCTTGTAGTCAGCAAATAAGCTACATGTATATCCCTGGCCTGCCAACTCCGTCAATCACAAAATGTAGACATGCAAAATGAATACATAGAAATGCAAATATATGGCGGACATGTAGCCACTTTCTCATACTTTGAACTGTAATTGCCTTGCTATCATTGGCTGAAATACTAATTGCGATGGACAGTCAGGATCGGTCTGTTGTAATGTGAACACTGGAACAAAGCTAAGATCTATACAGCTTGTGTGTTCAGGCACAATGCCATAGCTTACTAGTACTTTTCTAAACGTTAAATGTAAGAATAACTATCAAATCTCGGCAGTTTGCTTTTTTAAAATGTTATACCGTTTGCATATTGTAAGATTATATCGTACCAAGGACGGCACAGCCCATCCTGTTGTCCGTCGCCACACTGAAATCTTCTCCCAACTTCAGACTCTGCACCAGGGTGTAGGAACAGTTCCCGCTGAAGCTGTAGTACCTGTCAAGACAAAGAAGATACTAGTTTAGGATTTGTCCCGTGAATTCCTTTAATAAGGAGGTTTACTGTTACAGTATTTGTCGCTGGAAATTAAGGTTTGTAGAGATTTAGTCAGCTCTTGTACGTATTGTTTTGATCTGATGTAATTAAATGCATTTGGTAGAGCACTTTCAAGGACATTTGACAGGCCAAAATGTTACACTCTACAGTTGTTTTCAGATATTTTTATCTTTTGTTTGTAAAACATAGACTGGAATCATTTTCATAATTTTCTATATTGATGGCTTATCTTTTATCATAACGTGACCATATATATAATTCAGCCCTGATTATCACGAATAGACTTACTCTAATAGATATAATTAATAAGGGAAAGAGGAAAACGTCATCATCATTTTGGGCAAGTTTCTCTCCAAAATTTCTTGTCTTCCATGATTTTTTTAGGTCCATGAAAACTTACTTTCCGTCGAATGTCCTGTAGTGTGGATCACCCACGGAGTGGCAGGTAGCCTGGTGAATGGGCACGGTGTTCATGGACTCACTCAAGATGTCGTTAGGGGTGAGGATTGGGGCGTCACTCTGAACTCCGTCTGGGAGGGGCAGGAAGATCTCCCCGTTTGGCTGAATGGGATCGACCAAGTTGACGACCTCGTCACCGGCCTGGAAGGCACTGTTGTCTGTAGTAGAGAGAGAGAAAGTGTCCTGTTAGGGCCTGATCACATATGGCGTACGATCGTCGTACGATCGCAAACTGAGGCATTCTTGGGCATGTGTCCTAAAAACTCAGATGTCTTTAGCATATGTGTAGCTTACATACTACAAATATGTCCGGTCTTTTTTCGGAAAAGGCTGCCTTAGATCCTTGCAGTTGTAGATGTGATCACTAGTACAGGCTGGACTACATGACTCTAGTCACAAATATGCAATGAAAACCATACTGGTTAAAACATACTATTAGACATTTAACGTTACGTAATTTAGTTACCATTTCTTTAACTGGGTATTGTAGTAATTAGTTAACTAAATCAACCAACCAAACTGTAACCTTTTAGTAAAGTGGAGATGTTAAAGACGTACCCATATCACAGAAGCGCCACTCCCCAGTGTTGCCCTCGGCAGTGCTGTACCCAACATACCTGGCCGCAAGTGGGTTTGGATCAGTCCATTCCATGAAGGCGGGGCCCATGAAGGTTCCTGTATCAGACAAAGTACAAATCATGTAAGGAAACCTATATTTGAGAGACCGACAGATCACTCAAGGCTAGGTTCCTAGAACACAAATGCCATATATAGCTCGACAACTTCCGGAGTTTCAAAACACATTCACAAAGTTTAAAGCCTTTGCATCTGTGATAGTTCCTGACTATGAATTTGGGTTTCTTGCATACAGAACGAGCAGTGGATCATAGGTTGTAGAACAACAGAGACGAGAGGCCCATACACTTTTTGCAACCTGCTCACCGCTGCTCAACGAGTATTGTGGTCTATCTGCATAATGTTAGGTCAGAAAAGATGTGGATTGCCCCTTTCCTTGAAAAAGACTGGAGTCAGTCTTTCGAAAATTTAGGGTAAGTCTATTTCTTTGTGTTGACAAATATATTACGGTTCAACCTTGATTCAGGACTGTACGACGTAATTTAATCAGATATTACACACAGTCAGTCACTTCCTGAATCCCCCACGTACTGCCCACTTACTCCCACCCGGCGTGTGCTGGGTCACCTTCAGACTTAACCTCCCTGTCAATCAAGTAACCAAATATACACCCACCCTCTCTGCAACCGTACTAGGAGGTAACAGCTATATGGACTTATCCATCCCTCTATGCAAAGACATACCGATTGCGATCCGTCCGTTCTCGATGGAGACCCAGAACTTGCGGAACCTCCGTGCGGAAACCACGCCCCACTCGTCCAGCACGACCAGGTCCTCTCCGTTCCTACGGATGGAGTTCTTCGAGTTGCCATGACTACCCAGTACGATCTCGTAAACATCGTCCATGTCCTGGGGACAGAGAGCGTGACATTTTTCACTTCAACAGAAACATTTAAACCTCAGGAATAGCTCTAGGCAATATGATATTTTCACTTTCTCAATACCAACTACAATATAAGGACAAAATTGATTTAGCAGAAAAATGCTGTCAAATTTACCACTAATGTAAACGAAAAGGATACAAGAACATGAATTTGCAAAGAGTGTTGCAGAAGTATTTTTCTGACTATTTCTGGCTCTCTTCGGGCCTATAGTAGTTACCTGCCACCCAGACCAACTAGGCTCCCAGTAGGAGTTTTGCAAGACATAAGTTGATTAGCCCACCCACAGGTTAATTTAACTCCTGTTGTGCAAAACCTACTGGAGAGCCTAGTTGAACTGGGTGGCAGGGATCGTCTACAGGCCCCGAAGGCAGCCCGCCCAAACCACGATAGACTGGACACTAGGCTATTTAGTCATTCCTTCAAGTACCAGAGTTATCAACCAAGGATTGAGGTGTTCAAAAACTCATTTTTTCCTAGAACTATCGTAGAGTGGAACTCGCTGCCACCAAGTACAGTAGGGGCATCGTCACTAGATAGTTTTAAACAATGTCTAGAGTTAGACGTTCAAAAGTTAGGTGTAAGAGGTCGTTCGGTGTAGTGTAGCCAGCTGCCGCCGCGCCACGTGCCTGCGAAGCTGGTGTGTTACGCCGAAGGGCGGTTATACCGGCTATACGGATACATATACAGATATTTTAACAGGGTATAGTATTTTCTTCTTACACAACCAGTAAATTCTCACCTGCTTACGTTTCAATGTCTATCAGACACCTTCCTCAGAGCTTCTGACTGGAGTTCTGCAAATCGCCGCTATTTAACGCCAAAGTAGGTGGCGCTTTTGCGGCGAGAATGCAATCCCAAACGTGGCTGAGTTTGTATCCCCCCTCGTCCCGATTCACCACTGGGGTGGATTGTGTTGGAGGTGAGAATTTACTGGTTGTGTAAGAAGAAAATTCTATACCCTATATAACTTCCAATCTGATGAAAATATTTACGGAAAAGATATTTTAACAGAGATAAGAGTAGTAAAGTCCTGACCCTGTTGGCTGGTGAGAGGGACAGATGTGCGTCGCCCCTGGCCTTAACCTCGAACGTGAAGGTGTTGGTGTTGAGCCTGCCCACGTCCCAGCGGTACAGCTTAGTGGTGCCTGTGAACCTGCTCTTACACAGGGGCTCCACTGGAAATGTAGGTAAAACACGCCCATTGTAATAGAATAGTTTTATTTGCAAGTTCATGTCCGCGGGCTAATTGCAACATGAAACAATGTATAGAAAGAGTGTACAGTGCAATGGTGGTGACAAGTGGAACAAGTGACTATTCTTAGAACTGCTATGGAATACAATCTAAGGTTTTTGGGTTTGACTTTTGTGGAAGCAGTGGAAGTTGAAGTGTCCCACTGCAATGGGTGGGTTTTATGATAACATGCTTACTTCGGGTATTTGCTTTGGGAGACAAGGGGAGTTAACACATAACCCAGCATCTTCTTGGATTAAACCCAATTAGCGCACACCCACAAAAGCCGACGAGATAGATTACATTACCTATAAAACTGCTACGGTGTAAAATAAAATCTCGTATATACTAGCAGATGACACGCCAAATTACACACCAATGCAGCAAACGGATCGTGAGTTACAGCTGTGAACACATAAAACACAACTGATTACAATACTGTGCTGTAGGTCACTGACCTCCTTCACGGAGTAATGATAATCAAGTCTAGATCTACATACAATGTAGTAGCAAATATGAACAAGAGCAACGTACGGTTGTAGCAGGCCAGTTCTCCGTCCACAATAGCCCAGTGCTCGTTCTGTGCGCAGGCCACCTCGATACACTGTACCTCATTCCCGATGTGACACTTGCACATCCTGTTGTCTCCTTCTCCCCATTCTTCGGCCAACTAAATATTTTGAAAAATTAAGTTTTAAGATTTATGCTTGATCTTTTATATCCTCTTTCATATCCTCCCTTATTGTCGACAGAACTGGGATATGCAATGAAAGGACGGCTGTTGAATAAAAAAATGTCCTTGAAATCTTAAATTCAATTTATCAGATAAGATTTTTCTTTGTGTGGGCGGTACGTGGAGGAATTCAGGAAGTGGTTGAATCTGTATAATATCTAAATTACGTCATGCAATCATCCCCACAATTTCAATACATTCACGATAACGAAAACACTTCCTATGGTTCTCAAATCTCTGATCACTTCTTTTTTTTATCCCTTACTGCATAATAATCTAATTTTTTATCGTTTATTACTTACAGCATAATAGTTGCCGTTATGGACGCAGCCGCACTGATCCCTGGGAACGCATGCGTCACCGCTCATGACGTAACCCTCGTCACACTCGCACCCCTCCAGACACGGGCTGTTACACCGCGCAGGCGCATTAAGGTCCGTACACATGGCGGGACAGGCGGAGGTACAGGCGCTGTAGTGGCTGTTGGGTGGGCACATCAGGGCTGGGATAGACGGCAGAGAACAGACATTAACTACGTGAAATGATGGTGACTTTCTGTGTAAATGGTGTGATTGCATTGAAATGAAAGTGCCACATAGTACTAATCTTTCTTCCTCTTGTGTTTGAGGTGACGTTTTTTCGACTTTTATAATCTCCAATGCTGTTTGCCATGCAATCATTCATTTATTCATTCTTTCTTTCTGTCAGGTTTTCTCTTGCCAAGTTTGTTTCACTTAGGATGTCTTTGGCATGGTTGTTCGATTGCTAGGCTATGAAAATGTTGGTATGTCGAATGATCAGCTTTTATTCTGCATTGGACAAATATTTCTGAAAATAGCCTTTCGGACCATATGTGTATTGGTTATAGGGACCGGCATGAAGGATATGATATAGCAACATATCTCTTTCTATCTATTATCAGTATTTTGAAAAAGATCTTACGACACATATGTTCAGTTCTCCACCCGCTGATCGGGATGCCTGCTTGTGCGCATGCCTCGGCGTAAGCTTCCAGGTTCTCGCACATCAGCGCCTGGCTGCCGTCAAACATCAGCATGTCGTATCTGCAGGGAAAATAGAGCAGAACAGATGCTTATGATAACTGTAATGCAATACATGGTCCAGACAAGTACTGTTCATAAGTTAGGGGCCTTGACCTTTGAATTTGCTCATACGCAATCACAATGCGTGAACTGGCCGGTACCAAGAGAATTTGAAAACATCTTGGGGGTGTCTGAGAAGTAAGAGACTAATGCAAAGTTACGTTGATAAAGTTGTATGTATTCATTACCCGCAGGTAGTTTTTTTTTTTTTGCTTGCTTCACCTCATGTGCTCTTATGTAGGGGAAAAAGTGGTGAAGATGGTAATCAAGCTAGATATAACCTCTATGTAGCTACCTGCATGCATCGAAGTAGTTGGATGGGTCGACCACGGAGAAGCAGGCGCCGAAGATGCCCCTGACGTCGGTCAGCTGTCCGCAGTTAGTCACACTCTCCACCTCCTGCACCAGGGCCTGGTTCACACTGGCAGGGTCTTCTGGCAGCCCAGGAGCTAACGGGCAACTGGGAGGAACATTTTCTTAGTTAGCATGAAAGCTCATCTAAGTTGGTAAATTACATAATGGAAATTAAACTTTTCTCCAACCTAAAAAGAAGTAAGTCACTGGAATTATCGACCGAATCTCTCGGATAGCTTATGAAGCCAATGAGATTCAGTCAAAAATTACGGTGTGTTTATTTCTTTTTGTTAGTTGGAGAACAGTTTATTTTCCATTACATTTTCTTAGTTATGTATCTATATTTTATTCACATTCATTTCCCGAGGATTGGGCTAAAGCAATGTTGCTTATCGAGAGTGGCAAGTTTCAGTTCAGATGGACAAACGGCATGCGATTGTTGTCAGGGGCAGACCATGAGACACCTTCTTGCCTGTCCCCTCCTGCCTGAACCCTGCACCAAGCAGGATCTGGAAGCTCTGACCCGCAGAGGAAGGGCATGTGCGGAGTACTGGAGTGGGAGAGTACAGCAGACTGAAGTGGTGATCCAAGAAGAAGAAGATCAAGAGTGGCAGAAAGTGAGTGGGGAAATGTTATATCCACAGACTGACAGGAAATTCAAATCGTCTCCCTGCAAGCTGGTAGAGAGTGAATGGTACAAAGTTTATCCCATTTCTGACCCCTGAGTTTCCTGCTATACCAATGCCTGCTGCCTTATTGATGCCAGTGGGAAAATGTATATACAGAATCGGCAAGAAATTTACAATAATGTGTAAAGTAAGAGCCTCAATACAACTCTAAGTGCTTCACGGGCTGGAGGTGTATGTGAAATAAGTCTTTCTTGTGTGGAATCACTCACCTAGGATCATCATTAGTCCTCCAGCTTTCCCCAAACTCAACGACTCCTGTGGTGGCCATGCCCAGGGGTGAGACTCTGTCGTCGTCTTGTTGGCCGTTAAAGTTGCCACAGACACCCTTCGTTTGCCCACTGAATATCGATGGGATCTACAAGAAACAGAAGAAGATGTGGCATTGCATGTAAAGGTAGGTAAAGGTAAAGGTAGTCCCATAGCCTTTTTGATGCCGTAGGGGCAGTGGGTTGTTATCCACTGTGTCTAGGGCACGGTATTGGAAGGCGTAGCCCATCCCTCTCCTTCCACCGCCTTTTACCTCCCCAGCCAAAGTTAGGTACCCATTTAACACCTGGGTGGGGTGAGGAAAGTCATGTAAAGTGCCTTTCCATTGTCTATCCATAAATGTAGATTTGGACATATCTTTTCCGACACAACGTTTGAAAATTATAGACGGGATGTCACATTATAGACGGGATGTCATAATCCTTAAATAAGGACATTCCTCCAAACTGCTATACGCACAATACATTCCAGATTTCGCGCAGGCGCAGTACGTTCTGCCGACGTGCTTCTCTACGTTACCTTGACGTCCACCAGGGCGTTTCCGTTGTAGATGACCTTGAGGCAGAAGTCGGTGTAGAGAACCATGTTGTTGCCGCTCAGCTTGACCACAGTTCGGCCCAGGCACACTGGGAGGGTGCGCTGGATACCGTCGACCTGGCGGAGAGCGTTATAAACATGTTAATCACCTGGAGTACATGTTTAGTCTCTCGTCATGTCATCTCATCCTTAGTCTAATTGTTCGACCTCTGGGGCACCACAGATGATCTGACAACCAGTTTTTCGCCACCCTTCTCGGTTTTCTGTTCCTCTTCACGTTTCACTTAGTGTCATGCTGGTTGATGTTTTGTACTGCACCTTAAGAGTGCTATGATTGCTGGTTTTCAAGGCTGATCGTACACATTACAATGGCTATCAAAATCAAACAGGAAGTAAAGAGATATCAGACTTTCAGGAAGTATGCAATCCTGACAGCTTCCTGAATTCCCCCCATGGCGACCACTAATTCCTGCTGGCTCCCGACCAGATTCTGAGACCTTCATGTTCAACCCGTTTCCTGTGTCTGACCGTTTGTCCACCTATCATTCTGCCTGTCAATCTTTCCACCCACACAACCCGACAAATAAAAGAAAACAACTCACTTTATCATGTCTTAGATATTATAGCAAAAAACAAAAGCTTTAACTCTTAAACAGCTTTAGGCTTCTTCTTCAATCTTGAGCAAAACTACGAAAACCACGCTCTCCTTCTTCAGCACTCGGTTCCAGTGCAGAAAGTGGCTCTAGCACTGGATTTGCAGTGCTGAATGACCGCCAGCACTGGGCTTCCATGCCAGTACTGAGGCGCTCTCAGCTCTGGAAAAGCTGGCGTCAGCACTGGAAACCGAGTGCTCGGGCGACATTGGGCTCTGGAAAACGATTGCTCATCAAATCTTGACCTACCTTGACCTTCTTGCCCTTCTCCAAAGACACCTTGTGGCCGTACACCTCCACGTCCACCCTGCTGACGAACGACACCCTGTTGTTGTGGCGGTGCTCGTTCTTGGCGGACACGCGGAAGTGCGTTCCCGTGGTGCTCTCCGCCAGCACGTAGGTACAGATGCCCTGGAAGTCCGTCCTTCTCCCGTCAAACGAGATGTAGTGAGGGTCGCCCCAGGCGCGGCACTCTCCTACTCCTGTGGAGAAGTGTTTAGTAAGGCCTTTGGAAACTTTCTTTGAATGGGCTCATACGAGTTTGTTTACGCACCTACTCACTCACTTTGTTGAGTTTTTTTAACCATTTCTAAGGCAGCCAGTTATTAAATCAGATACAGAATAGAATAGACAGTTATCCTGATACCATTCATAACTTTCAAAATGTCAGTAATAGTGTATTTTATACTGTCATTATCGGTAAATGAATGCACATTTTATCCCGTGTTGGTTCCGGTTTATGGCCAAGTATTGGTTCATGAAATTCATGAAAGAGTTACTTTGGACCACATCATTTTTGAATCAGAGGCTCTTTTACATCAGCTGACGCTATTCAGATTTTCCAGAAAAAAACATTCAACTCCGTAAGCTAGCTAGACTCTAGAATATCTCAGCTTTGTTATACTTGTATGCCGATAGTGTACATATAGCATCCCGTACCTTCTGTGGGACAGAGTGGTTCGTCCATACAGAGATCGTGCATGGCGACCTCCAGTGGGTCCGTCATCAGGGCCGCGTCATCAGCACTCGGCACGTGTACGATAGCTGTGGGAGCTGTGGGGAAAACACGCTTATTTCATTCTATAGGGCCTGGTCACATAGCCTCTACCAGGCTTCGGGAAGTGGCTGGAACGAGTAGACACTGGCCAAATTGACAGATAACATGCCAGGGGCATTGGTCCGCTAAAGAATACAGTTTGCCTCTCTCGCGCCGTTATATACTATGTAGACTGCGTTTAGTGATTTATAGAGACTACTACTTCTAGTCAAAGTCTATATATCTTTCTTAGATGTATTTTTCCCTGGATGCTTTAGTTCATACGCTACCAACAAATGTAGCGATCAGTGGGAGTTGACTGAACCTTACGCACATTGCTATTTTGCTTGCTTATTCCTATATATATATATATATAATTATAGAAAATCATTAGCATGAAGAGATAGTGTTCTAACCATTGAGTTGGCAGATGTAGTGCTGCTGTGCTGTGCAGCTCAAGTCGTTCCAGTCATAACCATACACCTTCCTCAGTTCACCACAGTCCTCGTCTCCTGCACTGTTCGGCTCTCTCTGAACAACCAAACATAGGTACAGTTATTTATCAATTCAAACAACTAAAGTCATCACAGTCCTCTTCGTCAGCACTGTTCGAGTCTCCCTGATGAAACATATGTACAGTTATTTATCAATTATAACAACTAGCCCAAGGGCCTTCACAGTCTTCGTCTGCTGTATTGTCCGGCTCTCTATGAACAACGAACACAAGTTCAGTTATCAGGTTCAACGACTAGGGTATGGTTCTTGTGACGGCCTAGCTTCAACATTTCAACCAATGTGACCAGAGACTTAGGTTTGAACAGTGTTTGTACTACAAACACGGGATAGTAATTCCCGAGCGAATCCAGCAAGCTTGACTAACGTTTCGGCTTACAGAAATTATGAGACTGCCACACGATTTTACAAAATAGCTTAGAGCTATTGAAACATTGAGGTAAGGGCATATGTAGGTTTCCTCATCTATCTATCATGAGAAACCTCTAGTTCCCTTACCGAGTGCCACACATTGAAGTCTCCCAAGGCACCTCCATCAGGCCACACCCACGTGCCCTCCGTCTGTCTGTCATTCAGGCCGAACCAAAGGGATTCGTCCACCGTGTTCCGGATGTGAGTCACCAGGTAGTTATGAGTGAACTGAAATGAGACAACAGTAAATCATTCAGTCGGTGACTTTAAGATTTCTATTTTATTCTCTGTTTTTCCGAGACTTAGTATTCATGTCTCACTCTAACTTAGAATCAAACAAACTAAGCTATTGTCTAATAAGCAACGGGTCAAAGGTGAATGGAAGTCGGTATCGTCCCCCACCCACCAGGAGGCCCAAATTTGAGTTTGCCCTTTATCTTTCCAAGACCTACTCACATACCAAATATCATCACAATCCATAAAGGCCATCTTAAGTTATTCTGACCACAAATCTGCTGAAACACACACACACACACACACACACACACACACACACACACACATGCGAAACCAATCCCTCTATTATTAAGTAATAATGTTAGAAATACAAATGAGCTGTCATACAAACCTGATCCTTGATGACAGCCAGAGCAGCCCCCTGATCCAGACAGTTCTTCTCGGCATCATGGTACGCCATCTTGTTGGCGGAGAACATGTAGCACTGCGCGTTAAACTCGTGGTAGCCATCCGGGCACTCACGGGCATCAAGTGCTTCACCTAATTCGAATAAACAACGACACATTCGTTACAGAAATCCATGTTTTTATAGAAGGAGTCACAAGGTATCATTCCATCTCGAAAGATAATGGTAGCACTCTAGGTCTGGTGGTGTGGCCATGTGCAGCGACTAGTGTGGCTAATAAGCCCTATCTTGGCATGGCAGTCCCGGCCTAGCCTCTACCAGGCTTGAGGGCGCGGCTGGAAATAGTAGAAATTGGCCAAATAGAGAGAATATCGCTGAGGGGCCGGCAAACTGTAAACTAGCTGACTAACTCCCTCGGCGTGTTATCTCTCTACTTGGCCAATTTCTACTATTTCCAGCCGCGCCCTCAAGCCTAGTAGAGGCTAGGCCCAGCCGCAGTTGGGACTTACATTTATAGAAAAAAGCTGTCTTAAAGTACAGTCTTTTGACGAAAATGCACATAAGGGTAAATACAACATTATCTGGATAACTTAAACCAATATCTACTATTGGTAGACAATGTTTATTGGAAGTCTGTATCGGACCCAGTCACTGTTTATTGAATGATGATGGGCCATGATGTAGAAGTGCTTTTGACTTACCAACAGTGATCTCACAGATGTAGTTGATCGTGTCTGTGCACGCCTGATCGTTCCACGTGTCTCCAAGAATCTCTGTACAGTCTTCGTCAACATGGTTATTCGGCTCTCCTGCACCCCAGTATCTAAATTAACATTAGCCGAAAAAAACTTCATTTGCTTGAAGTGGAATTGATTTTGTGTCATAACCAACCATGGTAAAATAGTGTACTCAGGGATATATTTGATTTAATTTGGTTCATTGGGATTGTGCCAATACAATACTCGTGGGACACAAGCGCAGCTATTGCTGGCGTCATGAAGCACACATAAAACATGACAGAACAGGTAGCAAGACATAAATTGTATAGACCTAAGCCCTACAAATCACAAACGAAACAATGTTGCGATCTAAAAACAGCATAATACAATACAAACTAACTATCGGTCAATTTCAATAGTCTGGTATAGTTATATGTAGTTCCAGTTCATATGGTTATAGCCGCCAGAATGTTATTGTCTGGGGCCACTTCTCCGGTTATCTTAGTCACAAGTATTAGAACTGAAGCATCGAAGCTACACATTGGTATCAAGGGTTGAAAATACTGACAAGACTTTTTCACTCACGCGACCATCACGGGGCTCCCATCACTCCATTCGAAAGATCCCTCCTTGCCGTTGTCATGGAAACCGATCCAGTACTTCCCATCAGGCTTCTGGGCAAGCACCCAAGTCTGAGAGAACAAATCGTCATTCCACATGTAAGTATTTCGTAACTTTCATAACAACATACAGTCTTCGAGTTCCTGATTTCTTCCATCGTACCATTCAATTCCTCCCCGTCTGCGGGGAGACTATTTTGACCTCCACTTCAAACTTACTGTCAGTCTGCGGTTACACCATTTCCCCCTGGCCCTCACTTCCTTCGACTCTACCGTATTCAAGGAAGTGCAGACACACAGGCAAACAAACCCAAAAAAGCTCCGTACACGGAAATAATTGCTATAACCTGGAAACCAAAAGGTACATGTCCAAAAGGACGACCCCAAATCACTTTACGATGAACAATTCAAAATGATGGGAAGAAACTTGGATTAAATTAACTTGAGGAAATGGCTGTGACGACACAAAACCAGAGCTTTTGGAGGAAGAAAATTCGCTGCCAAGTCGACCTAAGCAACAAAGTTGAGGGAGGATCTAAGGTCTAAGACATGGAGATAATAAAATTATCATATACAGTATGTCTGGAGTGAAGGAAATCCAGTCTCTGATGGAGGACAGAGTGAATTTGAGGACGCTATCATGCTTAGTTCAAACGGGAGCTTGACCAAAGTAAGTAAGTAAGTAAGTAAAGTAAGTAAAATATGTCTTACCCATTCCTCCTGTGAGTTGATGCTGACCAGGTCGCCTCCCCTCTGCAGACAGTCCTGCCGAGCGTCGTGCCAGGTGGACGAGCCCACCACGTACTTGTAGCAGGAGCCGTCATGAGTCAGCCAGCCGTCAGGACACTTCGTCATGGGCTCCGGCAACACTGAGATTCAATACACTAACAGTTCATTTGCCTGGTATCCAGACCTGGCATCAGCTGTACATGTCTTGATACCAGGCAACCCTTTGTACTAAGAGCGCCATAACCACATTGCGAATACGACTTCTCATTGACTGGCGCCAGCATACTGTCATCGTAGTGTTCTTAGTAATTTTGAGCAAAAGGTTAACAACGCGTGTATATGACTTCTTGGTTTCTCTATTGAGAAAGTGCCCAATCTGAAATAATTCCTGAACATGATGAGTAGAATAGTAACGCCTCTCTGAAGGTACAGTTGGTATTGCTGTCTTGGACCAAATGAAGCAAGGCACTGTGATACTGCGACATTCCTTGTCAATTAAGATTATTTTTTTGCTTAGTAACATCCGACGTGCCTCTGTAATGTCAAATATTCTCTGCCAATACATGTTCCTCGTATGCTCATGCCTACGTTTCCGAATCATACGATAATGGCAGATAATGGTGAGGAAGCTTAAATTAGTTGGACCTACATGTATGACATCCCAGCCTGCCGTCCTGGACGTACCAGGCGGACCCGGGGGCACACTCCACCACAGCGCACTGGATCTCGTTATTCTCCCGACAGATACACCACCGGTTGCCTTCTTCTCCCCATTCTTCTCCAAGCTAAACAAACAAACAAACAAACAAACAAACAAACAAACAAACATAATGATGATCTCCTTCCCAATATGTCTGGTTATAAATATTAAGCATTAAGTAAAACAGTTTGTCTTGGTTTTGGTGAAAATCATGTAATAGAGAACAAACTTCATCTAATAGACAAACTTCATCTAATAGACAAGTATGTTATTTCCATCTTTATTTCTAATAAATAAACCGATAAACATACTATTTAAGGCCAATTCACAGTTTAGGTAACGTAAATGACTTTAAAACATAACCACTGCAAAGACTCCAAATACTTACATGTTTTTTTAGAAAATACTTTAGAGGAACATCTTGATACGAAGAACACAAAAAACATCTAAGCTTAATCTTTTTCAAAGGTGAGTAAATTCTTATGCCAACATTCATTTTTAATATTTTGTGTCAGTTAAGTTTGCCTATCAAAGCTTACCTGGTAGTAGTTTCCGAACATGGTGCAGCCGCACTGCTCGGCGGGAACGCAGTCCTGTCCGCTCAACACGAACCCTTCGTCGCACTCGCAGCCTTCCACGCATGCGTGCGGGCAGAGGCGAGGCGCGTCCATGTCGGAGCAGGTGGCGGGACAGGCGGAGGAACAGGGCGTGTAGTGGCTGTTGGGCGCGCACGTCAGAGCTGGCAGGAACATGACAGAAATGTCAAAATTTCGTAAAATGTAAAGTACCACAAGTTTCATGAACCGTTACTTCCGTCGTAACCCAGGGACTGATTCACGATACCTCAATGAGTTATACAAGATATTATTATTATTATTATTGTAAATATTTAAATTCATAGACCAAAAGTGTTTAACCTGTCGTTGTAGACATGATAAACGTATGAGAACTTATTAATAACCCTTGCTTACTACGAATGTTTTATGTTTATTAATAACTCTACTACGAATGATTTGTAAACAAGCATCGAAATTCAGCCTTGTACGCCAGGGCTGCCAGTTATGCTGTTGTTGACACAAATAAACCAATAAACAAAATAAACTTCTGTTTGATCCTTTCAAGATAATATCGATATTAGAAAGGTGACATTTCCAAAGCAACTGCATAATGTTTATCATCAAATGGTCTAGCCTAACAAACTACTGCTTTGTTTATTCTTTCTCAAACACATTCATATATATGGTGACCAGCCCATCCAACTCTGTCCTGCCACTTGCTACATAAAGTAATCCAGTACAAGTTAACAGGGTGTCTGCTACAGCACCAATTATCATGGTGACAGACGTCTGGTCCAGATCATTGACCTTATTCGTTTGGAACGGAAGAAGAGGACTTTGTTTATTCAGGAAATACTCAAATCGGCCCACTGGTCTCTCTTCATTGAGGTAATGATGATGATGTAAAGATGCATTTGTTATTTTGTAAAGCAATAAATACAATATGTGGAAGTCTTACGACAGAACGACTCGTTCCTCCAGGTGGCCACCATGATGCCGTTCTCCGCGCATGCGTCGGCGTACGCCTGCAGGCTCTGGCACAGCATGTCCCTTTCCCCGTCGAAGGCGGCCATGTCGTACACGCACGAGTCGAAGAACCCAGTCGGCTCCACGGCCCTCACGCACCGCCCAAAGCTCCCTGACGTGTCGGTCAGGCGGCCGCAGTTGGTCACGCTCTCGACTTCCTGGAGCAGGGCCTGGTCGGCTTGGGCCAGGTCAAACTCAGCGGCAACTTCGTCTGGGAGACAGCTATGCGGAAAACAGAGGGGAAAGATTAGATCGTACGTTGTAAAGTGTATATTGATCTATACGTACACAAAGAGAGTTGCATAATGATAATTAGTTTTGGTTAGTATAGAGGAGGAGGGCTTAGAATAAGCTAAATAAGCTTTCTCCCTTCTCCTGCACCTGTTTTATTTATTATTATTGTATTATGTATATTTTTTCTTGTTGTTGTGCAAATAAAACAAACAAACAAACAAACAAAATAATCACAGTAATAACAATATGAATTTATAGAAGTATGGGGGAATGATGAAGACAACAAATACTTGTACTTGTTACTAAGTCAAACGATATATAGGTATAGAATGGTTACTTGCATGATCGAATCTATAAAATATTATGCTAAGACGCATAGTTGCATCTTCTGAATATCTTTGACATTTTTTAACATACCACAAATAGTGTCAAATTTGAAAGAAACCTCCAATTACTAACAAAATAGATGACACTCACTAAGGATCGTCTTCTGTGACCCAACTCTCGGCGAACTCGCGAGTGTTGGTAGTCAGACTGCCGTCCTTCTTGACTCTGTCGTCGTCCCTCTCGCCGTTAAAGTCGCCACACAAGCCGCTCACCTGGCTCCTCTGCAAGGTCAAGTACGGAGGCAGATTACTATATTTTTTTCGGTAGAACTTTGTAGTAGTAGTAGTAGTAGTGCCATTATCCTGCACGTCTAGTATTAGTGCAATTTTTAAACATATTTCAAAATGCAGATTGGTTTTTGCATTTTTTTTGTGTTAGATAGAGAAAAAGATCATCCAACATATTGAAGTGTCATGGACTTGTTATACCAATAACTTCAGGCTGAAGGCAGTGCAATGACAAAATTACCTTTTTCCATTAAGACCTTGTTATATTCATGGTACGATGTATTACGCGTCGACAAGGATATCTAGGACAATCATTTCCAGCACTCGAATTTCATACGACACATACACAACTGTCCCAAGAATCATCTCAATTCCTTGCTACATACATTTGTCCTACGGCAAATATGGCAGGACTATGGTTACATGTCGTACGTACAATGAGAATATGCAGGGGGGATGTCACAACACTTACCATTTACAGTTTAATTGTTCCATAATGTAATTTGCCAACTGAGCTGCTACTTACCATTGCGGTAGGGAGGCCCACGTCAACCTTCTTGTCTCCGTCATACTTGACCTCCAGACAGAAGTTTGTCTCCAATGTCGTCCATCTACAAGCGGCATTGACGTACCATTATTACCGATATGTAATGAAACATTGCAGCACCTTATAGTTCATGATCATGATATTTTGCATGACGACACAGTTGCTAAGTATGCGATGCTTTGATGATATAGTTTAAACTTGTCATACCGTCTTAACGCCTTGAAAGTGATCTTCTAATTCTCAAACTTGGCTTAACGGACTACTTGTAGAATTTTCACTGCGACCTTACCTGCCGCTCCTTCTGATGGTGACGCCGCCTGGCAAACACACAGGGACATTCCTCCTCACACCGTCAACCTGGAAATATCAGTTAAGACACAGCATATACCAAAGCAATGCGATGTTTTGCCATAATGTATATAATGTACGTCGAACAATAAAGTTCATTCATGTATATGTCGGCGATTCTACCGGTAGAGATCCCGATCGGGGTCTTTGTCATCAGAAACTCCAATCAGCGTCTCGGCCGGTAGAGATCCCGATAGTAGTCTCTGTTGGTTCGGAGTCGATTCACGACGCGTTCAGTATCATACACATACAGAATAAAAAAGTAGGTTTATGGCAAACACTATTTAAATGATATCAGTAGCTACCAGTAATGTGATATAATGTTTAACTTTTGGATATGTTGGGCAATGTTATGTTATAGCAATAGACCTCATCCTCTCTGCCGGTAGAATTGGTAATTCTAGCGGCAGAGACCCCGATAGGAGTTTCTGTTGACAGGGACTCTCTGTATCATCTATTCTAACGGTGAAACTTACAAAGACGTTGTGCCCCTTCTCCAGAGAGATGCGGTGACCATAAACGTCAACATAAACCTTCTCCACGAACGTCACCCTGTTGTTGTTGCCGCGGTGCTCATTCTTAGCGGCCACGTGGAACGCCGTCGGGCCCTGAAACAAAGTGCGCGTTGGATTTGAGCAAACTATTATTGATATTTGATAACAATACACACCAAAGGTCACGCAAGAAATGCAAGAAATTGGGAAATAATATCACCTGAAAGTGTTAAAAGTAACATCCAAATGCAAACATGTCTTAATTTTTGAAATGAATCAAAGTACCGACGCGATCACATTCGTCGTAGGTCGTTGTACGATTCTGATGCCATGAACCAACAGCCGACAAAGCCTTATGACCGAATTTTCCGTACCAGCAAAACTGAGATTTGTACGACCAAGTTACGACACATGCACGACTATTCTAAGAATGCACCCATACGACAATCGTACTACGAATGCGATCATGACTTATAAGGTCTCACCTGCGTGTACTGTGCGAGAGTATACGTACACGCACCCATGTAGTTGAACTTCAGGTTGTCAAAGGTGGTGTAGTGTGGGTCACCCCAAGCCTTACACGTACCATCTGAAGTCAACGATGCAAAAGAAAATGTTAAAGATATCTTCCCATTCTTATAAACCTGAAATGTACAATTTTGGGTAATACAAGCAGATTTGATGAATGTAAAAAGTTAAATCCAGCGCTTGAGCTCAGTGGCAACTGCTAAATGGTTATAAAAAGAAAATGTATAGTTCTGTTAACACCAGCAATGAACATGTTGACAATACAGAGACGTTGTCATAATCAATAATTCTGTCCTTTATGTCCTGATATTTCATTTTCGTTTGATATTTTCGTGCGATTAACTGGTTCATGATCAAGGCTTCTAGAATAGCTGGTCATCAGTCTATCTCAGTTTTGTAGGCTGTACGTAAGATTCTGTCGCCTGGCTAACGAAGCGAAGCCCACCCCTGTCTGAATCAATTATGTCTAGGCCATGGCAACAATATGGAAAGAGTAAACACATACCGCTGCGTGGACAGGCAAAGTCACACTGGGCCTGTTGAAGGGCCGCAGGGTCTTCCATCACTAAGCCGGTGTCTAGTAGAAAGATAAAACAAAAAAATAGTCTTTGCCATAATACACAGGTGTAACACAATGAAGTTCTTTTATACACAGGCAACATGGAAATGAGATAACATTTCCTGGGACCTTTAACCTAACGTCATGTCCCCAAAGCAAACACACAAACAGACATACCGAAAACAAAGCCTCCATCAAAACGTGGAGATGCAAAGAAAAACATTTAAAAGATGCAAATATTTGATGGACATGCAGCCACTCTCTCATTGGTTGAGTCGCTCAATGCCATTCTTTCATCGGTTGAACTGCTAATTTTGATGGACAGTCAGGTCAGAATCAGCTATAACATATGAAACCTCACCCGGCTGACAGGAGTAATGTCCGTTCTTCAGAGTCCATGTTTGTCCCTCAGGACAGGCGATCTTGGCACACATCACTTCATCTCCGGCCAGACAAGTACACTCCTCGTCTCCCAACACGAACTTCTCATCCAGCTGAAATTAACATAAGTCGCTGTTAAAATACGAGTACTATTTGAATACAGTGAAGTATGGCATCAAGCAACCAGGATTGACACTATCTCAATGTGAAATCCCGGACATATCTAATACATGTATGGAAATATCAAAGTTTCCATACAGATTCAGAAACAAAGAACAACAGTTATGGTTACTAATAGGTTTTTTTAAATACCAATTGACAGGTAAGTAATATTTACGAACGTCTTAGCGTGCGTTCTAGTATTTGAAAAATTCAACTCAAGAAAGTCAGCTCGCCAGTGGGTGGTGGTGTCTTCAGACGCTGCTGGCCCCCCACCCCGAGGGAATATTGAACATAACGGGCCGAAATTCCCGACGAAGGGTGGAAGTTCAACTGATGAACCCACTGGCGAGGCACACGGAGAAGATCAATGAGGTGTATTTTTAAAACTTTTATACCAATTGACAGGTAGGTAATATTTACCAATACCATGTCTACACAAGTTCAGAATAAAATGTTTAAAAATAACATACATAGAGACAGACAGATAGATAGATAGATAGATAGATAGATAGATTAGATAGATTAGATAAATTAGATAGATGAATGGATGGATGGATGGATGGATGGATGGATGGATGGATGGATGGATACCTTGTAGTAACTTCCTCCCCGGACACAGCCGCAATCGGCCATGGGAACACAGCGGTCTCCGCTCAGCAGGTAACCGAGCTCGCACTTACACCCTTCTACGCATACGCCCCTGCAGGTCTCTGGAGCGTTCGGTTCTGCGCATGTGCGTGGGCATGGAGACATGCAGGAAGAGTACTGGCTGTTTGGTGGACACCTCAGCGCTAGGGAATACAGAGGAGATCAGATTAAAGATTAAAAAGCTGTGGAAATTTTATATTTTTCAAGACGAAGAAGGAAAAATGGAGACCGAGGAAGACTCCGTTTCTTATAGACTGTTGGAAACTTACAAACTGGTGTTTTTCAATGGTACGCAAAACGTAGAAATGCGAAATAAAAACAATCATACAAAATGCAAATATTTGACGGATATGCAGCAACATTCCCATTGGTTGAACCACCCTCTCATTGGTTGAACTGCTAATTGTGATTGACAGTCAGGGTCTGTCTGTTTCATTAGAGTTCGATACTTACGGCAGAGGTCGTCTCTTCGCCACTTTGGCGGCTCCAGCCCCGCTGCTGCGCATGCGTCAGCGTAGGCCTGCAGGTTCTGACACAGGCTCGTCTGGTCTCCACTGTTCGCTGCAAGGTCGAACACGCATGCGCCGAAATATTCCTCTGGGTTGATTACCTTAATGCAGTCCTGAAAATCGTAGAAGGTTTCGTTAGCTAGCTTTTTGATCTAGAGTTACTCCTAGTATTTTTTAGGTTGACAGTATACTTTTCATTACCATCAAAGCAAGAACATTGACCCCCTCCATTGACAGGTGGCCAATATAGCACGTTAAGGAGCCCTCCACACCTTTTGAAAAAGAGTAGGGGCATGCCCCGGTGTGCGATGGTCCAAATACTACTATTTGGAAGTTGGTGATTCACTTCTATTCACCTGTTGAACCCCCGTTTATTCTTAACCACACAGTGATTTTATTATAAATTACATCATCACCATTCCGGACACCATAGCAGGAAGAATAGTGTGAAATTTATATAACACTAATGGATATCCTAATAAAAAACAAAAACATGAGTTTAAATGTTTGGGCCAGAATGTGCTTCACAGATGTACCGATAGATCCTTAACACATATTCATTGCGACAAACAAGCTAGAAACAAACCCGGAAGACGCCAGACAGGTCCGTCAGCTGTCCACAGAAGTGCACGCTTTCGTAATGCTGGACCAGAGCCGGGTCAGCCTGGGACAGGTCAAATGTCTCCTCTGGTGTGATGGCTGGGCAGCTGGAAAACAAATACGAACAGTTCGGAAGTATTGTTTTGGGTGGCTGAGCTGTGGGTTTGTGTATCTGTTTTTCAGGACAAAGGAGGTTGACAGCACACGTGGGGGGAATTGACAGGCAGAATGACAGGAGGTCAAAAGGTTAGACACAGGAAATGGGGTGACAAGTACAGACGGTTCTGAAGTATTGTTTTGAGTTGTACTCTCCAAGCAGATGTCTAGGCTTCGGCTTATTTTTGGCATGTTACGTGTGTTAGGCGTTTTTATCAGGATTTCTTTTTGTATTGGTATCTTTTTTACGCTATACAGCGTATATAGAATCGGACTTAAACTTTAACCATTCAAAGATGGGGCAACACTTACAGCTCTTTTCAATTTTATTTTTGTTAAGAGTGAAGCCCCATATTTCCGGATCAATACCTGACGTCATCCGGAGAGACCCAGCTGTTTCCGAATTCCAGCGCGTCCCGCGCGAGACTTCCGTCCGGCATCTTGCTGTCGTCATCCTTGTTTCCGTTGTAGTCGCCGCACATCCCGTCAACCTAGTTGGAATGACATCAATTGAGGTTTGCTCTTTTTTTTTCAAATAACGCATGATTCTAATTAGAACATTTTACTATGCACGACTAGTAGTAGGTATTCCTCGGTCTCGTAGGACCATAGACAGTACAGCTTCAATCTACACAATGTACTTATTGTTTGTTTTCTATGCTTTAAACGTCTATGCACGACTAAAGGGACAGTATGGCAGTGGCTATAGAAATGACAGATGTGTCAAACTGACTATTGCAAAGAGAAAAATCAGGTCTGCAATTTCATTTTAACCATTCAGATGATAAACGTACTCTAAGGCTAATTGTTTAATATAATGTTAGACCATAGTGTAACAGCTTTCAAACGCTGACTAATAGGGATAATAATTTGCCAGGGGAGTTTGGATCCCAAAGGGGTTGACCGGCCGCTTCAGAGCGCGAAATGTTAATCTTCCCGCTGATTTATTCTCCTGGCCAATTATTCCCTTTTTTGCCAAATTCTATGATCCGTACCCCTGCAAGAAGAACTGGTGGAGGCTAATCTGCGAAAGTACCTGTACCTGTATAGCCGGTATAACCGCTTCTCAGCGTAACACACTAGCTTCGCAGGCACGCGGCACAGTGGCAGCTGGCTATATTACACCAAACGACCTGTTACACCCAACCTTTGCACATCTAACTGTAAGCGTTGTTTAAAGCTATCTAGTGACGATGCCCCTACTGTACTTGGTGGCAGCGATAGTTTTGTTACCAAAGGGGAAAACATTACCTCGTCACCATAGATGTCCGGCAAGTTGATAACCAGGCGGTTTTCTCCGTCGAACGCCATGGTGAAGCACATGTCTGTGGTGATGACCACGTACTTGCCGCTCAGCTGGATGGAAACCCTCCCCTCGATACAGATCGGCAAAGTTCGGAGAACGCCGTCAACCTACGGACGGTATAAATATAAACAATGTAACATTAAAGATCATGGCAGACTTTATACCCTTGCCCCTATTGCTTTGCGACCAATTTACTTATTTACTCCCAAAGACAATTAAATTCCTGTGCAACTCCTAGAATTCTTGCAAAGTAGGCATATACGTCGATGAAGGTTATACATCCAGGTAATGAGCTAACGCAAGAAAAATGTTACTCAAGCAACTGGGTAGGATGTGAAACCCTACAGGTATTTGGTAATAAAATAGATTAACAGGTGTTCAAATTCAATCCAGGTGCTTGAGTAACTATTTTCTAGTGTAGGCATATACTATATTATTAGGTTCGGCCCTCAGGCGTTGCCTAAAAGAGCAATACTGAAGGTGCATGGCAACACCGCATTGTGTACATTTGGTACACACAGACAGACACGCAAATGTATGTTTACCTTGACAAGAAGGCCCTGGAGTATCTCTACTTTATGCCCGTACAGGTTCAGCTCCACCACGTCTACGAACGACACCCTGGCGTTGCTGTTGTGCTGCGCGTTGCGCGCCGCCACGCTGAAGTCCCGGTGCTGCACCAGGACGTACTTGCACTTGCCCATGAAGTTGTACCGCCTCCCGTCAAACGTGATGTAATGGGGGTCTCCCCACGCCGTACAGTTACTGGATTCTGTATTAGAGCACAAAATGTCTCAATCACATACCGATTTGAGCTTCATCGACAAAAAGAGAAATCGAACACTGTAACTAGTCTCTACCAGACTTCGAGAAGCGGATGGAAAGAGTAGAAATTGGCCAAATAGACAGAAAACATGCCAGAGGAGTTGGTCCGCTAAAGAGTGCAGTTTGCCGCTCCCGAGAGCTCCCATGGCACGCTATCAATTTGGCCAATTTCTACTCTTTTCCATGCGCTTCCCGAAGCCTGGTACAGGCTATGCCGTAACAACATGGTATTAAGTATACTGGTCAGGAAACACGCAATGTGTTGTGGGAAGTTAGCCCTGTGACAAAATGGGCACCGGGAAAGATGGTGGCTCATGGCGGAGACCTGAAGTAGTGAGTCTCCTCGGTGCAAGAAACCAGATCACTGTTTGCCGGGATGACCATGAAAGACTGCATGCAAGGTACATATAGGCAGGGGATACATGTATGCTGTCTCATAGCATGTGGTCACCTAAGGGTTTTCAGGAATGGCTTACCTGATGGACAGAAAAGTGTTCCAAGACATTCGTTGGTCTCCGTCACTCCTTGGATCGCGCCGGGGTCATCGGCCATTAACGGGGCATCTAGAACGGTGGAAAAAGTAATGTCATTCAGAGTCTATGAAAATCCATATTTTGATACATACTACGATGTACCGGGCATCTGTATGACCAATGCTATATGGCTATATATAAGATAACCCCATGGGCTCTAGATATTAACACGGAGCACTGAGAGGACCTTGCAAATGGCCGTTGCAGATGGAGGTTCACGATGTCTAGGCAGCTAAAATCAGACTGACATTCTCGAATGTAAATAATGGGATTGTTTATCCATAGCAGATTCTGTAGGGTTGGTGGTACAATCTGCGATTCATGTTCAGTATCATACACGTACAGCATTAAAAGATATTTACGATTTATGCGGGCAAGCACAGACCATGGACATCAGTAGCTACCAGCAATGTGATAGAATGTTAAACTTTAAGGATATGTTGGCAATGTTAAGTTGTAGCGATAGACCTCATCTTCTGAGATCCCGATCGGAGTTTTTACCAGCAGAGACTTCGATCGGCATCTCTACCGGTAGAATCGCCCGATTCTACCAGATCTGAGTCTCTACCCTGACATATATATTATGTATAATATATGATCACATCCAGACAAACGAGTTTCCCCTTACCAGGCTGACATCCCTCATCCAGTTTCCATGTGGACCCGGGTGGACAGGCGGCCTGGACACACCTGATGTCCCCGGGCTGGTCGCACGAGCACAACTCGTCTCCCTCCGACCAGTTGTCGTTCAGCTAAGATGGACAGATGATAACATCTTAAATACCTTCATCGGATTGGTAAGCCATTTGAAACCACTGTCTTTTTCTCACTAACGTTCAGGTTGCCTGCGCAAAACCTGTTGTTGTTGCAGACGATGTCTTGTCCGACACAACATTTGAAAACTATAGACGGGATGTCATCCTTAAATGCGCGAACACGACATTAAATGAGGCATTCTACCGACGTGCTATGTACAATACATTACGGGTTCCACGGAGGCACAGAATGTTCTGCTGGCGTGCTACTGGCATCTAACCTTCTGAGGAGGTTCCAAAATAGATCCTCCTCAAATAAAATGTTATCGTCATCGTTACCGCTCCCATCTGTCGACGATGCAGATCACCGCTGCTTCCCATTCTCTTCTGTCCAGTACTTGTCCCATAGACCTATCTTCAAAGTGACTGAACTACGATGGGGGGGGGGGAGTTGTGGTGCTTGATCTACTCACCCTGTGGTACCTGCCGTCCTTCCAGCAGCCGCACTGGTCGGCGGGCACACAGATCTCCCCGCTCAGGACGAACCCGTCCAGGCACCGGCACCCCTCCGCACACGGCTCGGCAGGGCTGCACTTGTCCGGCGCCTGCAGGTCCGCACAGGTGGCCGGACAGGGGCTGACGCAGTGGGCGTACTCGGACATCGGCGGGCACCGCATGGCTAGGGACAACATGCATTTAAGTAGTAGGGATGCGTGAATAATGGCTACATGAAAAGGTTTGGAGTAGCTTATATCCAGAACCGTGCCTATCTGGTTCTATGCCTGAATGGGTTAGGGTTAGGATCAGGCACTATTCTGGATAGTGTCCGCGTATCCAAGAACGTAGGTTTGCCGCGTGGACTATCCAGAACCATGTCTGAGTGAGGTTCTGGATAAAGCACGATTCTTGATACAACATAGCTATAGCCTCTCGCTGTGAGGTGCCAATGGGCTCCCTAGAGCTCCCAACTTGGGGCTGGTTAGTCCAGTGGGCCACTAGGGAGCACCAGTTTTAGGACCCTTTTAGGCAGACTAGGATTGGACATGTTAACGAATGACTCGCGTTTGGCCCAACTTCAACTCTTATCAACATGTGTGGTGGGTTCTTTAACGTCTGATAAGAAAATGGATCATATCCCTTTATTTTCTTTTTCAAATGGGAACAATTAAGTTCTTTTTTGCTTACGACAGAACGAATCGGTCCTCCAGCTTGGCTGAGGCACACCCTCCTGCACGCATTCGTCAGAGTACGCCTGGATGCTCTCGCAAAGCAGCTCGGGAACGGTCCCTTCGTGGGAGGCCATGTCGAACACGCATGCGTCGTAGTAGTCCTTGGGGTCGACGACCTCGTGGCAGTCCCTGAAGGGTCCGCTAGGGTCGAGCATCTTGCCGCACTGATCGGTGCTCTCTATGGTCTGTACCAGGGCGGCGTCCGCTTGGGAAAGGTCAAAGGTGATCTCGGGAGTGTCATCAGCAGAGCAGCTAGAAACAAGAAATCGAACATTTTAGACTTCGAATTCAGGGAAGTATGCCATCCTCGGCTTCCTGAATTCTCCCAGGCCGACCTCTAATTCCTAATATCTCTGCGAGATTCTGAGACCTTTGACCTGCCGTCATTCTGCCCGTCAATTACGTCAAATATTGATGTCGTATAATATAACTGCTGCCTAGTCCAAACTCAATCTCAAGTTAACAATATAATAACTTTTGGGGATTCAGAAATACGTATCTACAGAGCCAGAACAATCGCTCCTGCTCTTGTGTCTGCCTTTAAGTGGTCACTATAGACAGGTTTGACTGGACTTTTCATCTATTCACAGATACGATGTTTGATTATTCACGAAATGAAATTATATTGAATCATACCTTGCATCTATGATGTCTCCCACTTTCCAGCTGTCGCCGAACGTTGCCTGACTCGTTGCCAGGTTACCGTCAGGCAGCTGTCTATCATCCGTGCGGTCTCCATTGAAGTTGCCGCACATGCCTCGCGGCTGGTCAATCAGGTGGTTCGGCACTTCCAGGTTGACCTCGTGGTTGCCGTCGTACGTGACCCGGAGGCAGAAGTCGGTGTAGATGATGACGTCTCTTCCGCTCATGCGCACTCCTGCCTTGCTGCCGATGCATGCTGGGAGGGCGACTGGGACGTCGTTAATCTGCGTGAAAAGCGAGATCGTTACTTTTTGAAATACTTCTGGCCTATCAACAAAAGCTTCTTTTTTTAAAAGTTGATGTCCTCCAAACCCTTTGGTGTGTAGGGTGGCGCCCATCTCCGTTATTTAGCCCTTGGGCCACACAGGTATGTAAGCACAGGTACTACACCAGCACAATACATAATGACGTCCATGCTCTTTACCATAAGTGTTGATTATGAGAGCTAAGTAGTAGTATCATTTTTAAATGTCTCGGTTGGGGAATGTAACCCACCACCTAACGCATGCAAAGCAAGTGCACTAGGCTATTGACAAGATATACCCTTTTAACGGCAATGTTTTTTTATAAAAGCTAACATGGTGAGAATGATATTTGTCCTACCGTAACCCGGTTGTTCCTGGACACGGTGATCTTCTGTCCGTACACCTCCACAGTCACTCTGCCCACATACGACACGTGCGTCCGACCGTTCCTGTTTGGAAAAAATCCAATGGTACCAGTATAGCAGCTTTTTCCAAACGACAGAAAATCGATATCAATTGACAATATAATGTGTCCATACATGGATATCTAGATGTTGTTTGGAGGTGAACAGTCATAACCGGTCTATTGGCAATCCAGGCTAAGAGGAGAAACCTGAAAAATCGTACCATGTACATACTTAGGCCACTCTCGATCATTTTAAGGTAATACTATGATGTGTAATGGTCGAGGGGGATATCATGGTCCTAGGACTCTTAATGCAAATCTATTCAAATTAAGCAAACGTGCTATAAGTTGAGAATAAAGCATCACTCACCTGTGCTCGTTCTTAGCCGCCACCCTGAAGGCTGGTTCCTCGGTCCTCTCCACCAGTGTGTAGGTACATGTGCCCATGAAGTCTGTTCTCGTCCCGTCGAACGAGATGTAGTGTGGGTCTCCCCATGCACGGCAAGATGCTCCAGCTATTGGAAACATGTAATTTTGAATGAAAGACATTTATTGTACATTTATGCCCTTTCGGGCTAAATACAGGTCATGGTGATAATGTTCTATAATACAAACAGTGGTGTAAGTCAGGTATTTTGGTACATTTATGGTATACTAGTGTACATGTACAAGTTCAGCTTCTTCTCGTTTCTGAAGACAGTTGTAGGTGTAAGAACAGATGGGGCTTATAATACATGGCCGATATAATGTTTTGCAGTTACACCTCCTTTCCGCTAGAGGCTGCGATCGCTGAGCGACCAAATATTTGACAGATCGCTGATTGAATTTAGTAAACCAAACATTTTCGTGTGTTTGTTGTCTTTAAGTCATACAGTTTGCACAGTGCGGATGTGCTGGTGTAAGCAATATAAAGTTTCTATAGTACACACATATACTTTCCACCTTTATTTACCCGTATTAGCTGCAGTTGTAAAATGTTCAGTAGCAGTCGAGTCGTTTCGCTGACTATCATTACCAGAGACCTCTTGCGACTTTTGTTACAGATATAGGAAACATAGTCGGTACCTGATCTGGCACAAGCAGTGGTCCCCAGACAGATATCCTCAAACGGGGCCACTGTAAAAGTAAGGAGAAGTCACAACAGTAATTAATTAGAAACCAAGAAATCAAAGATCTCATACCTCCGTGAAATATTTAGAGTTTTTGTGAATTCATGGAGGACAAAGTGCTGTGGAGGAGGCTTTCTGAATTGGTTCTAGTGGGAGCACGAACTAAGTAAATAAGTAAATGTGGATTTATTGTGTTATGCATTATCATGAATTTCTCGCATATTCTCTCTGCATTTTTACACTTGCTGCAAGAAGACAACAGAAATGCATATACAATTGAAGACAGGAAATGAGATAACCTCTTTTGGGACCTTTGACCTAATTTCTTGTCAGTGTCCTCAACGTGCCAAGCATGTGGACATGTACATAACTACAAGCAAACACGCAGACACACCGAACACAAACCCCCCTTACACGCAGGTAACAGCAAATAGCATACTAGTACACACTTGCCTTGACACATTGTATCAACAGCTATTAACACCTGACAGAGTTAGACCATTAAAGTTAGACCATTAAAGTTCTCCATTTGAGATTGACGTGTGTACTACAGTGTATGGAAGTAATCCTACAGTGCCATAACTCACACGTGGACACATTGTGGTAAACTACCCACTCCATGTGTACACGGGGTCAGAGTCCGATGACCCTAAGGTACACGTGGCTAGGTGCATCCAGAAAAAGCACGTTCCATGTAAACTCCCCTCACACGATCCGACCGTCAGGTCAGCACCACATCCTACTCTAGAACAATATGTTTGATCCCTTTGTTTACAAAGTCTGTTTCATCATTCTGCAGGGTTGAAAACAATCATCCAAGCAATGACTCATCAACTTAATGTTTTTCCTTATTTTTGTATGATGTAATCAGATATTTCAGGGTTCGTGCTGTTCTTATTGACATTTGTAGAGTTGCTGAAATGCCGACACACAAAGAGTCAATTCAAATAATTCATCTGCGTGATACAACTGGAATTACCAAATCCTGTTCGAACCACATTTTTCCTTGTTTTGGTCTTTCGTAGTCAAATATTTCAGGGTTCGTGCAGTTTTTATTGACATTTGTAGCGTTGCTGAAATGCCGACGCACAAAGACTCTATTCAGGTATTTCATCTACGTGATAAAACTGGAATTACCAAATCCTGTTCGAACCACATTTTCCTTGTTTTTGTCTGAAGTAATCAAATATTTCAGGGTTCGTGCAGTTCTTATTGACATTTGTAGTGTTGCTGAAATGCCGACGTACAAAGAGTCAATTCAAATATTTCCTAAGCGTGATACAACTGGGATTATTAAATCCTGTTCGGACAAAAACACGTGGTGTTACGTTTACATTTAGTTTACTTAATATGAAGTGGGAACTGTGTAGGTTCCTGGTAATAGTTGGTTGACACGGTCACCTGAACTCCGTTGTTCAATTAGCTAGTCATGTTTGGAAGCTCAGAAGACATGGCGAGTATTAGAAAAAAGTTCCTGGTCAACTTCGTACCGATCAAACTCCGTGTGTCTAGATCGCAATAACTAAGATTAAAGATAGGTGCTTGAGGCCGAGGAGAGCCACGCCTTGAGCACGTTTAAGAATCCACTACACTTATTGAAAATGAGTTCTTCCCGGTGTGAGTGGATAAAAAAAAATGTTCCCGAACAGTCTTGTAACCTTTGCTTCTCCTATAGGGTCAGTTAGTCCCGAGCTTTCATTGATGTTTCTGACTTAGGGAGAAGAGATGCTCCTCCAGTAACTAGAACTTAGTTCTGTGAGTGCCTAGAAATGGTCTGTTGGTCTTGCAATGATCTTATTCGTTAGAAGATAAAGAATGGCAACGCTTTCCATATAGCTGCTTGTGGTATTGTGCGTGACCGAGCAATGATCTTTGAAATTTAAGATCCAGAACCAATTCTTATGAGCGGTATAACCTTTTTTTTAGATACCCCAATGTTAATGACCTTTTTAACAGTAAAGTTGTTACAGTTGTTACCTTAATCTAACAGTAGTGTGGGACTTAAATATTGCACCTGTATTTGCTTCCTTGACGTAGTTCTTTGTCACACTGAAGTAGGCATACAGCTATAGTTTTAACTGAAGATTTAACAAGGCTTAGCAACATGCTATTTCATGTATTTTCTGTTGAAAAAGGCTTCCAATGTGAACTTTATCCTAGACTAGGAGATTTCCGTTGTAGAGCGAATGTTGGAATGTGGTAAATAAGTATGCACCGTCTCCGCAACAACAGGCTACCAGACGGACTATTCCATTGTAACGGTGTAAGCCAGTCTGATCGCTCATGACATTGGTGACGTTAAGAGAGTGGGACGGAGTTAATAAAGAACTTGGTGCTAAATACTTTGCGGCATTAACCGTTCCATGCTTTACACATACTTTAGAATATTCTGTAGGAATAACTATGAACGGGATGCTAGTGTTACAGAAATGAAAGAAAACCTACAGTGGGTGTTACTGGAAGACAGGAGAAAATGTCCAGACTGTGCATGATGTACAAACTGACTAATAAACTGGTGTACGTACCAACTACTGTGTCTAATACCAGCACAGAAAAGAACAAGAAATAGTATCTTAATAAATGCTGCTTCAGCATATGTATGGTAAATCTGTAACACGATGATGTATCAAACACTAGTGCTAGCGCTCGGAAACCGTTTTTTTAATGTTCTTTAACTCAAGTTTGTTGTAACCAATTGCATACCACCCTTGAATGCCTTCAAGGGCAGCTATTTAAGACTACTTAAGAATTTCACCAAGACTCGATAAGTAAGTTGTTATGCGTGGTGATAAACTGCACCGTAGTAAAATGACGAATCAATAAACTACAAGACAAATGGACTCCGTTCCTTTACACATGCCGGCACTTCACTTGACAACATCGAGTACACCCCCGAAGTTTGGACAAATCGCTGGCCAAACAAATCCCAGTGTTTTGACGTGTTTGTGTGTGTTTTGCAAAGGACAACGGTTTGACCTTTTATGCACATGTTTGGAACCGTGGCTAATTCTTCCAAACAAAGCTTGAGGTTCCCTTGTGCCCAGCACGTAGCTTTGCTTGATTTCTGTGGAGAAGAATTTTGGGATGCAGTATTTGTCAAACATCCTGGCAGCTTCCGAACGTTCTGTTTACAGAGTTCGTAAGGACATCGTCCTTTTGGGCGATTTGTGAACTTTTGACCACTTTTTGGTGGTATGGAGGAGTCGAGAACTTTAACCAGTGGTCGCTATCTACAGTTTCTCTACTTTCATTTAAGTAACAGGGAGACCGCATTTTTTTAGTTTCTAATCAGTAAAACGCATTCAGGCGTAACACACCAGTTTTGTACAGTATGTACAAGCTGCGTAAGACTAGGCTGTAAGGTTTGAACCACTCACACCGGGAAGGACCCCTGCTCTTTTCGATAAGAACGGTTGGATCTTTAACGTGCTTGAGGTGTGGCTTTCCTTAAATACAGGATCTCGGGCTTTACGTCTCATCTGAGAGGACGTCCCAAACCGAAGCTAGGTACTCATTTTCACCTGAGTTGAGTGAGGGAATAGGTGTAAAGTGCCCTTCCCAAGGACACAACTGTAGGGCCTGCCAGAGATTAGAACACAGCCCCCTCAGAGTTAGCAACCCTAACCACAAGACTATTGCGTTTCTATCTCATACGCACACAAGCTAAACATGCATGGCATTATTACCTACGGTGGCCCATAAGAGGAAAAATAACAGTGTCCTTTTGGGCCATCGTACATACCGTCTATGCAGCTCGGTCCCTCCCAACCTGGCAGACATTCGCACCGGAAGTGGTTACCGTCCACAACGCACAGTCCGCCGTTTTTACAGGGGTCTCCTGCGCACTACAGATAAACAAAAGAAGGCATCATGAATTCTAGACAAATGTACAAAATATGTAAAAATGACTAATAAACTAGTGGATGTACCAACTACCAAGTATCTAAAACCAGCTCAGAAAAGAACAAGAAATAGTCATGCCTTCAAGAATCAGAGTTATCAACCAAGGATTGAGGTGTTCAAAAAACTTGTTTTTTCCCGTATATGAACGTTATCGCGTCTCATGGCGCGGTCACATTTCCAAACCGGGGCCCGGCTAGGCTGTTTCGATTAACGAAAAATCAACAATTTATATCAAGAATATTACGCAAATAGTTCCCATTATTAATTTTTAAAAACTTTTTTGTCCTTATATCATACTTTTCGTTCCATAAGACTGCCCGGCCGGGCCCCAGTTTGGAAATGTGACCGCTCCATCAGCTATGACATAAAACTGCTTACTGGATCAGCCGCCAGATCCTCGTCGATCCGGCCGTCTCCATCGTCGTCTATCCCGTTGGGCAGCTCCTCATCAATCCGCCCGTCACAGTCGTTATCCTCGCCGTCAGCTGGGGTCGGCTGGGTGACCTGGCACGGAGCTGCGATCCTGGCCAATCGCAGGCCGCCGGGGTAGCCGTAGGACTCCGGGTACGAGAACCCGTACATGAACGCTTAATAAACATGGAAGGGAAAGGATCGAGGAATGCGTAAGTTTTATTTCATTCAAAGCGCACTCAAATGAGTGATGCTGAGAAGGTCACGAAATTCTTTTAGTTGGCTGAGTTAGCCTGGATGCCAGACCCATAGCACACTAGGCCCAAAGTTCAGACAGGGAACTTTGGGCCTAGTGTGCTATGGGTCTGGCAGACAGGGAACTTTGGGCCTAGTGTGCTATTGGTCTGGCATCCAGGTTAGGCTGAGTCAAACCTTAATACTTAGCAGATGAGTTCCAACAAATTCTCTTTTCCAGTCATAAAGAAAGCCAAGGTGGCTACTACCTTTGCAAATACCAACTGCGTAATGTTCTATCGTATATACAATGTAGGGTTCAATATAAAATAACAAAGTTCTTTATTCACAACCACTTGTTTAATACGAGCCGACATTTTGATGACCGTCTGTTATCTTCATCAGGGCAATTATGACTGGTTCATTGTACACTGAAGCTAGGTATATATTACTGGTTCACTTTGCACTGAAGCTAATGATACTGTCCCAAACATAAAAAAAGATAAAGCGGTCCCAAACGTAAAGAAAAGAGTTAACTATACCTGAGAAGGTGACGATGGGGGAGGTGTGCTTGAGTGTGTGGGTACCGGGATTAACCATCAGCCCGGTGGCAGACAGGTCTGTGTCCGGGATGGGGTGCCACACGGTGGCTTCTGGGAGTTTTCCTCCGTCCAATAGCAGCCCGTTCAGCTCGTCTGTCCTCAGCACGACGCTGACGTAGTTCTTGGTTGTTCCTGGAATCAGCAAGTATCAGTTACCGTAAACACTCAAATGCCCCTCTCACCCCGCCCCTTTTTAGGAAATTCTAAGACTACATACTTTTTCCTCAAGCTTTACTTCAAGGGCAAAGAGTACTGTGGTACTGTAGTCTAGATTTTAAAACAAACCTGTAAAAAAAGGGCAATGGCTGTGGTACCAGAAAAACTAGTACTACATTGATCTCGACATAAATTTCAGACTGAGATTGGCACCGGTAGGAGAAATATCAAAATTGGTATACATTGGTTGATGTACGATTACGATTTTAATCTTAATTACAATAACTATCTTGATTGCTTTATAAATGACACTGCTCATACCGGAAATAACATCATACCGGAAATGAGGTCAGCAGTAGCAAAAGCGTAGTCTGCGGCAAACTGCTCGACGGGTGGGAGGTACATCATGAAGGGGTCAGTGTCCGTATGGTCAACGTTGCGCCCCGTCTTGCTGAACTGGATCACCATGATTGGTTCAGAGGAGTCGATGAGGTCATACTCGTTCGATGGAATGTCCAGCTCCCAGAATTCCCCGGCTTGCAGGGTGCGACTTTCCCTGCTCCCAAACTGGACCTGATGACGCAGATATTGTAAATGTTTTTTCTTGTGATGCCTATCCTCCAGCTCAAAAATATCATAATAAAATTATCACTTTGCCTTTTATATCTATCATATTCCCTTGATGGGGCAGGAAGTGTAAACGGTATATCGGTACATGTATATAAATGATACAAAATGTATTAATACATTCAAAGTATGCATCGCCATCAATGTATCAAGTGAATTTTAATCATATATACATGACTCCATGCAGTGATTCAAATTAAGATAACTATGGTTTGCGAGTCAGAATATCTTATGATGATAATGATGAGATCTTCTGATGATGATATCAATTTCTTAAAGAAAATGGAGCAGAGAGACAGTTTAAAGAGCAGTCCAGAAAGAGTCCAAGATGGCGGATGAGAGTGTCACGCAAACAGCTTGGGCGGGCCCCGGTTTGGAAATGTGACCTTAGCATGAGGAGGCCAGTACATGAGCCGGCGGTTCAGCGTACCTGTGTGTTGTCCTTGGCGGCGACGATGCGGAAGATGTCCCCGCCTGTTCTGCCCTCCAGCGGGACCGTCACAAACCGCTTACCCCAGGTGCTCACGGGAGGAACCTGCTCAACAAGGTGGTCACCTGTTCCACTGATCCGAGGGATCTGTAACCGAACAACACAAATTAAAAAAAAAAAAAAATCAGTCCGCTAGAAGAACGTAACACTTTTACAGAAATTTAGTCAAACAACAGAACACACAGGTTCGCATTTAAAAGACGCAACAAGTTAACCCTCATGTTAGATTGTTTATTGGCATTAGCTACTGGTCTAGGCACCTAGATACCCAGCATTATAAAATAAGAATTATTCTCGCAACCTAGTGACTCACATTAAGTCATCTATAGACCTACCGAAGGTTGCAGAAGGACTATCGAAGTGTTCAAATGTAATTCTCGTATGATTAATATAACACCATATATCTAGATATCAGATGTATCGTATTATGTGTGTCATATTTACATGTGGCCGATTACAAACAAAACAGGCCTGTATGTAGGATTTTGTCTCTATCTTGACTTACGACACCAAAACAAATATCCTGTTTCAGAACTCCTGTCTTATGGTAAGCTATTCCATGTTGTATAATAGTACGGAAGCAACTAATATTCTGGTTGGCCAAAATTAAAAGATATCAAACCGTTGTGAACTTGTTTCCGGAGAAGACCGCCACCGGCTTGTCCGATGTGATGTGAGATCCCGTCAAGTCGTGATTACTCTGCAGCTGGATCGCTTCCATCCTGGGGGGATTATTTTAGAATATGTCAGTCTAAAACGACCTAAACATTTTAGTATGATGAACTTGGTGAATTTGGTTCGCGAATAGTGCCATTAGCTATGCTGAAAGCCTGCATATCGTCTACATTTTATCGAGCCACAAAACAACTGTTCCTATGTACATGTATGATAAGGTAGGTGAAGAGCGTGCAATAAGCTTACATGTAAATCCATAACCTACTCTTCTTCTTTCTAGCTTCTTGGAACAAATTCATCTTAGCCACACTCAACAATTGCCCAGAAACCTGTGTGTATATTATGTATGTATCACGTGTACCTACAACTGTTTTAACACGCTTTTTGGCGACGTCTCAGGGAGGAGCCTAATGGTACAGTATTATGTGCAATTCGCAAGAATTCTAGGAATCGTACAGGCATTTTGTCCACAAGAATGGAATTTCCACAGGCATGTGACCCACATCTATACCCACATTCTTGAAACCCTTTTGGAGTCTTTGGGAAGACCTCTCTACCCCGGATGCCCTACTTTCTGTGACCCCGAGGCTCGTTCACTATACACTTAGGGGAAGAGTGCACTGTATCTGTATAGGTACCAAGTCTTCCTCAAAATCATGAAATGATGGCAGGGCCGCAGTGCCATGCAAACAATAACCCTAACATCTAGGGCCTAACAGCAACAACCGTCGCCATAGCAATGTATGTTTTCATTGCCAGTCTTTTTACAATTAAAGTAGACATTTACCTGTTGAGTGGTAAGCTCCTCGTGGTTCCTCGGTCGAACTTCTCATCGTCAATTTTGCCCTTGACTTTCTCAGCTGTGGTGATGGTCACGGTCGTGCCGTCCTCTATACCGACCACGGCAAACTCTGAGGGCTCTCCCTTCAAGCAAAAAATGGATAGATAAAAAGATAAACAAACATACATTGTACCATCCTGTGAACAAAAATGCTATCGGGTAAAATATCTGTTGTTTTGTCTTTCATAAAAATACATTTGATGTGTCATTGCGTAACACAACTGCCCAAAATGCGTCGTCGTACTTTACTATAATTTTAGGATTGACACACATATAATCGCCTTAAAAACTATAAACAATACTACAATATTTAACGCTTTGAATTATCAAAAAGCAAAGTTTTTACATCAAGCATCATAACATGCAAATCGCCTTATACAGTACTTACCATAAGCAGTGATGTAACGTTAGTATTATAACATTTTCTTTGCGAATTACAAACACCAGTATGATCTTTTAGAACGTTTGATTGTGGCATTATATCAGGTAGCTAGATAAACAAACACTTCTTTTCGCAAAAGCGGTTGGAAACACCGAACTACTTTTGTTGCCAAAGTCTCAAGCACCGCTTACCCCTGGTTGGTACCCGACAGTGTAGTACTCGTCTCCGAGCACATCCACTGGCAATGCGAGGAAGGCGTCTGAAGAAGCCTGCTCCGTGAACACTCCGTACACCACGATCTCAGCGTCAGACGTGATCCGGATCGCTTTGGACGCCCTGGTCGTGCCACGCAGCTCCATGTCCCGGGGGACCTCCACAACCGACACCTTTGTTGGGAATATACATCTTTTTAACAAGTTTCCTCAATGCAAGGCCAATTGCAAACGACCACAATCTGGGCACAGAGCTAAGTTGGTGGGAGGTATAGCTGACTATGTTTGGAGATGGCAGTGAACGCCAGTTTTGAAAGCTTGTGAGTGCATTCGCGAGAGAAAAATTTGTCTGGGAGAGAGTTACATATAATCTCGCAGTCCTTGGGAAGAAGATGTTGCTGTAGAAGGACTTAGAAACTAGTATTTGGACAGTGTAATGATGTGAGCCAGAAGACAACCTAGTGGTAAGATGTACTGCTACCAGACTTTAGTATGGCTGCTTTTCAGAGAAAGTACGGAGGAGGGTCGTCATTTTGTCATATTGACACTCTCTTGTTTTTCACTGCAGGGTTGTCAATAATGACTGCTCAAAACAGTTCTTAGTGGTCAGAAGCGATAGAGTTTGCGGAAAGTTTTAAGTACAGGTCCGTATGCACAAAGCTGTATTCGAGAACATTGCTTCTACAATGACAAAATACAATGATTATAGAGGCTTGATGCTGTACTTGGTCCTATGCCAAAGAAAAGAAAATTAAAAGAATAATAGCCGGTAAAATTTAAATCTCTAGCTATATCCTTACCTGTCCAAACTTGACGATGAGAGACTGTGAGAAGGACTTGAAAGGCGCCTCTACCGTGACGGTGGTGTCGTGGCTCACAGTGCCGGTGATGAAGAGTTTTGGGGGGTGCTGCTGACGGAGCATGTTCTCCGTGAACACCAGCAGGAACTCCGTACCGCGGTTATCTCGGACATGGAGACCTGCAAAGGAAAGAGAGGGATCTCGATCCAGCTTTAACTCACTGAAGAGGTATTCTCAGTCGTAACAGGGAAGACAGACGCTACGTACAGTATTGACGGGTTCATTGTAGCTCTTTTCGACAAGCACAATGAACAGTGGATCACAACTTAACCTGCAGAGAGTCGTACTCTCAGAGCACAACAGTGACGTCGACGTGGTCACATTTATCGTAGGTCGTCGTACGACTTTGATGTAATAGGATTTCCAGGGAGGCTGTGACAGAACCAACAGCCGACAAGGATTTAACTTAAGACAGCCTTTTAGGTAACAATATAAGACAGCTGAATTTTGTACGACACAGGCACGACTATCCCCAAAAAATGCCATGTACATTTGATCATTCGACAATCGTACGACGAATGTGACCAGGCTCTGAATCATGCATTTCAACATATCAATACGTTGACTATCTACTAGACTTATCAGATAGAATTTAAGCATATTCAAGATGTAGTAGCTGCTGTTGTGGCAGGACGCCAATTCGGTATATAATTATACACATGTGTCCGTTAAGCCGTTGTCAAATGTTCTTCATGTTCAACATCTTTGCAAACAATGGGGAAGACTCGTGGTTAATTCTATTAGGTACGCCGCAGTAAAACTTGAATAAAAAGACATGCAAACAGCTTACCTGTCGAAACCTTCGCAGGAAGGCCCGGCTTCTTGTTCAGACTGCAAGAAAATTTACTCAATTATGTACGTCAGAAAGACATTGAAATGCATGTTTCGTTAAAAGCATTTTTGTGTTCTGTTTACCTACTCAATGTAACATATTCGTTCGCAAAATGGTTACCCATGTTGAACTATGTCACGATCTCATGTCTTACACACTCCTAAAGTGTAACTATGTGAATCAGTAGTTACCCATACTGCCCGATAAAAGAAGATGATAGAGATGTTATTTGGTGAGAAAGATAACTAAAGTTTGCTTTATCAGATAAGATAATTAGCTAGGTAGTCCATGAAAACATGTAATATATTCTTACACTAACTCTTACAAAAGGAACCAGACTATTTCAGCCAGCAGGACTGACATTTAGTCAACGGAAATCAACAAATGAACAACAGTTAAATGTCCGAGACATACATATAAGACAATCTTCTATCTTCTATATGAAGACAATATTCTATCTTCTATACAGTTTATATCATGACAACGAAAATAGAAAATAAAACAGCAACTCATCTTACCTTGCTGGTTTAGCAACCGTTGACATGTATAACACCAACACCGCCAACACTACAGACCTCACCATGATGGTGTATGGGTACGGTCAAAACTCTTTAAAAAACGATAAGATTTTCTCCCGTACTTTACAGGACCAGTCGGGACGAAGGAAAGCTGGTCCCGGTACTACCTGTCCCAGGGGGTGTCTGAACCTCTTAAGAAGCTGGATCAAACCAATTCATATAGACGGGGGTGCCTATGTTTATGATAACTTTAGATACAGTTTATCTTTTAAGTTTCAAATTTAGATATACTAATTTCCGCCATTTTTTCTGAATATGAGCATTTGTAGACGACAAACTTTTCTGCAAGATCGAAGAAGTCTTAGAAGCTATCACGTCTTAAAGAAAGGTCGTCCCTGGATTTTTGTCCTAGATGTCCTCTTCAGGACATATCCAAACAACATCATACTGACCTGAGGGTCAGAAAAACTCAAGGGTTTACATTAAGCTACAAACACGTATTGGTGGTTGTCTTAGCCACTCGCTATCCACCCTGGAGTCTGTATTGTTGGCGTTTCAATCACTAAGCTGGCATAGACCACGTTACGCAAACACCAGCTAATGCTTGCGTGACTCATTCTCAATAAACAAATGATAAACTTATTAAAGGGGGCGATTGAGGCGTAGATGCGATCAAGCGATATACCGGGGATACGCTATGTGACGTCAGGTATTCTCCTAGATTGTTTTACGTTCAAACCACTCACATGGACACGAGAGGAAATTGTATTTGAAGGAGTGGGACCTGAATGACATAGGTTGTCATGGATGAATTGCCTGTGCGAGTTAAGCAAATACTTTCTTCACTGATAATTCTTTACTTTGTAAATATCGCATGATACCCCGATATTGGTATTCCGTCTCTTTTTGCCTGACGACTGTCAGTTATTTGGATACATCACACAGTACATTAGATATATAAAATATACATCAGTATATATGAATACATGACTATGCATGATGTACAAACTGACTTATAAACTGGTAGGCTCAACTACTATGTACTGGTAGACTAGACTACTAATACCTTCCCCGGTAAAGAACAAAACGTAGTCATACCTTCGCTTACCATAGTTATAAACCCAGGATTTGGGTGTAATTTTTTTAACTAAAACTATTGTACAGTGGAACTCGCTGTCATCAAAGTTAAGTAGAGGTATCCTATATCTTATATCTTATAGCATTGAAACATCTCTTGCAGCTAGAGATACAAAGGTTCTGTGTTATAGGTCTTCCAGTGTAACATAACCAGCTGCCGCCGCCCCGCGTGCTTTCGAAGCTGGTGTGTTACGCCGAAGGGCGGTTATACCAGCTATACAGATACAGACACAGTTCTAAGTTTGTGTGTTACGCCGAGGGACGGTTATACTTATACCGGCTATACAGATACCATGTACGTACTAGTACATTATTTGTAATTGCTTGGCTCCATTTGTCCAAACCAAAAACGTACAGCATGTTACAAGACAGCTTGCCATTCACGTCATCCCATTAGAAATCATATTAAAGCACTCTTGTCTGAATCGTCTTTAAAAGAGAGGCCTTGAACTTCAAAATGTCTAAATTGTATATCAAACTTGTGTTATTGGTTTTCTGTATTGAATTTTTCTCCAATATGGCATCTCAAGTATTTGTATTGTGGCATTTGTCCAAGTCGACAACGTACATGAATGACATTGCAGCGCTTTTAAGAGACCGAAGCCAAATAAAAGCCATTGACGCTAATTCCCTACATTTCTAATCAAGTGGCCCTTGTCCAACAAAGACCGTTCTGAGGAAAAGCCTTGAACTTGAAAAAGTCTTAAATCTACACCGGTTTTACCTGTCCTAATCCTATATTGACTTGCTGTCGAAGATGTTTGGTCAGCTGTTTGGACGTTGAGCTGTAGGTTTGGTATCGCTAGTTTGAAAGCCATATAATACCCATTTTAGATCTTTGTACCTCGTTGTAGCTAGTTTCAAAGCCATATAATACTCGTTGTAGCTCGTTGTAGCTGGTTCCAAAGCTATATAATACTCGTTTTGGTTCGGTACTTCGAACACACTTGAGAGAAGCTCCGTGGATCGAAAATATGAGTCCAAAGATGATTAACATCAGAAATAACTTTATACCTGCATGTAAGTATACGCAGTAAGCAAGGTAAAATTGTACCAGTTATTCTGGAAATAAACGTACCACATCTGATCTGCAGTACCAGTCCAGACCGCAGCATGGCGCTTCCAGACAGCTGCCCTTAAATTGTAATCGTTTTGTCTTTAAGCGACAGTAAGAGCCAGCAAGGGTTTGGGTAACTGTGGCTGTTTTGATACTCGAAGCGACATGCAATTAAACCACTGACTGCAAGAACCAACATTTCCGCTAGGGGGAGCCAGAGAAAAAGCAAACGAGCATACTAGTACTGTATTGCAGGCATACACATAAGGTGCTGAATGTGCTTTAGGAACCATTTAGTATTCCCTTGACACTATTGTCTTTTCGCGTATGCATACGCACATGCTATTTGGACACGTGCATGTACCTACAGTGTATGTACTAAACCCTTGTAAGGGTTATGCGTATTAGTATATGCAGTCAAGTTCAAAAGTAAATCACGTGTGTTTGATACACGTGACATTGTTATTCCAAGGTGACAAAAGTATTACTAGTATATGTCAATTTTATGAGAACCACCAGGTGTTCTGTAGATATTGTGAGTTGACAAAACACTTGATTTTATTTCCTTATGAAGGCCGCTTTGTCGGAACGATGTTCACTTTGGCATGAACAATCTGCAGATGTGACCGGTCACGGTGGCTTTAGGGCATTCCTAGTCAATATTATGAGTCGAACAAATGGTATATATAGATAGATAGATAGATATATAGATAGATAGATAGATAGATAGATAGATAGATAGATGGATGGATAGATATATAGATAAATAGATAGATAGATAGATTGCTAAAGCTCGAGTTGTATGTACAATGTACCAGGAAATTGTAACTTGTAACAACTCCCACCAACATTCTTGTGATAATATAGCGTTGTATCAAAGGCTTCATATAGAGCTTTGAAGTTACAAGGTACCTAATATACGTAAAACGGTTGAACAATCTAAATTTGCTATTAATACGTTTTTCGTAATATATGGAATAGAGCCGGATGCATATGTTTGACATACCCAAGTCCCCTGGAGCGAACCTAATAACACATGTATTGCGAAGGTCATTTTTCAACGACGTGTACAAAGTGGTGAGCAACAAAAGCACCGCTACAACTGTTCTAAAGAGCACTTCTGTTTGACCACCAAACGAGCTAGTAAGGGATTCTTTCCTCTTTGTAGAGTGACAAGGATGTGGCCTCCTAATTCACAGTTGAGCGACGGCAATGTGACATCGACAAACGGTACCGTTGTTCACATTGACACTTCGCTCATTGTCAACTCCACAGTGCTTGGAGTCATAACCTTGGTTGGAACTCCTGCAAACGTGCTTTCGTTCGTTACCCTTGTTTACGAGAAGTCTCTACGCACTCCTGCAAATTTCCCGCTACTGTTCCTTGCTGTAGTAGACGGTTTAATGTGTGGACTGGTTGCTTCCCTGTACCTGACCCAATGGTTTCTGCTTGGAACGTACGCTGGAGAAACTCTGTGCCGCATCATCAGCTTCTTCTTTATAGTAAACGGTATCTCTTCAGCGGGACTGATAGTGGTTGTAAGCGTGTGTCGAGTCATCACAGTCGTTTATACGAACGTCGTGCTGAAATATCGCCACTCTGTCACCTCGTCTTGTGTGGTGCTTCTGTGGTCTTTGGCCATGGCAACTGTCTATGGGGTTTTTCCTGATACGCCATATTTCAACTGTGTTAACAGGCTACATTTGGCCCCGGCAGTGAGAGATAGCGTTGTTGAAATGGTAAGTTTAGAAGACATTAACAACATTTCTTTTTAGAGTGTCCTTTATATGTAACGTTAAGTATTAGAAATATTAATATAGGGTAAATTTGATAAACCAACTTGAACTAATGTTGCATCCTCCTACATTTATACAATTACATGTAATAAGACGTGAGAGAAAGCCGAATGTACTAGAGTAAATTAGATATGTGCACGTGTATGTTTGTAAACGTGTGACCTGTGCTTAGTTCAGTGGAGCAAATACTGTATACATACTTGACTGCACAATAAAGGTCTTCGTTCATTATACATTATCCATTGGGTGCAGTAAAATCTAACCCTTGCCTTTTTTTCTATGCTTTGAGTTGTTTTGAATTGAATTTTGAAGTTTCAGGAACATGACAGCTGTTTTCTTTTTCACATTTGTTACAGATAGGTGTCACATCGGGCATTTTGGGCTTATTGGTCATCGCCATTTGCTACTGCAAAATTTACTGTAAAGTACGACAGCACCAACCCACAGTTCCACCCAACCGGCAAAACAACATCGTGCGCGCTGATGTCATCACTCTGCGTGCCGCCATCTTGATTCTGACGTCATTCGTGCTGGCTTACGCGCCTGGGATTGTGGGTATTATTTGGAACAAGGCCTCCAGTCCAAGGACAGGGCCTTTTCGTGAAATCATCATTTTGAGAGAAGTGTCTGTCATTACTACACTCGCTGGAAGCATGATGAATCCGTTCATTTATGTAGTCAGCTCACCTTCTTTCAGAAACGGTCTGAAAAGGACCTGTCGAAGAATGTTCCGTTGTGTATACATCCTGCGCAATCAATCTTGAATAGCTAGATGCTGAATTTTTGAAACTGTCGATGTCTGCTGAATGCTTTTGAAAGTTAAAAAAAAGTCGAACACACAGACCAGAGTATTTATTTATCTATTTAATCGTAAGACGGCTGGGTTGTCCCTTCAACTTATGAAAGTTAGTTTCCAGGGGGGGGGGGGGGGCAGCATATAACAATCAATTAAAGATCCTTTAAACAGCATTCACTTTCTGTTCAAAACTTACTTCAACTGTTCATCTGCTTATATGATAACAATCTGGACACCAGAACACACAATGGGAATGTTTAAAAGTGGCTGACCGAGCCCGGTCATACGTCCGTGCTATGTTGAAGTAATATTGTAAAATAATAGTCTACAAAATGATAATTTCTCTTTACAATGTTGTAAGACACTGATGACCAATGGGTCCAGTTAATGTTATCTTTGTCAAAAGCAAGTGTGCTTTAGGGACTATTTAGTATTCCTTGACACTATCGTCTTTTCTATAACCTCCACTAATTACGTAAAGCGTATGCATGCGCACGTGCTATTTGGACACGTGCATGTACCTACAGTGTATGTACTAAACTCTTGTTAGGGTTATGCGTATTAGTATTTGCAGTCAAGTTCAAATTAAAGCACGTGTCTTTGGTACACGTGACATTGTTATTCCAAGGTGACAAAAGTATTATATGTCAATTTTATGAGAACCACCAGGTGTTCTGTAGATATTGTGAGTTGACAAAACACTTGATTTCATTTCCTTATGAAGACCGCTTTGTCGGAACGATGTTGACTTTGGCATGAACAATCTGCAGATGTGACCGGTCACGGTGACTTTAGGGCATTCCTAGTCAATATTATGAGTCGAAAAAAAGGTTATAGATAGATATCTAGATATAGATAGATAGATAGATGGATGGATGGATGGATGGATGGATGGATGGATGGATGGATGGATGGATGGATGGATGGATGGATGGATAAATGAATGAATGGATGGATGGATGGATGGATGGATGGATAGATAGATAGATAGATAGATAGATAGATAGATAGATTGTAACTTGTAACAACTCACCATTATTCTTGTCATAATATAGCGTTGTATCAAATGCTTCATATAGAGCTTTGAAGTTGCAAGGTACCTAATATACATAAAACGGTTGAACAATCTAAATTTGCTATCAATACGTTTTTCGTAATATATGGAATAGAGCCGGATGCATATGTTTGACATACCCAAGTCCCTGGAGCGAACCTAATAACACACATTTATTGCGAAGGTCATTTTTCAACGACGTGTACAAATTGGTGAGCAACAAAAGCGCCGCTACAACTGTTCTAACGAGCACTTCTGTTTGACAACCAAACGAGCCAGTAAGGGATTCTTTCCTCCGTGTACAGTAACAAGGATGTGGCCTCCTAATTCACAGTTGAGTGACGGCAACGTGACATCGACAAACGGTACCGTTGTTCACATTGACACTTCACTCATTGTCAACTCCACAGTGCTTGGAGTCATAACCTTGGTTGGAACTCCTGCAAACGTGCTTTCGTTCGTTACCCTTGTTTACGAGAAGTCTCTACGAACTCCGGCAAATTTCCCGCTACTGTTCCTTGCTGTAGTAGACGGTTTAATGTGTGGACTGGTTGCTTCCTTGTACCTGATCCAATGGTTTCTGCTTGGAACGTACGCTGGAGAAATCCTTTGCTACATCATCAGTTTCTTCTTTATAGTAAACGGTATCTCTTCAGCGGGACTGATAGTGGTTGTGAGCGTGTGTCGAGTCATCACTGTCGTTTATACGAACGTCGTACTGAAATATCGTCACTCTGTCACCTCGTCTTGTGTGGTGCTTCTGTGGTCTTTGGCCATGGCGACTGTCTATGGGGTCTTTCCTGATACACCATATTTCAACTGTGTTAACAGGCTACATTTGGCCCCGGCAGTGAGAGATAGCGTTGTTGAAATGGTAAGTTTAGAAGACATTAACAACATTTTATTTTAGAGTGTCCTTTATATGTAACGTTAAGTATTAGAAATATTAATATAGGGTAAAGTTGATAAACCAACTTGAACTAATGTTGCATCCTCCTACATTTATACAATTACATGTAATAAGACGTGAGAGAAAGCCGAATGTACTAGAGTAAATTAGATATGTGCACGTGTATGTTTGTAAACGTGTAAGACCTGTGCTTAGTTCAGTGGGGCAAATACTGTATACATACTTGACTGCACAATAAAGGTCTTCGTTCATTATACATTATCCATTGGGTGCAGTAAAATCTAACCCTTGCCTTTTTTTCTAAGCTTTGAGTTGTTTTGAATTGAATTTTGAAGTTTCAGGAACATGACAGCTGTTTTCTTTTTCACATTTGTTACAGATAGGTGTCACATCGGGCATTTTGGGCTTATTGGTCATCGCCATTTGCTACTGCAAAATCTACTGTAAGGTACGACAGCACCAACCCACAGTTCCACCCAACCGGCAAAACAACATCGTGCGCGCTGATGTCATCACTCTGCGTGCCGCCATCTTGATTCTGACGTCATTCGTGCTGGCTTACGCGCCTGGGATTGTGGGTATTATTTGGAACAAGGCCTCCAGTCCAAGGACAAGGCCTTTTCGTGAAATCATCATTTTGAGAGAAGTGTCTGTCATTACTACACTCGCTGGAAGCATGATGAATCCGTTCATTTATGTAGTCAGCTCACCTTCTTTCAGAAACGGTCTGAAAAGGACCTGTCGAAGAATGTTCCGTTGTGTATACATCCTGCGCAATCAATCTTGAATAGCTAGATGCTGAATTTTTTAAACTGTCGATGTCTGCTGAATGCTTTTGAAAGTTAAAAAAAAGTCAAACACACAGACCAGAGTATTTATTTATCTATTTCATCGTAAGACGGCTGGGTTGTCCCTTCAACTTATGAAAGTTAGTTTCCAGGGGGGGGGGGGGGGGCAGCATATAACAATCAATTAAAGATCCTTTAAACAGCATTCACTTTCTGTTCAAAACTTACTTCAACTGTTCATCTGCTTATATAATAACAATCTGGACACCAGAACACACAATGGGAATGTTTAAAAGTGGCTGACCGAGCCCGGTCATACGTCCGTGCTATGTTGAAGTAATATTGTAAAATAATAGTCTACAAAATGATAATTTCTCTTTACAATGTTGTAAGACACTGATGCCCAATGGGTCCAGTTAATGTTATCTTTGTCAAAAGCAAGTGTGCTTTAGGGACTATTTAGTATTCCTTGACACTATCGTCTTTTCTATAACCTCCACTAATTACGTAAAGCGTATGCATGCGCACGTGCTATTTGGACACGTGCATGTACCTACAGTGTATGTATTAAACTCTTGTTAGGGTTATGCGTATTAGCATTTGCAGTCAAGTTCAAATTAAAGCACGTGTCTTTGATACACGTGACATTGTTATTCCAAGGTGACAAAAGTATTATATGTCTATGTTATGAGAACCACCAGGTGTTCTGTAGATATTGTGAGTTGACAAAACACTTGATTTTATTTCCTTATAAAGACCGCTTTGTCAGAACGATGTTGACTTTGGCATGAACAATCTGCATATGTGACCGGTCACGGTGGCTTTAGGGCATTCCTAGTCAATATTATGAGTCAAACAAATGGTATAGATGGATGGATGGATGGATGGATGATGGATAGATAGATAGATAGATAGATGGATAGATAGATAGATGGATGGATAGATAGATAGACAGATAGATGGATAGATGGATAGATAGATGGATGGATGGATAGATAGATAGATGGATAGATAGATGGATGGATGGATAGATAGATAGATGGATGGATGGATAGATAGATGGATGGATGGATAGATAGATAGATGGATGGATGGATAGATAGATAGATGGATAGATAGATAGATGGATGGATGGATGGATGCATGGTTGGATGGATATATGGATGGATAGATAGATAGATAGATAGATAGATAGATAGATAGATTGAAAGAGTAAAGTTTAAATTGGATGTCTAACCTTCATCAGCGCACACAGAGAGTACTAATGATAATACTGCGTTTTGGCGCATGTGATAAAACACAAACAAGAGTTCCACGACCCCATACCTTCGCCAAATCATGTTAACCGTTCGAACTAACTATACATTTTTTTCTCAGTGATTATGCCAGAGCTTCATTAGCATGAATCATATCAGTTGATCATATTCTCCACCCAATGACAGTCTTAACTTGAGAAAAAAGGCTATTCTAGCATTTCCTCATAAATTATGCAAATGAGTTCCTGATTTGAATAAATTATGTTTAGTGATGTTCACCTTCACTGAACCTCCAAATATGGTAAGTATTAAATTCCCAGCAGTTACCACTACAAAGTTGTAGCAATTTGCCATTAATTATGCAAATTAGGTCTTCATTTACATAATCAATATCTGCCAATGTTCCTGTCATTCTCAATTACATATGTTGCAAGTGTTTCATAGCCCTATTATCGAACACAGCAGATTTATAAAATGTCCTCATTAATTATGCAAAGTAGATACTGATTTGCATAATAGTCATCTAATTATGTCAAGCATCACTTAAGCTACCTACATACCAACAATGACAACGATCCGTCAACCGGTTCTTGAGTTATCCTTTCTCGAAGATTTTTAAACAAATCGCCCTGCAGTTCCAGAGCAAGCCGCTAGGGGGCCCAAACTTATGTCACTTCTTCCCTAGCCCAAGAGCTACCTACCATCCAAAATTCATGACCCTAGCACGTCCAGATCGCGAGATAGCAAAACCGGAAGTTCCGCTGCAGTACCATAAGAAGCCGCCAGGGGGCCCAAAATCTAATCATTTCTAGGTCTCATCAAGACCTACCCACCTACCAAGTTTCATGACAATCCATCCATAGCTTCTTGAGTTATGTTGTACACAAACAGACAAACAGACAAACAGACAAACGCTACTGAAAACATAACCTTCTTGGCGAAGGTAATAAGGCACACCCTAAATATAGCGTTGTATCAAAGACATAATGCAGAGCAAAGTTATAAGCTATCTAGTATGCGTAAAACGGTAGAACAATCTGAATTTGTTTCCTGTCATATGAAATACAGCCGAATGCAAATGTTTGACATTCCCAAGTCCCCTGGAGCGAACCTAATAACACACTTATTGCGAAGGTCATTTTTCAACGACGTGTACAAAGAGGTAAGCGACAAAGGCACCGCTACAACTGTTCTAACGAGCACTTCTGTTTAACCACCAAACGAGCCAGTAAGGGATTCTTTCCTCCGTGTAGAGTAACAAGGATGTGGCCTCCTAATTCACATCTGAGTGACGGTAATGTCACATCGACAAACGGTACAGTTGTTCACATTGACACTTCACTCATTGTCAACACCACAGTGCTTGGAGTCATAACCTTGGTTGGAACCCCCACAAACGTGCTATCGTTCGTTACCCTTGTTTACGAGAAGTCTCTACGCACTCCTGCAAATTTCCCGCTACTGTTCCTTGCTGTAGTAGACGGTTTAATGTGTGGACTGGTTGCTTCCCTGTACCTGACCCAATGGTTTCTGCTTGGAACGTACGCTGGAGAAACCCTGTGCCGCATCATCAGTTTCTTCTTTATAGTAAACGGTATCTCTTCAGCGGGACTGATAGTGGTTGTGAGCGTGTGTCGAGTCATCACTGTCGTTTATACGAACGTGGTACTGAAATATCGCCACTCTGTCACCGCGTCATGAGTGGTGTTGCTGTGGTCTTTGGCCATGGCGACTGTCTATGGGGTCTTTCCTGATACACCATATTCAAACTGTGTTGACAGGCTACACTTGGTCCCGGGAATGAGAGATAGCGTTGTTGAAATGGTAAGTTTAGAATTGACAACAACGTTTTACTGTAGATATTTTAGTATTAGAAATATTCATTTTAGTTAATGTATATTAGGTGAATTTCCTCCCTTAAAATATTTGAATAGTAAAGAGAAATTTATATTGATTATATCTTTTCGACAGTGTGTTATGTTAATGTTAGTTATGACATCACTGTGTTGTACTGGTGACGTCAGTCCGACCATCCGACTCCGCCATGGCGGCTGCCTTGTGTTAATAAATGCCGTGATGAATCCGGCTGCATCCATGCATCCTGATCTCTTACATGCATCCTTGGCCACTTAGTGGCGTTTGATGAACCAACTTGAACTAATCTTGCATCCTCCTACCTTTATACAGGAGTATTACATGATTAAAAAAATACATGTCTATGTTTGTAAACTTGTAGCCTATGTTAAGTTCAGTGGGGCAAATATATGTGCAATAAAGGTCTTCATTCATTATACATTCTGGTAAAATCCAACCCCTGTCTTTTGTATGCTTTTTTAAAGCTTTAAGTTGTTTTAAAGTTTTTATTTTCAAGCTAGTAGTTCAAGAACGTGAAACATGTTTCCTTTTTGTTGTTACAGATAAATGTCACATCGGGCATTTTGTGCTTATTGGTCATAGCCATTTGCTACTGCAAAATCTACTGCAAGGTCCGACAGCACAGACTGACAGTTCCACCCAACCGGCAAAACAACATCGTACGCGCTGATGTCGTCACCCTGCGTGCCGCCATCTTGATTCTGACGTCATTCGTGCTGGTTTACGCGCCTGGGATTGTGGGTATGATTTGGGACAAGGCCTCCAGTCCAAGGACAGGGCCTATTCGTGAGATCATCGTTTTGAGAGAAGTGTCTGTCATTACTACACTCGCTGGAAGCATGATGAATCCGTTTATTTATGTAGTCAGCTCACCTTCTTTCAGAAACGGTCTGAAAAGGACCTGTCGAAGAATGTTCCGTTGTGTAAACATCCTGCGGAACTAAACAGCTTGATGCTGCATTTTGGAAACTGTTCTGACATTAGCTAGTCATTTTTCGATGTCTATACTGACTGTTTTGAAAGCTACAAAATAGTTGAACACACAGAACATGGTATTTATTGATTTACTTATTTATTCATTTCATCACAAGACGGCTGGAATGCCCCTTCAACTTGTAAAAGTTAATTTCCAGGGGCCCGGGGGCCAGCATATAACAAACAATTATACATCCTTTCAACATCATTCACTTTCTGTTCAAAACCATTACTTCAACTGTTCATCTCCTTAGATATTAACAATCTGGACACCAGAACACACAATGGGAATGTTTAAAGGTGGCTGACCGAGCCTGGACATACTTCCGTGCTATGTTGTAGTAATATTGTAGTAATATTGTAACATAATAGTCTAAAAAATGATAATTGCTCTTTACAATGTTGTAAGACACTGATGGCCAATGGGTCCAGTTAATGTTATCTTTGTTAAAAGCAAGTAAACTACGTTGTTGTGGTTTCGTCGTTTTTAATCTCCTGGCCTTCTTCACTAATAAATTCAGTTGTTGGACTTTCTTGTTCGTTGAGTGGTCATTAATATCACAATGGACCAGGAAATGACATATTTGCTTCCGTCTCATGATGACCTGCTGGGTCATATATATTAAAAAAAACTCACTAAGGAGGCACGCAACGCAAACATAACCTTTATAGCAAGGCCTGCTGCCCTGACGTTTTGCCATGCTGTCTATATATATCTGAGTGTTTTTAATAACCCACCTACACACACACTTAATGTGCCTTGTTGATTGTGTAGGTTAATAATCTCCAAGCAGCAGAAGTAAGAATTCGGCCCTGTTTCTTTGTGCTCGGTTGCCATCACTTAAACAAATACGTCAAATATACACAAGTAACTTTACTAGGTTAATACTTCATAAGATTAAATATACACTTAGAAATTTGTAAAATTGTAAATTTAGCTGAAAGATTGCCATAGTATACCATTGGGGATAGGCTCGCAAAGGGGTTTTGCCAAGTTCAACATGGCCAAGTTCAAGCGAATTTTCAAGTGAGCTGAAGAGGACAAGGGTCGATCGGACACAACGGTAATTGAAGTGTAAACAACTCCACAAAGTAGCAGAAAAACAAGCATTTTAGAAAGTCAAGCAAATACGCACATCATATCAAACCAGTTAGCCTTTACCGAGTAAACCTTTTAAAGGCTTTTACGAAAGTCTGTTCAATTTTGAAGTACTAATATATTCTTTATAGACAAACGTATGAATACTGTTTACCATGCAAGCAGGTTGCCTAATGAATTGAGGCAAAGTGTTCTACATCGTCACCAATGTCTTGGCAACCAGCATAATACTATTAATACAATTTATTATTGATACCATTTATCTACGACGTCTACAGCTCAAAGACAGCGACTAAAGAAGCTGCACCTGTTCTGTAGCCGGCGTCACACACTCGACGAGCTTCGACCGTATTTGTTGGTCGCCAGAAGGTCGCCGAATTTCATAATCACCAGAGAGTCGAACGTGCTTTCGCCTGGTAACCTTTCCACTTGTGTGGACAGACTGCTCCTACGGCTCATAGCTAAAAATGGGACTGAGAACATTTCTTGTTACATTGGGCAGGGCTCGGTGACATTACTCTCCAAGCAGAGGTTTATGCTTCGGCTTGTTTTTTACGTGTTTTTATCGGGCTTTCTTTTTTGCGCTGGTATTTTTTGGCCAGCCTCTTCATGGGGCGTATTGTGTACTGTCCTGCCAATTTGATACTGTCTTCCAGCCACCAAAAGATCTGCTTGGAGATCACAGCGAAAAGCGAACGTCGGCCGATCCCTAGGAAGACACCGACCAGACTACCGACGAAAATGTCCTTTTTACCTCGCAGACTTGTTGGGTGAGCCCTTTTTCCTGCCGACTTAAGGAACCGAGAAATTGAGGTTGATACAGGTACTCCTTTTGGTGTGATATCTTGTCAACGATGTGTCCTAGCGCATCATTGTCTTCAAACGCTACCTTTCCGTTGCACCTCAATGGCAGTAACGTCACATCCATGCCATCGCCAAACGATGCCGTCCTGTACCCACAAACTCTGCTCATTGTCAATTCCGCGCTACTTGGAACCATTTTGACAATTGGAACGCCCGCAAACGTCCTTTCCTTTGCTACCCTTGTTTACGAGAGGTCTCTCCGTACCCCCGCAAATATCCCGCTCTTGTTCCTAGCGGTAGTAGACGGTTTGATGTGCGGACTGGTTGCGCCACTCTACCTTGTTAAAACCTTCCAATTCGAGAAGTCGTCGGGAGAGGCCCTCTGCCGAATTATCGCCTTCTTCTTCGTACTGAATGTCAACTCATCTGCCTGCTTAATAGCCGTCGTGGGTGTCTTCAGAGTGATCACCGTGGTCTATACAAACGTCCTGATGAAGCATTGTCATTCGGTGATCGCGTGTTCTGGGGTGGTTTTTGTGTCCCTTGCCACGTCCATCTACTACGAGATTGTCCCTTCGACGCAGTACATCAACTGCATTAACAGGCTTCACTTGGTACCACCGATAAGGAACAGTAGCAGCGAAAAGGTAGGATTTTTGTTTGTTACAGTACAAGGGCATTGGAACCTGTTAACGTTCCTCAGTTTTTCTTGTCCTAGGTCATGTCAGTAATTTGCCTAGACCTTTTTCTTTCTCTGAGGATTGAGTAGTGATGCAAGATTTTTATATTTATATTTTTCTCTTGGTAAGGGTTTAGTAGAGATACAAGATTTTTTTTATTGAATACCCAGATAAGAACGGATAAGAGCCGAAGCAAAGTCTCAATGTTTTCCGCAAGCATTCCAAAGGCCAGACTGTTTTGCAAATAATTCTCAAATAATAGAATGCATTTGGATTCAAAACTATTGAAAGGTGAAAAGAGTATGTCATGACAGCAAGAACTGAAACATGTTTTTATTTATTTTGAGACTATTGGACTCAGTTTGTGGATGTGGTGTTCTACAGCGCTACAACTGGATGTGATATTCAATAACAATCCAGAAATAACAAAAATAACAACTGATCGCACACACATGTACAACTTTAATGTAATTATAAAAATAATACTGAATCAGTTATCCCCTTTTCTTACAGATAAGCGTCTTACTTGTGATTCTATCACTGTTGACCATCGCCATCTGTTATTGCAAGATTTACTGTAAAGCGCGGCGGCACACGCTAACAGTCCGGCCAACCAGGCAAAACAACATCGTGCGTGTGGATGTGGTCACTCTGCGTGCCGCCATCTTGATTCTAACGACATTTATTCTGTGTTATGTCCCAGGTCTTGTTGGTATCATTTGGAATTGGTTCTCCCTTCCTCCAACAGAAATTATCCTTTTAAAAACATTTGCTATAACCACTATATCTGCTGGAAGTATGGTCAATCCGTTTATCTACATTGTTAGTTCACGTTCCTTTCGAAAAAGTTTGAAAAGGACTTGTCGAAAAATATTCTGTTCCTGGGGTCCAAATTAGAATATATATTAGTACTCAATATGTCTTTGAAGACATGCAGTGTGCAAATAGGGAAATACTTTAAAGAATGTTTAAATTTTAGAGACTGCACGTCAGAAAATAGTTAAACCTCTCATGTCGTCACTGACATATATTCTGTACGTAGTTTGCCGCATACATGTACTCTGTAATAACTCTGGATAACTTTATTCATAAATGTATCTAGCTTTGTTAGATCTTAGTTGTAGCAGACCTTATGAAAGTCCCTGTACTTTTGTCGAGTCAATAAAGAACTTGTTATAATGTTTGAGCAACATAAGAATTATGTCAACGTTGTTAGGACTTTTGGTGTTCGGCAGATATTGCAAGTTTACACTACCCTTTTACCCAATTTCCTCTTGTCAATACAATGTTTATTTTGGTATCAGTGAAAATTAAGGCAATATTTTTGCATGTCATAGTTGTCACGAAATGAGGAGAAAATAAATAATGTGTACTGCCTAAGTCTCGAAATGTGTTATTAACATGTAGGGGTAACAGTGTTTTTGTAAGTAACCTCCAAGCAGATGTTGGGTGAAAAACATCCGAGAGCACGTCCTTAACCCATGATTTAATGGTATTCATTTTCACCTCAGTATAGTGAAATAAGGAAATAGGTTTAAAGTGCCTTTCCCAAGTACACAGCAATGAGGACTGCCAGGGATTCGAACCCAGAACCTTCAGACTCTGAGTCAACAACCCTAACCACGTGCACAAGACCACAGTGTCACCGTCCTCCTTCCATACCTACAACTTTAATCTGATGAAAGAACATTCATTCTAATGATAGAGGATTTATTATTTATTATGGCATTTTTTGCTTGCGCTCAAATCAAAACAATTCTAGGGCGCCCAGAAGATATCATCCACAAAATCGAGATAGTGAGGCCCTATCTGGATTGCTCAAAATAGGTCATGTTTGCTTTTCGTTCTCCGCAGAGGGCCTTTCGCCTGGGAGAGGACGCAAAACAAACGCAAAGCTAACAATTATGCCAACTAACCTTCTCTGTACTGGCCGGCTGAGCAATTTATAACGTCCTGAACTGTTTATAAATACTTGCAATACCACACAAAAACGCACCTTGTTTACAATAGGTGCCGTCACGCGGTACGGATATATTAACCGTGTTTGGCATTCGCGAGTCTCTTGGTTACAGACATGATAACGTCCAGTTTCTAAAGACATTTTGTCACGACCAAGACAATACAACGGCTGCAACTTCTCCCAGTTGTACCAATCGCCGCCGGACATCGCTTGAAGGAGGAACCTTTCTACATGCTACAGCGTCGATAATGTTGTATCCCAACGTTACACCAGCGATCGCCAACAACGCTACAACCGCGACAAATGACACCGTTGTCTACCCTCAAAGTTTACAAGTCTTTAACTCCATGATACTCGCGGTTGTTATGGTGTTGGGAACGATCGCAAACGTCCTTTCCTTTGCCACGTTTGTTCTGGAAAAGTCCCTCCGTACTCCCGCAAACATCCCGCTGCTGTTCCTATCCGCAGTAGACGGTCTGATGTGCGGACTAGTCGCTCCTCTGTACCTCGCGAGGACGTACGAATTCGAGACGTCATCGGGGGAAGGGTTGTGCCGTATCGTCAGTTTCTTCTTCGTGCTGAATATCAACGCCTCGGCTTGCCTCATAGCCGTCGTCGGAATCTTCAGAGTCATCACTGTTGTCTATACTGACGTCCTCCTGAGAACAGCGCATCCTGTGATCTCGTCTTGTGTGGTGGCTGTCATCTCACTGTCCCTGGCGACTCATTATGCAATCTTCCCCGCCACGACCTACCAGAACTGCGTCAATAAGCTGTACATGACACCCCCTGTCAAGGACTCGGTTACTGAAATGGTACGTTTACACTTTTAATTATTTATTTACCATATTGATCTTTAATATGCATGGGTGGTTCCCTCAGCCGAAAAAGGCTGATTTCGAAGGGAGCCCATGATAAACACACATAATAAATACAAAAAAGGTAATATAACATAAAATAGTTATTAAACATATGAATGCTAAGTCATACTAGCAAATCCAATTTGCCACATCTTGTAGCAACATGGATTGAGACTTTTTTTTTCTTTTGGCTAGGCATAAGATCTCTTCTGTTTGTACCTTCATAACACTTTTTGGTGTTACTTCATGACTTTGTGTCGCAGGGCAGTTATAGAGATGGACACATCTTAATTTTTGAGCCGCGTAGTGTACTAATTTCTAAATGTCAAAAACTATAGATAACTGCAAAATCGAAGAACAAAGAACTGCAGTTGATTAGATTCTACCTTTATTACAGAAAGGGATTTTTGCAACTCTTCCAATCATAACATATAGTATCATATTTAAAGAAGTGCACATACAAGCCTGAATAACAACAAAACACACAAAAAGACATCATATTAAGTAAAATGTTCTTGTTATATTTTCTTACAGATCACCGTCTCGTTGGTGATACTATCCTTGGTGGTCGTCGCCATCTGCTACTGCAAGATCTACTGCAAAACGCGACAGCATATGCTGACGGTACGACCGAACGGCTTAAACGGCATAGTGCGTGTGGATGTGGTCACTCTACGCGCCGCCATCTTGATTCTGGTGACCTTTGCCATATCGTACCTCCCACTACTCGTAGGCGTGATTTGGAACAGGGCGTCGCGTCCTCCTAGTGAAATCATCCTTTTGAAAACAATGGCCTTTTCTATTGTTCTTATTGGAAGCATGCTGAATCCATTCATCTATGTTGCCACCTCTAGTTCTTTTAGGAAAGCTATAAAACCAACATGTCGAAGGATTTTTTGTTGCGAAGTTGTCCGGCGCTGGAAATGATTGCATACCCTTGTATGATGTTATGATGAAAAGTCTTGTAAAAAAATTACATCATTTTGTCGTAAAAATAAACCTCATACTTGAATACTTGAAAACGTTAGCTTTGCTATCAATGTCTTTCAGTCAATGTTATTTACTTAGATAAATAAAGACCTCATAGACATTATGTAGATTAAATAGTAATGACTTTATTGATAAGGTAAATGCTCAACATTCTTATTTGAAACTTTGAAACTTTATTCTCATGCACTTTGCGGCCTTTTTTAGTTTGAATTATGTTGGAATTTACAAATAAATACAAGAAAGTCTAAAAAGGTAGAGTACTTATTGAGCTCCTTTGAGCTCCAATCATTAAAATGTTGAAAACGTTAAAAATGGATCTCTAAATGACGGTAAGACAAACAACGTTGATATATACCATAAGTCGACTAGCCTTTAAATGTGAGTACATTTGAGATGGAATTAATTTTTTTCAATGTTTTGTTTCCAAATTTCTAGCAATCATACTTGTTATATATTTGCATATGATATATATGAATACGTACATATAGTGTGTATAATATTTACATAAGTATATAATATTTACAATGTGCCATATTGACACTTCCATAATATGCTCATTTATTGTGGTAGGCAAACTTGACAAATAAATGACACTACCAACTTCCTGTCCCATGGTATATTGTGTAAACGTGGTAAAATAAACACAACAAAAACAATATAATACATACAAATCAATCAGTAAATTATTTATCGACGCATGCGATAATAATTCAATAAGCAATTTTAACTTTAAGAAAAGACTAATAAAATGACATTATCAACTTCCTGTCCCTTGGTATATTGTGAAACATGGTAAAATAGACACAACACAAACAATATGATACATACAAATCAATCGGTAAATTAATTATTGACGCATGCAATGATAATTCAATAAGCAATTTCAACCTTACGTTAAGGCTAATAAAATGACATTACCAACTTCCTATCCCTTGTTATATTGTATAAACGTGGTAAAGTATTTTTCTACGCATTCAATGATAATTCAATAAGCAATTTAACCTTTTCTTAAAGAAAAGTTCACTTTTACAAATCCTTACACATTTTCATCAAGCACAGTGATATTGTAACTAACAGACTGATGGCAAAAATTGTCAGTTACTTTTGTTACCTTTCTGATCTCTAGTAATATTCAAAACTCGTGCTTCACTGAAGTATCTTAACTTTATTTTAGCAGTGACTACTTTGATGCGATCGACTTGCTTAATTGCAACTATCGACGAACTTAACTTTCTGGCCAGTTTTGGCATTTTCCTCACTCTGATCTTTGTCGCCACATTCTCCACTTGCCTCGACACTGGAGGCTTCTGGGAAAAGCTCGTCGAGTTTCACGATGACGTAGTCAAGCTCAGCGGCAGCCAAGAGGTCAATGTCCATCAGGTCACCGGCCTGGCAGGATGTGCCCTGGTCGACGTACTTCGGACCTTCCTTCACCAGTGGTGCTGCATTGAAGTACAATCAATTTTGATTAAATTTGGTGAAGATTAAGTTTGACATGACTCTTGAAGAAATTGCCCTAGACCGCCAAGAAACGCGTAGGATGCTGAGAAGGGGTCTATGAATCATTGGCGAAGGCCACTCAAATGATTGAGGAGACCTCAACAGGTACAAGTAAGTAAACTTAAATCTAACATGATATGTTGAAAAGCTTACGTAAATCTTACATAGAGGGCAGTTCTGAGATACCAACAGATAGAGATCTTTCAGAAATGTGCTGACAAATATGTACAAGAGTTAAAGTCCATTGCCTTTTACTTCGGAATTAAAGGCACCCAAAGCTATTTCAGTCAGTACAATTGAGAAATGGCAGGAAATCAGACAAGTTTCCTCATCCAGAATATTTTATGTTTTGCCTTTAAGAAAATCATAAGAACTGCACTTACAGATTTTGTCTCCCAGTGGTAGCCATGACAGAATGTTGTTCCTAATGAACTCCGCCATCTCCAGTTCTTGTGACTGCTCCTGTTTAATCTGCCGTTTGACTATGGCGATGGCCCTCCTCATGATGCTCAACAGGAGGTTGACGAGAATCAGGAAAGAAGCAACAAAGAAGACGACAAAGAAAGCCGCGCTGATGATCTCGACTTCGAGCATTTCCTCCAAGTTGTACCGGCGCAGGAGCGAGGGGAAGAGATGGAGGATGGACTGGGCAACGGATCGGAACCCTTCCACGTGGGATCCCAGAAGAAGATGCTGAAGCTGGGCAAAGGAAAAGAAGAGGAAGAAGAGAAGGATGAAAAACATGAGGATTTCGGTGCGCATGGTGGCGAGGACTGTCACCATGACGGTCATACGCCGGCTGTAGCGGAGCAGGCGGACAAACTTCAGGATGTTGATGAAAACGACGAAGTCGACGATGTAGTGGTAGGTTGCAGACCAGTAGGCAATGTGTTGGAAGTTCACAAACTCGTCTGGAAATGTAGACAAAGAGCATTTTTATTAGTCAGCTGATTACGAATGTGTTACACTGCACCAAAACTTTCGTCCGAGCAAATTTTCATCATTGAGTATTTATCAGAAATTACTAGGTAAATATAATCTGAATCTTTATGTCTTCTTACCATCGTCAGTGTAGCGGCTGTTCTGAATATCCTCCAAAGCCACATTTGAGAACGCCACACGAACCAAGTACATCACGACGGCCACAAACCCGCCGATTATGGTGGCGATCTCCAAGGCGTTCCAGAAATCCTGGATGTACTTTCCTATCCCTTTCTTAGCCTTCTCCCATTCCCTTATAGCCACGTACACGAGAAGCGTCACGAAGAGCATCTGGAACACCAACACCACGATCCCCCGGCTTCCCTCGTAGTTGAAGAGACGGTACGTGTTGATTGTCGAGTGTGGAACAAACGATCCAGCCGTGCTGAATTCAAACATCAGGTTGACCGAACTCAGTAGGTTGGTTCCCTCCGCGTATACAGTAAACTCGACCATAACAACCCGGGTGTACCGGTCGATCCAGGTGTTATTTCTCAGTTCCTCCAGCTTTCTCATCGTCGAGATCCTAGACTTTCCCAAGACAGACACGTAGCCCCCGCCGGGGTACGTCGCCAGTTTCCCAAACGCCGGCAGCCCCTTCAGTTTGTAGGCGGGACGGAACGACCATGGCCCCGTGGAGTTGTCGTCGGGATCACGGGGCTTCCATCTGGCTGAAAAGTCGCCCGATTCCTGGATGTTCCAGGAAAATTCGGAAATGCACTCGGGAGATTTCACGGTGTCATCCTTCACGCAATGACCTGTACACATAACGGTAACAAGCAGAAAGATCAATATGAATAAGGCATACTTTAGGGTCATTGTAGGCAAAACTGGATTTTCAAAATCAATTTTCTAGTCATTCTTTTGATAGATCCTATAGCATACTGATATTTTTTTTTTTTTTTTTTTTTTTTAATCATACTAAATCCTTGATCATATCAGTAATCGTAACAATAGTTCAAATCATATTCATAACATTTATTAACAATCATAAGTAAAATGATAATAGATCTTTTATGTATAAAGAAATGCCCACTTCCCTCTATGTTTTTCGATCTACCCTAGCATACTGATATTTGTAAAGCAAAAATGCGATGCCGCTGAAGGAAAACGGTTGCTTTCGTATCGTAGGCTGGTTCTAGCTACTATTTATTAATTGGTGGTACAAAAAAATACAGAGACGCCTCACGTAGCTGTTTTGGGACTATTTCAAACGCTTCAAGTATGAAATGATGACGAAAATGTGCTGGGATATATCAGTAAATGTCAATATCAGACAAATTTCCTCATCCAGAATATGTCTTATTTCGCCGCCCTGAAATTGCATTGGATGCCTTTAGCAACAGTAACTAATTAGACCTAAACAATTGTTGAATGCCTAGCTAGAGTGCATCACCATGGAACCATAATTAGAAGAAGTTAACACAACGCCTACCGGGTTGTACCCTGAGCTGCCGAAGCCGGGGAGGCTGGAACCTGAAGGCTGTTGTCTCGTGAAGATGGAGCCGATCCGCCCTCGTTCCCAGGGCACCGTTGTACCACGTGTTGAAGTAAACCCCTGGCAAGAGCACTGCCTCAGTCCACTTCCAGAAGTCTGGGGCCGTCTTGACCTAGGCAGTCATAAATTTTAAAGATTAATATGCATGGCCTACGTATTCACTACGTATTCATTATCTAAATGTGCTAAGGGTGCAAAAATCAGACAATAAACGATCGTGAATGCTATATTTCGTCTTCGCTTTCCTTTCAAATGTCGGGTTTTTGATCTGGATCATTTTTGTAATGAACTTCAGTACTAGTCGTCAAGTTCCTGTAGTAATTTCACCTTGTGCCTATACTCAAGAGATAAACATGGTAACTACTCTAGGTAGCTTGCGTAGTCCAGTGGTTAGCGACCCTGCCTCTGGACTAAGAGGTTGGGAGTTTGAATCCCGGCTGTTGTCGCTCACACGACATGCACGCTACTGTCAAGGGTCGCCGTCCTTAGGACGGGACGTTAAGTTGTGGTCCACTGTTCATTGTGCTTGTCGAAAAGAGCTAGGGAAATTTCCCCGGTACAATGAACTGTAAATACTGTACATACTAGCGTCTGTTTTCTCTGTCACGACCAGTGGAGATTAGCTCTTCAGTGAGCGAAAACTGTTTCGAGATCAATTTTCTTCTTTTTTTCGCTCACCTGGTCCATTCCCGAGACGAAAGTCCCCCGTAGAGACCTGTCTAAGTAGAAGGCGTTCTGGTCGCGGTCAACCTCCGTCACCACAATAAGGACGATGACAAACGCCAGAAGAGACAGAGTCTCGTAGATGATGCGGTTCATCTTGATCTGCTTCTGGCGGTAGTTCCGAGCGCTCTCAAGGCGCCCCTTGTTTTCCTTCGGTAGCTTCTTTCTCCTTTCAAGCTCTGTATAAAGAAAGCGCTCATTTGAAGCGACGCTAAAGAATGGGCAGACAGTTCCATACAGTTAGGCTAAACGGTTTTTAAGGTTATGCCCTCATATTTTCTTTCAAAATAAGTAAGCCATTTTGGAACTATTTGTTGAAAGTGTAAGCAATCATTGTGTCAAGCCACTGGCATGTTGGAACTAGGTCGATGGGTCGATATTGGCTTGTTATCAAATTCATTGTGCTTATCTCAGGACTAAAATAAAACCGGAGATGTGTACAAACTAAAGGCAATCAAAGCTCCTCACCAGCTGCATCCATGGGCTTGGCAGGCTGCACGAAGTACCGGTCCTGCAGGGCTGAAGAAGAGCCATCGTCGTCTGCAGGCTTCCTCCGCAGATACGTCAGGAATGACGTAATCAAGATGACCTGCAAATAGAAGTATGAGTTAGCTTTATGAAATAATCCTTTATAAAGGACAGTGCCATGATTAAATTAAGAGACCTCTCTTTGCACACATTTACATTTTGTACACTGCACGAAATCCGATCTTTAAGCACATCTTCGAGTAAAGCACAAGCTACTACCAAACCCACACCACTTATTCCTGAAAGAAAAAGCTATCTGCAACCAAAAAAATCAAGACCATTGCATGTTCAGGACAAAAGATACAAAAACCGGAAGTTCTGCTACAATACCAAGGTCAGCCACCAGGAGGCTCAGATTTGACCTTGACCTTGACCAGAAATTTGCGAAAACACACACACACACACACACAAACACACAGACAGACAGACACACCAAAAGCAATACCCCTATTTTTCATGGAGGTTACAAATGTGAATGTTAGCATTAAGATCATCTGAGTTGGTAAACTACATAGTGAGAAGTAAACTGTTCTCCAACTCAAAGAGCGGTACCGACTTCCAACGAACTTTGGCCCAGTGCTGACGTCACACGTGCGGAAAAAATCACTTGTCTACAGCCCTTGGGTCAGATAGCTGATGAAGACCGAGATATTCGGTCGAAGATTCCGGTGAGTTAATTCCTTTTTGAGTCGGAGAACAGCTTATTTCTCACTAAGAAGTAAATGTTTATCACCTTTGCGGGCTCAAAGACGAAGGCGGACTGAAAGAACGACATGGCGAAGGCGGTAAACCATTCCTCCGACTTCTTGTAGCCCCACTGCAGGCTGTACAGGACGACGAAGAAGGAGGAAACGAAGGACAAGGAAAAGGCGAGGAACCACGCGATGTAGATGCACCACGGCGGGAGGCCGATCTTCTTCCTAGTGAGTTCCTCACTACTTTGCTCAGCATCGCTGACAGCATCTTTCTCTTCCGCTTCAACTTGGCACTCCATGTCATCTTCATCAAGGTTATAAAAGGCGATGTCGCAATCCTCTGTCTGGCAGGCTGCGTCCGCCATGATAGGCGGTGGGGCATCTTCGACTACGCCATCTTGTGGCGCGCTTGGTGGTTCTTCCTCCACGGGTACCACGGCGTTGTTCCTCCTGGTTTTGCGGAAGAGCCGCACGATGATGAAGTTGATGGGGAAAACGGTCAGCGTCGTCATGAAGCTGATGTATAGTGACGTCACTGTGAAGGAGATGGGGCCGATCCGCAAGGCATTCTGGCCTCCAGCATTGTCGTCAGACCTACATGTACACGAAAAACAATATAGATATTGGGTACCTTTCTACGGGCAGTCCTTGCCTCTCAAAGCGTGCCACAAGGTTCTCTTCCAGTTCTCATCAATACACCGTAAACTTACCTGTTTCCAAGTCATTCTACAACAACAGCTTCTTTCCCCGGACTGCAAAATTATGGAACTCTCTTCCAAACACATGCTTTCCATCCGACTACAATCCACAAAGCTTCAAAACAAAGGTCCACCACCATCTCCTGACTCAACTTCATTATACTCACACACAAACCTCTAGCTCTATGCCTAGAAGTGGCCATAAATAATTGGCCTTGCACTGAGCGACACCATTAAAAAAAAAACCAAAAAAACGAGAAATTGGTGATTTCAGACTTCAAGGAAGTCTTAGGCTTCCTGAATTCCCCCATGTCAACCACTAATCCTGCTGGCTTTCGGCTAGATTCTGAAACCTTCACGTTCACCCCGTTTCATGTGTCTGTCTTTTTGACCTCCTGTAATTTTGGCTGCCAATCTTCCCCCACCCGCGTGCTGTCAACCTACTCTGTCTGGACAGATAGATGCAGAAACTGACAGCTCAGCCACTCACAAACTTAAAACAGCACACGTTAAAAGGATACCAAATGCAAGTTTGAAGACGATAAAAGATACACACTTTTAGTATTATTTGTAAGTTGATTGACACCTTTGTTATATTTGTTATTTATCATGCTATGTTTAGTTATTATTAATATGTACATGTAGCACGTCGGCAGAACGTACTGCGCCTGCGCAAAACCCTGATTTTTCACGTTTTTCGTTGGATGTTTGGTCAACGTTGCATCAAAATTTTGCCTGTTGCAGACAATATCTTTTCCTATACAACATCTGAAAACTACAGACAGGCTGTCAACCTTATATGCTCTAATACAACCTTATATGAGACGTTCTGCCGAAGTGCTATGCACAATACATTACGGGTTTCGCGCAGGTGCTGCCGACGTGCTGCCTGCAGGGCACTTTGGAATACGCAGTGGCGATATGTAGTCCTTGGATAAATAATGTAAATGAAATGAAATACATTGTGAAATGTAAAATTCTGTTCACCTGTACCACATGGCGCTGGCCACCATGGCACTGAAGAGCATGGCCATGCCGCACATGATCCTCTCCACCCGGCTGAAGGTGCTGCGGGTGGGGCGGGACAGGATGGAGTACCACAGGTGTTTGTCCGTCAGCACGTGACGTACCGACGTGCGGAACAGGTGGCCCAGTGACGTCAGCTCGTCCGGACTCGCCACCGGGAGGACGCGGTCGGTCCCGTCCGGATCCTCCACGGCCAGCCAGCCGTTACACAGGAACTGGGAGCTGAGGAAACAATCAACGTTTATCATGAAACAAGGAAACAAAGATTTTTTAAACAAACGCTCCTGCAGTTTCAGAACAAGCTGCTAGGGTGTCCAAACTCTTGTCACTTCATACCGAGCACAAGAGCTATCTACCATCCAAACTTCATGACTCTAGCATGACACTGTCCAGATCATGACATATCAAAACCGGAAGCTATGCTGCAGTACCATAACTGCCTACGCGTATGTGGTATCAACGATGCCTGCACTATTCATTGTAACTATAAAAGTACACCTTTTGTTTCTTACACTTCTTTGGTTTGAATGTCATACACCTTTAGCTTTATCCTTAATAATATCATGTTATTTAGTACGTAGTACACTTAAAACATAATTTTTATTGTATACGTATATGTTACAAAGGTGATGTAACTGTGAGTTGTGCTTTTGAATAATTTGCTAGTGAATATATAGAGCGAAAACTAGACGTTTTTGTTGCTCACATTTGTTCCGTTTGAAGGTCATGCACTTTGACCCTCCCGAGGAACCACGACGCATGCTCCCACTTCCCGCTGTTGTCGTGCCAGATGCGCATGTGCGTGAGGGAGCCCAGGTCACGTGGGGTACTCATGAGGAACTTGTTTACGCTTCCGGCCTTGAAGACCTATAAAGCAAACAAGAAATCGAACATTTCAAGCACACTAAATATAAGTATTTAGAGTTATTTTGAATTTCTTGTTTTATTCATTGTGCCATTGTGAATTTCTCGCTTGTTCTGTGTATACATGTATTTCACTGTAACTTCCTCCCAGCCTGAGGGGAGAGCATTTTGGCCTCCAATTCGACCTTCCTGTCAGTCTGCAGTTACGTTATTTCTTCCCCAACTTCCTTTGCCTCTGCTGTATTCAAATAACTACGAACACACAAACAAACAAACAAACATAACGAAAACAGATCCTCAAATTAGCTACCCAAACATGCAGTTAAGTTGTGGAAGAATCTTGTTTTGTTGATGTGCATCACTGATTCACAAGATAATGTACCAGATTGAACGTTACAAGCTACCGGTAACTGTGAAACTAAAAAACAAACAAACTCACATCTTCCCTGTCGTCAAAGATGCGCACTCCTGTGTCACCATTTTGCCCGCACAGGAGAAACGCAATCTTTGACCTGGTACCTGCATTTCGTGCCGTGCCGGTGTAGACTGTGATCTCATACTTAAACTGGTCGTACGGATTATCATCAGGAAGGGTTGACGTCACCCACTGTGGAATAAAAGAAACAGGGCACTCGGACCATCAATTTGATCTCAAAGCCAAAATTATTAATATTCTGAACAGGTATGTAAGTCCAACCAGTACTGACTGAAAAAAGTCAGCCTCAAATCATTTCAGCTACACGTTGATTCATTCATTTATAAGTCTTAGAATATCTTGTCCTTTTCTCAGTAAGGGACTAGTTACAGATGTCGTACGATTATCGTACGATCGCAAACTGGGGTTATTCTTGAGTTAGTCAATAAGCATGTGTATGTCGTGCACAATTTAGCTGTCTTCTTGTCGTAAAGGCTTTCTTAGATACTTGTCGGCGGTTGGTTCTGTCACAGCCTGTTTGAAAATCGCACGACATCAAAATCGTAAGACGAATGTGTCTGAACCTTTAATAACAAAACGTATTCATTTTTATTCGTCTTTCACCTTTTTGCAGTCTTTCATGTCTTGCAGCCGTGCGTACAGCATCGCCACGAAGAGTATCAGCCAGAGGAATATGACTGTAGACAGCACGATGCCGCTGCTGCGGATAGGCTTGCTGAACACTGTGTCGAAGTTGATGCTGTTCGGCGGGACGAACGCGTCCGTGGCAAACATCGTCAGGTGGTTGCAGAGGCAGACGGTCTCCGTCAAGGTCGACTTGGGACTAAGCTGGAGAAAGGAAAAGCGGACATATGGAACGTACGTCACTAGGAGAAATTCTATTAACGAAAGATGGAATGCAATGTACGTTGAAGAGCTTTCAAATTGTGAAGTTAGGAGTGGGGTTTTCTGTTACCATATGCATGCCCTAATAAACATTCAAAAAGAATGCATTCCTTGCCTTCGCGTTTAAGATTTTGTGGTTTAGTGTCTTCATTAATTCACTTACTCAATAATTTATTGATAAATTGTTAGAATATTTAGTATGTGGGTAGGTGTCGACAATACAAAGTACAAGGTCGATTGTTGGCCTCCTAGCAGTTTTCTATGACACTGCATCTGGAATTGCTGTAGTCGGGATTTCTGAGTGTCAGGTAGCTTTAGGAAATCACTGGTGTAGGCTAGTACAATCTAGCACCTTTCCTTGGAACTGCAGGAATGTTTATTATTAAATAAGTGCATATTTACCTATTGTAAAGATAGCAAACGAATGGTGTTCAGCTCAGACACCTTTAGTTAGCTTGTTAACGTTAGGCTAATAACACAGGCCGCCTCCGTACTTAGAATGACTTATCTGTTAACCTAATATAGTATGTTAATGTATCTGAATTGTAACTGACATTGTTAATTGTTTATTGTCCAGTTATGAGGGCTAGCCCTTTATAATAGCCTCCGGCTAGTTGGGCAGTCCCGGCTGTATATCTGTTAATACAGTTTAATAAATCAAATCAAATTTACCTTGCACCCTCCTCCTTCCCACTGTTCCGTTGTTACGTTCCTGAAGCGGCAGCCTACGGTGGTCACCAGCACACTGTACTCGATCCGTATGGGGAAGCCTGTTCCGTACACCGTGCCGTAGAAGTTGGACTCAAACCCTTTTGAGGATAAAAAAAATACATTATATTGAATAGTGTGACAGAAATAAGAGAGCAATGTAGGAGGTTAAAAAGATTGCAAAACACATGAGAGATATAATAGTAACAACTCAAACCTCTTAACATAATCTGGGGGGACTTTGCCGGGACCAGAATCCCGGCAAAATGTCTCGCTGTGTGTTAGTTCCAAACGCCAAAACGAAGACAAGCCCACGAATTTTAGTAGTCTACTTATTTTCGTACAACGTACCATAAAATCTGAGAGAAAAATGGTAACTCCCGATGTCTGGAAGCTCCGGAACCAGTACTGTTTCGTTTCCCTTGACGATTTGCGTCCCGTTCACCAAGAGTACTTTACTGTCATTGGTGAACGAATCCAGCTTAAAACCGACGTCCTCAACCACATCTTCGATACGTTCTCGTAAAGAGACCTCTGGCTCTTCTCCATATGCAAGGTCTATGCGGCAGACGACATTAGCAGGGTTGAAATCGAAGCTTAGAAGAAACCCGTAGCCTGGTGACGTCAGATCAAACGCATGCGCAGCTTTGTTTCGCCTCCTGGTAGCCACGATGGCGTGTTGTTGAGGAGCTGGAATGTGATTGGCCAGCCTGGGTAGGTTGATCGTGACGTAGTTGTTCTTGCTTTGATAGTGCACCGTTTTGAATTCATGGTTCAGTAAGGTGAGTTCCAGGAGCGGTGAAGACGTATGCACGAGGGAGGTGTCCCACGTGAAGGGGTTACCCTGAAAAGATTTCACCTGAAAACAAGAAAACAAATTAACACATAAATATCGCAACTTAAGACGAACTTTAGGCAGCGGTTTATTAAATTGTTTTCTTTTTATCTTGAAAGTTCATCTGCGTTGGTAGAGGTCATTATGAAACAAGTTTATACTGTAATTTCCAACAGAAAGAAATTGGGCTTATCCAAGTTTTCGACTGTACAACTCCAGACTTTGTCTCATTCCTTTTTCTTAATATTTATCTTTATTCATTTATTGTCATTTTATTGACATTAGAAGAGACTTTTATGAGCTATGTCAACTTAGATAATCATTACTGCACCCTAGGCCTAACATATATTGTCTACACTTCATCGAAAGACAAATGTACATGAAACAATGGCTACCTTTACGTTGACTTGCTTGGCAAAACCTTTCAGTTCTTCTTCACCAAAAGATGGCAGTACAAAGCTGCCTTCACCGATAGGAAGTATCCGAGCACCTTGTCTCACTGACGACAAGTTGAAAGCCATAACTACAAAAATAAAAAAAAGGAGACAACATATTACTGTATGATTTTGTTAAAAAGTGAAATAATAATAGTCCAGGTACATGGCAGCGTATAAAAACGCTGAATTACGCACTCAGGCTTTTAAGAACAGACTAAACAATAAGGTAGGCTAAACAAACAAGGGACATTGACAAACTAGGTACAAACATCTGGCTACGTAGGAAGTGCGTAGATAGATTCCATCATGCGTCTTTTTGTCAGCGGGGCCCGGGTAGAACTTAAGTCAGAACTAAATTCTTCTCGGGTCCCCGCCGGGCCCAAAAATAGCCCGGTAGCTGCAGGATGTCCCGCGGGGCCACGTAGGGGTCACGCCCGAAAGTGCCCAAAACAGCCCGGGAACTACCCGGCAGGGCCCCCTTTGCCAATTGGGACCAAAGCATTAATGGGGAAATACCAGCAGAATCTTACCTCTAGCTTGAAACCCGGCTCCCCGAAGCTCAATGGAAGGACCTTCGGGCTGTACAGCCTTTAAAGCGAGGTTCGCAGCTCTGTCAATAGTTTCCAAGACCGCAGACACACGTTCCATGTCCTGAAACGCAAACAATGGGGTGTTTAGTGTGAGCTATTTCATACACATCCATTATGGCGAATTGATCGAGGCTAGAAAAAAATATATCATGCACTGCACATTGGATTTACCAATGGCAATGGTAAATGCCAGTAAAGCCGGGTAATGTTAACTTTGTAAAATAGTACAGGACATTACAATGGTAATAAATGAAATTACCGGACTTTAATTCTATTTGCTACCATTGTAAAGTTCGATACTATTTACAAAGTGAACATTACCCGACTTTACTGGCATTGACTACCATTGGTAAATTAAACTTTTCGTGCAGTGGTGTATATATCAAAATCATTTACCTCTTGTTTCTCTTTCTCCATAGCATCCACGAACTCCTCTTTCTCTGCGTCATCGAGATAAGGGATACTTTCAATTGACCCCCCCATTTTTGTGAGTATCCCCAAAGTGTGACTGCCGTCGGCGTCCAACTCGCCTTGCGTCCCCATGTGAGGAAACTCAAAACGTTCCATAAAAGAGTCAAGAATATTGAAGAGCCCTGAAATAAGACAATTCAAATTCATTTCTAGGCCAGGAAAAATATCATCTTGCCGTTATCTGGATTATCCCAAGCAAAAACAACTATATTCTTTAAAATAAGATATTTGACCCCAACCAAACAAATGCAATGTTTTGCTGTTTTGTTTTATGTTAATAACTATTATATATAATAACTATCACTCCATTAGAGTATTGGGAATTAGTATTAGTATTATAACGGCAACATCTAATCTCCAAGCAGATCTTTTGGTGGCTGCAAAGACGGTATCAAATTGGCCAGGCTGTATTGGATACTGTCTGGCAAATGGATACAGCCTAGCCAATTTGATAACTGTCTCTGCAGCCACCAAAAGATCTGCTTGGAGATTAGGTAACATCAGCTTATAATAAGATTTTAAAAAGTTGGATGAAATATAATACAAATCATACGAAAATAAGATTTTAAAAAGGTGGATAAAATATAATATAAACCATGAAACGAAAAGAAGAACTAACCGCTCAGAAGATTGCTAAGTTGCCCACTGACTGTATCCCCTGTCTGTGTCCTCCACTGTGTGTAGCCAAGGCTCTCAAGTCCCAGGAGGAACCTGTTTGCCACATAAGTGGCATCAGGCTAGAACGGGCAAAGGAAAATTATTTAAACCACACGTAATCTACTGCGAATCATGCATTCAAGTACCAGAGTTATCAACAAAAAAATTGAGGTGTTCAAAACTCGTATTTTCCAAGATCTATCGTAGAGTGGAACTCGTTGCCTTGAAGCTTTAAACAACCCCTGCAGTTAGATGTGCAAAGGTTGGGTGTAACAGGTCGTTCGGTGTAATATAGCTATCTACCGCCGCAACGCGTGCCTGCAAAGCTGGTGTGTTACGCCAAAGTGCGGTTATACCGGCTATAAAGATACAGATACAGAATAGAGGTTTTACTATAATTTTGGAACGGTTATTGCGAATCGTGTTTTGCTATTTTTATATGTGAAAGTTGCTATTTCGAGGTAAAAAAGTGTACTTTAAATAAAAATGAATCTTTTTTTCAGAAATGTTCGAATCCTGTACACGTCCCCATCTTTCCATGTTCCAACTAAACAACATTAAACGCTTCTTTTAGGTAGATTGCATAGCGACAAACTGTATAATTGTAGACTTTGCTTCTTTTCTCTGTCATGTTTCGAGACATAATATGTCTAACTGGCTTTGTATTCAAATGGTCATTACTGTGTTGTATAGAATATGCAACGACTGTAAAATTCTAAATATGAAAACTGACACAGTTAACATGCTAAAAAGGCTACTTTTCGACCTTAAGAAAATATCCAATAGCTAATTTCGGCTCGGCCATCTCTAAATCTCACCTGAAACTTCTTAAAGAGGTGCGGGAATCTTTCGTGCAGGTTAACAAAGATGACCAACGCAGTGCTCAGTTCATCCATGCTCATCGGTTCCAGTAGTGCTTTTATGAATCCGTTTATTATTTCTTGGAACTTCTGTAATGAAAACAATGTATCATTCGTGTTCAGTACAACATAAATAGCCTTTTTATAATCAACCGCTGGACTACGATATTTCAAAATCAAGGCATTAAATGTCAATGAAAAATTTAATAACATGCCGTGCATGTAGGTCTGCTGTAGAGATTGCGCAAGAAAGTTAAAGAAAGGACTCAAATCCTTCATATATACCTTATCATCCATGGCCAACACTTGTACTTGTGCACTTGTATTGTTCATAACCGTTCCTTGCAGTCTATCAATGATAGGTTTAAGCTTTGGAGTCAACTCTTCCTCAACAGACTTGGGCATTTCTGTGCCACGCTAGTGAAATAAAACAGATATGATTAGCGAATTTACACTCTATCACCAATATTCATATTTACATATTCCCTCTTTTGGCCCATGTTTTGTTAATTAAGGACACATACGCACTATATCGAAGTTAGTAGAAGTTGTGCCTTCTGTTTTCTAATCATGTGTATAATTATATATCTGCCATCTACAAAGTTCATCACAACCCTTGTCAATGACGATTTCTATCACAGTAAAACCTGATGATAGGCAGTCTAACACATCTTCAGAATGATAATCATTTAAAAACATAGCACTCACATCTCGTGCGTCTGCATGCACCGTTGTATTTGCCACCGTTGGTGTCGTTGTTGGCTTGGGAAAGACCCATATGCAAATATTATTTATTACCTACTTTGCACGGAAGTTGAAGCTGTAATGTTTTAAATACTTCATTGTACTTAAGGTGCAGGCATATTGATAAAACAGTAGTCCAAATGTTTTGCTGTCAATCAAAAAGTGCTGTTAGCACCTTACCTATATGTTGCTAAGTTCGTGCACACCTAGCCCTGCCTTTGAATTTAGCTACATATGTTGATGTCTTCAATTAATTTAATATATATATAGGACAGCGATGAAACACAAAAATGTTTTACCTCAGCCGATACACAAACCGTTTAGAGTCAATATTGACTAACGGTGACCACCGTTATTCAGTAACTACTAGCATAAGAGGTTATCTCCCCCTCCTAGGATATAGATCGTTATTAGTAATTTACCTCAGAGTCTCCCCACAATCCTTCATGATCCTCAGTACCACTGGGATCTGCAGGTTTCGCTCCGTCCTCACCTTCCGCCTCTGAATCAAGTGACTGACTACCGCCTATGTCGAAGAAGGAATCACTCTCAAGTTCACCAGTAAGGTCGGTGGTGACACTTATGGTTGGAGCTGCAAAACAAAAAAGGATTTGTTCTCAGTTCTACCATCCCATTTTAGTACTTAGTGAGCGTACATGTACAGTCAGATAATTGCTGGTTCTAATTGGGGATTCTGATATCAATCAATCAATCAATCAAAAATGGTTTATTAGTATATATAATGTTCAGGAAGTCTCTGGATTCTTTACAACTACCAGAACTTTTGCATATGCTCTGAAAGCTAGAAAGTATATGCAACTAAGAAAATACACTATATGGTTGGATCTGTAGCCCTTGGGCCACACAATTGTGTAAGCACTACAGCAGGAAGCTAGTCCACCGGTAGTGGTGTGTGTTTATCTCCCATACTCTCTGTTCCTAAATGCTAAGTATTAAAAGCAGCGAAAGTGGTATGTACCATTTCTAAAGGTCTTTGGTATGACTCGGGCGGGGATCAAACTCACGACCTACCTCCTGCAAGACGAACACTTTGCTCATTAGACCATATAGAACCGATGCACCACCGGTACCATTGACAGACGGAGGCCATGTTATAAAAAGGGTTTATGGAAGGTAGGATGCATGAAACATATCTACCAATGTACTCATCAAGGATCACTTCCACCTCCTCACTGTCCGCATAGACACCTCCAGCCCGGATGGATACCGTGTACTGCAGGGGCAGGAGGTCATGCAGGGTCACGTCAGTTGCCGTACGGTCAACCGATATGGAGCGACTTTCCTCTTCAGAGATGCTCCTGTAGGACCTAGTCCTTGAAACACTTAGAGGTGAAAGAAATGGATGGTCATTTTCATGTCATAAATTGTGTCGTAAGATAGGAATACTATTAAGTAAACATGATTTTTATCTAGCATTTACAATGTGATAGTTTGGTACTTGCAATGTACTTTTGCAACAAGAATTCATTTGCAACATGTATCTGTGTTTACATGTCAAACAGTAAGTCAACTTGACATGTGTATAGATTTTGGTATGTTGGTTTGACTGTTGCAAATAAACGTTAACGTGCACTTAAAAAGCATCAGTCTTTAAAAATATCTAGCAAGGGTTGGTTATGATTCGTAAAAAGCATGGTAATTGTGATACTTATACGTAGTACTGCTTTGAGCCATCATTGATCATTTAAGTTCTTCTGATATGGCACGACAGAAAACATTGCTTCTTACCTGAAGGATACCGTATAACCCATAATGACTGCTGCAGGAGCGGTCCAGGACAGCTCAGCAGTGGTCGGGTCGACAGCAGACCTCGTGATCACGACATTTACCGGTGCATCGGTAACTGCAGGTGAAAAACATAACTTCTTACATTCATTGATATATGGGATTAAAACGCCCCTGTTTATAGTACAGCTAACATATGACTCGGAAGTTTCACTAAATATAACGTATTTTGTAATAAACTATCCTAAAGGGACACGTAAATGTATCATGAGGTAAAGTATTCTAAAGGGATACATGAAACACTGAGTAATGTTGGAAGATGGAACAAGTAACAAGTAACAGTTACAGAAGCAAGATACGCAACTTTGAACAAGTCTCCGTTTGTGCTGTAGCTACGTACGATTGTTTTAGCACACGAACAACGTAATGATGTACCTGACCCATTAGTGTACCTGTTATGGCATTCAGATAGACCACTTCGCTGTCTCCAACAGAAGTGGTGGCCCAGATGCCGACAGTGTACTCCGTACCAGGGGACAGTCCACTGAGGATGGCAGTGCTCACATCTCTGTCTACTTCCATTGTGACTGCACCAGTCATACCGGAAAACGCATGTGCGTATACGATGCTGTAGTAATCTGGCAGTTGTCCCGGTGGTTCCCAGTGAAGACTTATGGAGGCTGTTGTGACTTGAACTACTGTCAGCTCGGACGGTGCCTCCGTGTCTGTAAGTGAGAAAATTGAAAACAAAAATGTACGACCATATTAAGATAGATATTATGAACTGAAATTTTATATCGATGAAGGTTAGACAACCAGGTAATGAAAGTATAATCTTAATTCAAAATTTATTTCTTCAAATCAGAGGTAATAAGTTAGATGTCCAAAATTATAGAAGAGTTTACACTACACGCTTGTGCAGATTTAGATAGCATTAGCAAAAATACCACGGAAAGACAATGTAAAATTTTGATCGGCTACTTTACAACATTCTTGTTACTTGAGCCTCTGCAAACCCCAGGAAATAAGGAGTATTAGATAGGTAGCATGTAATCAATATTTACCTGTTATTCCATGTGCCATTATGTGGTCACTAGCTTCATACTGTGTCCATGCCACAAGAGAGATGTTGTAGACTGTTGAAGGCGTGAGCTCCTGGATTGTGTATTCCTCCCTATCAGCCGATAGGGACACTGTTGTCGCTGATTCCATATCGCCTTGGAAGTCGATTGTGCAGGTACAGTATGTGATGTTGTACCAGGTGACACTGGCGTAAGGTTCGTTCCACGTGACCGTAAGACTTGTGGTTGTTGTTATGGAAACGGCGAACGCTGTCGGTGAGTCTATGGCTAAATGAACAGAAGTTTCAAGATATAAGTATAGATATCTAGATACATAACATCTAGGTACATAACACACTATTTTACAAGAATCTTTGCTCCAGACATATTTTGAAAGTCTTCCAATTATAAACAGGAGTTAAAGGAATTGTGAACAAATTTTATGAGTAAGAATGATGTATTTGCTTCTTTTGTGGACATTGATAAGAATGAAATTCAGGTACTTACATTTTTAAGATTCGAGTGAATAGTAAAAGCCATCAACTAATTTTCTCCATCCTTAGCTTACTCTTAAAATCATACGGGCATTGCCAGCAAAATAAACTGCACCTGAAACGTAGTTTCATCCTCAGGTGAGGACGAGACTTACCTGTGCTGGCCCGAAGTGTAACAACAGGATCAGGGTCGCCGTCAGATCGCAGGACCTTCACGCCGATGGTGTACAGGGTGGCCGGTGTGAGTCCGGGGAACTCTACGGTATGTCCGTACGTGAAGTGCTGCGCGAGTTCCACGCCATCGGAAGTGGTAAGGCTGACCAAGAAGGCCAGATGAGAGGCCAGCGGAGGGGACCACTGGAAGGACAGGAACGTCTCTGTGACCTCAATCACCTCCAGGTCAGTGATGGCATCCCGCTCTAAGCAAGAGGGAAAAGGAAGAATATTGCATACTGTAAATGTGTTTACTTTCGCAGTGGTTTTATTTTGCGATGTTTGAAGTTCACAACTGAAGACATTCTGTAGTACAAAAGAAATGCAAACACACATTCTCTGTGTCACCATTTCGTGTTAAGAGGACACAGAGAAAAAAAACACCGTAAACATGTCAAACTTTACAGTATTGTGAGCAGGTTATTCTGATGCATACCATTGGTCACTTAGAGCTATGTAGAAAAAGACATTTTGAACGGTAAGGATTAAAATGATTTGTCAGTCTCTGTTCAACACATGTCTCTATTTTGTTGCCATGTTTATGTATCAAACAGGAAACTATAGCATGTTCGTCAAAGTAAGTGCAATTTAGGTGGACAGAAAGAGCTTACACAAACAAAATCACGACAACAACTATACCTGTTGTGACAGTCCATGTCGTTGTCTCTCCCTCTGTGTACGGGCTGAACATGTAGACAGTAACACTGTACGTCTTTCCAGGAGTGAGACCAGTAACGGTAGCCCCACTGGAGTGCAGCGTTTGAGATGAATCAACTTTGCGTTGGGTGTCTTCAGAAGATACGCAACTGATGTTATACCTGTGGAAACATTTTGCTTAGTTTTTGTCAAGCTGCGTGTGGCTTAATACACAGACATCCGTAAAATCAGTTAAGCTGAAGAAATTAATTGGAATGTACAAATGCTGACATACATGTAGTACTCTAGAACAGCTAAAGTCACTTTTGCTTTTTGTTACTTCTTGAAATCGAAAACCATTTTTTTTTGGTCATCACATATTTCATAATAAGGTTTGTGGACAAACATCCTAACAAGCAACATGACAACGTTGCAACGTTAACATTGACCGATCCTCTACCCCCTCCCTCGTCGGTCTAAAGGTAGACGTGCAAAGTAAGAACATAAAAATGCAAATATTTGACGACCATGCAGCCACTCTCTCATTGGTCGAACCACTAATTGCCATGCTGTCATTACTTGAACCGCTAATTGTCGTGCTATCATTAGTTAAACCGGTAATTGTCATGCTATCATTGGTTGAACTGCTAATTGCCATGCTATCATTAGTTGAACTGCTAATTGCCATGCTATCATTGGTTGAACTGCTAATTGTGATGGACAGCCAGGATCGGTCTATTCTATCCTACCAGATGGGAAGGTTGGTTTCAGCAGGGAGATTCTGCAGGGTGAGAATCGGTGTCCAGGTCAGCTGCACATACGTTTCTCCAACAGAAACTGCCAAGTTCCCCGGTAAGGGCAATTCTATGGACAAAAATGAAGACAGTTATATGAGCACGTCAACAAATTTAACAATTGATTCCTAGACTTCATTATACAGACTTAACTTAAGCATGTTTGGAACAGTTTGGGAATAGCATGTAGTGCTTCGTATGGCAGCATTTCTGGTAGGAGGGTTTTGCTTTCTGTTTGTGAATTTGCTTGTATTTCCACAGTTGTTTCTAAATTAAATGCTACGAATGTCGGAGACAATGACAGAAAATTGGTTCAAAGGTCCCAGAAAAGGTTATCTCATTTCCTGTCTTCAATGTTCTGTTATTTATGTTTTTCGTATGCCTTTTGGGAAAATGCGAATCAGCGAGAAATTCACAACAACGAATAACACAAGAAATCTGCAACTCTAAATATTTCACGGAAGTATGAGATCTTCCATTTCTAGTTTTCTATAAGTTTTAGGAGCACCTGTGGTAGCCTTTCCAATGCCAGACTTTTCGAACGAACTGTACACAGCAGCCAACTCTAGTCGGTACTCCATCCCAGGAAAAAGGTCGGTGATCAGCCCCTCATTCCCATCGAACGTTGCTGAAGACGTTTTCCCGGAAACCGCATCGGTGTAGTTGAGGTGAGACGTCACGCTGGTTCCGTTAGCGGCAACTGGCAGCTGCAGTGTGATGCTGTTGGTAGTGACGTCATCAACGATAACTTCAAGTGTAGAAGCAGCTACACAAAATGAAATACGGAAATTAGTTGCTACAGTTAATGCCAGAGAGCTAAATGTACCAGGAATAGAGTGAAAGTGTTGATTTAAGGAGAACACACATTACATGTGCTATTTCTGTAAACCAAACAACCTGTTTTATAGAAGAATTTTGACAACATGAAACTAGATACAGTACATATTATGCAGATTTTTATTGGAGCGCACTGCTTAACACGCAAATCACTTCGATGACCATTTCGTTGCTGTTGATAGCAGTTTAACTATTATTACTAACGAAAATGACACTAACAATCCTGACAACAATCCCTATTGTGAAAGTGGTCCTACCTTCCCCCTGGCAGGTTAAGAAGTCGAATCGCAAACCAGGACTGTTGCTTTTACGCCAAGTGATGGGATGGAGTCGAACAGATAATGCGGTAACCGGCTGGTCTAGAATAGTCTTCGCTATGGTGTGCCCGTCTGTGTTTCCAGAGAAGATCTAAAAGGAACAACACAGAAACGTCACATTATCTGAAACGAACATCATAGCATTTTCATTGTCGAATTCAGATAGCTCAACAAATATACATTCAGTGGATTTTAAGACATAGATTTCTTCGGATCTAGATATCAGAAACCCAAGGCTAAAGATATATTGCATATAATTGGACTACAAATAACACGAAATCGGAGATTTCAGACTTCCGGGGTGTATAGGAGGGTGCCCCACCCAATCCTCGGCTTCCTGAATTCCCCCATGTCGACTGCTGGCCATGGCTCCTGTCTCCTATTTCCTGTCCCTAACCTTTTGACCTACTGTAAGTCTCCACCCACCCACACACGGTCAATCTACTCTGTCGGGACAAACAGATGCACAAACCCACAGCTCGGCCACCCAAAACAATACTTCCCTTCCCGGAAGGAAAAAATGTAGTACCTTCTCCTCGCAATGTTGCTCATAAAACTTGAAGACAGCTCCATCCTCGCTGTGAGACATCTTGTAAGACGATACGTAGTGTTTGTCGTCCGCGCCCTGCGTCAAGATCCCGATGATGAGTTCGGCAGAGGATAGTGTTACTCCGATCCAGATGTCGTCCCCGACTTGAAGACTCGAAGTAGGAGGGATCCAACCACCTCCGATTGTCATGTCTACAGTGGAAAGAATACGAAAAAGATGTTTTGTATTTCATATTGATGAGAGTAGTGACGTTTTGGTCACTCTGAACCAAATACATAGATATGATATGTTAAAGAATGCCTAGACGTTTAACTTAGAAATCCCTCCAATGATTGTAAAAGCCCATTCTCATCCCATACTACTAGCCCTATGGAACTGTAGTTATGTACCTCTAGATGCAATACTTTTTACCTTGTAAGCTTGTTGTGCAATGAAGTTTATGATACATGCTTGGGAAGCGTGGAGACTAGAGAGGTCGATCATCAATAGGACCATGATGTTTACTACACCCACACTTAGATTTAGCAATGGGCTGCTAAAAGCTCTAGAGAATCAGCATGCCACTCCATCTATCGAAGATCATACATTAGCCAACAGAATTTTCATTGCAGAAAAATTTGTAACGGATACAATGAACTAGTATAGCAAATTACTAGACCGTTCTGCATAATAAGCCTTATATCTACATTATTGTATCTATCGAGAACAGGGACTACATAGTAAATGGTAAACTGAGAGAAACAAGCTCACCGGTGAAGACCTGCACTTCACAGAGAGTTAACCATCTCCCTGTACCACCTGGTAGCTGGATGCCCACGTATCGCCCTATCATGCCACCGCACCAGATTTCCACACTCGGGGGCCAGCTTTCAGGAAACCGATGCTCCCCTCCACACTTTGGGTTGGATGTCACTTTAGTCGAGTCGCCGATATGAAGGTGGAATGGGTTGATCCTTTCTGGTACGTATATACGATTGAAAACTACAACCTGTGAGGTGACAAGGTTGTCTTGTGGTTAGGGTTGTTGGGCTTGGAATTTGAAGGCTCTGGGTTCGAATCCCTAGCAGGCCCCAATGTTGTGCCCTTGGGAAAGCCACTTTACACATTTCCTCACTCAACTCAGGTAGAAATGAGTACTTAGCTTCCGTTACAGACGTCCTCTCTGAAGGGACGTAAAGGTGAAGGCCCCATGTTTGAAGAGAGCCACATGTACCTCAAGAAGGTTAAACATTCCGCCACACTCATCTAAAAGTGTATGGGTCTTTACCAGTGAGAGTGGAAAAAAAACTTACAGTCCGGTCTTATGCTAAGGTACCAAACCAGACAATGGTGGTAGATAAAAGTCAAGTCTGTTAACTTCGGACTTAGCAATGGAAGTAAATGAAATTACCGGATTTCACTTTTATTTACTACCATTACCCTACTTCACTGGCATTTACCACCATTGGTAAAATAATCCAATTTTCGTGCAGTGAAACAAACCTTTTTAACGGGCATCTGAACTTCTAGGTCGACCTGCCACCACGGGTCTATATCTTGGGATGCTGTATGTGTGCAGGAGCCATTCAAAAAGTTGGGGTCAGTATTGCCGTCTGTTGCTCTGGTGGCCAATGCTCCGTAATCAGGTGCAGTACTTGACTGTGTCGACATCTTGCCTAGTGCGACGTTAGTCAGTAAGCCAGTAGAATCTACGGACAGAAAATTAAAATCATAAAGTAACGTTCATGAAAAAAGCTGTGTTGTTTCAGAGGTGACTAGAAATTATTACCTTCGCCAAGAAGGTTATGTTTTCGTGGCCGTGTGTGTGTGTGTGTGTGTGTGTGTGTGTGTGTGTATCTGTGTGTGTGTGTGTGTGTGTGTGTGTGTGTGTGTGTGTCAACAGCATAACTCGAGAAGGCTTAGATGGATTATCTTGATATTTGGTAGGTGGGTAGGTCTTGATGAGACCTCGAAATGATTAGATTTTTGGCCCCCTGGCGGCTTGTTATGGTACTGCAGCGGAACTTCCGGTTTTGATATCTCGTGATCTGGACATGCTAGGGTCATGATTTTTGTATGGTAGGTAGCTCTTGTGCTCGGAAAGAAGTGAGGTAAATTTGGGCCCCCTAGCGGCTTGCTCTGGAACTGCAGGAGCATTTGTATGAAAATGTTTAAAGTAGGATAACTCAATAATCGGTCGACGGATCGTCTTGATATTTGGTATGTAGGTAGCTTAAGTCAGGGCTTGACATGATAAGGTGACAATTATGCAAATGAGGATCTTATTTGCATAATTAATGAGGGAATGCTATAATTTAGCTACCTTCCATGAAAGGAATATTCTACCTTGTGACATGTGTAATTAAGAATGAGAGGAACATCGCCATATATTAATTATGTAAATGAAGACCTAATTTGCATAATTAATGAGAAAATACTATAATTCCATAGTGGTTGATGTTGGCAATTTCATACTTGCGCATTTCGAAGTTGACTGGAGGTGAACATCATTCAACATAATTTATTCAAATCAGCACCTCATTTGCATAATTTATGAGGAAATGCTAAAATTTTCTTCTTTGTTAAGATAACACTGTCATTGGGTGGAGAATATGATCAACTGATGTAATTCATGCAAATGAGGATCTTATTTGCATAATTATGGGGAAAATAATTCGTCAGTGATAAAGGGTAACCTCATTTGGCGAAGGTATGAGGTCGTGGAACTCTAGTTTAGTTTTAAAACATTACAGCCAAATCTGATACGGTGTTTAATGAAAACTTATTAGTATCATTTGAAATTAGTTGACGCATTAGGGCGAAAAATGAGAAAATGGGATATGTATTCCTTTAATACATGCAGCATTGACGTCAACATTACTAAATATATCCGAAACATGACATTGTGTACATTTTAGTGCGGCCATATTTGGTTAACATTGTATCTTTCTTGGCGAATGAAAATTACTATAAATAGCATAACAGCATCGTTTTAGGGCCCTCTCACATACGTAGTGTGATCGTCGTACGATCGCAAACTGTTTCCTGAGGTATTCAGTTGCCTTCTTACAAAAATGGCTGTCTGAGATCCTTGGCGGCGACTGGTTCTGCCACTCACAGCCTGCTTGAAAATTCAACGGCATCAAACTCTTTCGACGACATACGATGAGTGTGACCACGTCGTCACTCGAAAAAACCAAATGGCTGTTTAAATAACCTTTATTGTACATTCAAAAAAGGTCTACATATTAATCACAGATAAAAATTAGCTCGACTACTTGCCACAGTGCAGACATGGTTCACTGCTGACCCGTCCGAAAACTTGCACGTTAGCGGCTGTCCAGTCAATCACGTTGCCTTGGTGATGACAGAACGCTGACCAGCCGGTCCCTATTTCAGCTGGAGACAGCACTCGGTCCCAGAGGTTGACCTGTGAAAGTTCTCCACTGAAGGCTTGATTATCCTGGAATCCTCCCCCAACTGTGTCCTGGTCCTGACCGAGGATCCACACACCGCCACTGTCCACTATTTCCCCAGCGCTGAGTCCCAAGCCTGAGGCCTTTAGCACGCCATCAGCGTACAGTTGCCAATGTCCTTCAGCGTTGCTCCAAGTAGCACAAACCGCGTGCCACGCGTTGTCATAAATTGGCAGGTCTGCCATCTCAGCCCACAGGCCATCTACATATAACTAGAGGAAAGACATGTCATGACATTTAATTATAAAATTACCTACCAGTCATTGCATAAAAGAGAACGAATATCTGGTATTAATGAGAAACTTCATCTTGTATGTTGATATGGTTTGTATTATGCTGTATGAAGAAAGAAAAGAAGAAAGAAAGAAAGAAAGAAAGACCTGACCACCCTGTTGGAGTCCTTGATTTGCATTGAAATTGATTGTTGCTCAGGCGAACACAGCGTTTTTGTGCGTCTTTTATCGGCCAGTTTTCTTTCTCGTACTTTCCATTGAACTATGGGAAGGCAATAATATTTATAAATATCCGTGAAAGCTTCAGAAACGCCCGCCGCCATTTTGTCCACGTGAAAATGGCCTGTATCGAAAGGGGTTGTAAATGTATACTTACTCGAAATGTGTTGACTGCACTGTACACGAGGATCTCGTTATCATGTTGACTTGCGTAGCCGACCAATCCAATCGAAGTACTTGGGTCCATGCTAGTGCGCATGTGCAGACATAGGGTAAAGCTGCTCAAGTCCCGGACAAGTGTAGGCGTCATCTTGGCGTAGTTACTGACGCTGCGTGGGGCAGGGAAAATTATCCTCCGAGGGTCAGGGATGGCTGAAAAAAGACAAGGTGTGTCATCTTCTTTATCAGAATCCTCCTTAATGATCAACCTCAATTGATCAAAGAAACAACATTTAACGTGCAATGATGATCTCTGGATGGTAGATACTAGAAAAGTATATAAAGAGTGCCATGGAAAATTTCACAAAAGACTGTACAAGTACTAGTATATATTCTCATTTTACTTTGTATATCGGATTAGTTTTCCTAAATGGCATTGTACATCACTAAATTTCGTCCACTTTCACACATAACACTGTGACTAATACTAATGTCAGTTAAAAAACGATCTTGTATACTTTATAAATTGATACGAATTAGATTTATGTACATAAGACAATGCATTGGCCTTATATTTCATGGTTCTGATGACACATGAGTCTTTGCTACTCTTTGGTGAGTGTTGGACTAAGCCAAACGTGAATTCATAAAGCAGCCTACCTCCTTTTGCTCCAAAAAAGGCCACTTCACTTATGTAAGGCTGGAACGCTGAGTGTGTGTGAACAACGAGCAGCTTCCAGAATCGCCCCGTAGCCGAGAACCCACCAAACACCTGTCAAAGTAGTAGTATTAGAATTATATAGTAGTAGTAGTAGTAGTAGTAGTAGTAGTAGTAGTAGTAGTTGTAGTAGTAGTAGTAGTGGTAGTAGTAGTATCAGTAGTAGTAGTAGTAGTAGTAGTAGTAAGTACTAGTAATTTACTGGCACCATTGCTGACGTCACACGTGAACAAAACTACGTGATCATAGCACTTTTTCGGTGCCAGAAAGCTGAGGAAGACTGAGTGATTCGATTGAAAATTTCGGTAATTCTTTGAGTTGTAGAACAGTTTAAAATTTCTCATAGTTACATTTAAAATCTGGCAACAGCAAGTGCAGCATTTTCCATCGCGATATTGATTGCACAATTAGTATTTAACCATACCTGTTGTGTGGTGATCACTGCTTGCACGTTTTGTACGGTAACCACATCTTCCCAGTCAAAGTCGCTCGTGTCGTAATAACTGCCAGACCTCTGCAGCGTGAATTCTCTGACGTCATGGGTGGTGTCTCCGTAATGAGAAATGCCAATCTTAGACAGAGTGTGGAGTCTCCCAAAGTCCAAGACGATGAAATATGGCCCAGGGGTGTGGGGGTTCCAGTAATCCCAGTAATTCCAGGTATTATCAAAAGCCTTGTCAGGACCATTACTAGCGAATGACTCCGTTGCATCAATTACCCAATCAGGAGAACTCACGAGCCATCCAACACCTTTGTAGATTAAAGAAAAATATCAGAACAAATTTCATCACGATTACCTTTTTCCCACGTCGACAATACTTGGTATGTACCAGATTTTCTTTCTCAACACATGTCAAATTAATGGTCAACAAGTAGAATTAGAGCTTTAATTTTAAATTTGTTTTACATAAAGCAGAGGCTTAAATGTATAGATGTTATGATATACAACAAGTTAAAACTATACTTACGTTTTGAATTGAGACGGGCGTCTCGAGCAGTTGCTGCGCTTGTTGATGCGTCTATCTGATCGTCTGGGATCCTTTGGTCCTCCATACCAAGACTTTGCGGGGAATCCAGACATGATGGTGACGCTGCAACAATGAAGGTACAGTCAGTCTTGCCCCTAACGATTCAATTTTACATAGTACATAAACACGGTATAAGTATAATTATGTAGCAGCAAGTCGATGGGTGGAAGATTGAAATATATACAGGTCAAAAGGTCAGACACAGGAAATGGGGTGAACTTGAAGTTCCGAAAACCCAAAATACTTCCCGGTAGTGTAAAATCTCCAATTTCTTGTTTTCATTGGTAAGCCCAAAGAGCATGTTTTTTCGAGAGAGAGAGAGAGAGAGAGAGACACACAGTTTTCTCACAATAATGAAAAAAAGAGCTTGTGGATATTCATTCAAAGCAAGATGGCTTCGCTTGTAAGGCGAATGATGTTTGCTGTTGCAAGAGATTAAAATCGTAGGGAGCTCCGAGCGATAAGGAAGACTACTTATTATTTATTTGAGTTTAATTGTCAGCCATACTGATTTCAGTTTGCATTTCTTTGTTGCATTATTTGTATGATTTCTCTTTTGTACAAACTGTATGTTACCTGGGCCCCCTTGGAAATCAGCAAGTAATGCTGAAGGGGCTACCCAGGAGTGTTTAAGATGAAATGAATAAATGAATAAATAAATAAATAAATAAACTTGTGCGCGTACCTATACTGTCCGGCTCATCGCGTGGACAGGTGTAGTAGTTGATTCCATCCGTACAGTCCTCCCGATACCGTCGATTGCACTCCTCGCCCGTGCAAAAGCCAGGGACTGGGGAAGACAATAACAATAAGACAACATTCGTGCTCGCCAAAAGCAACGCGGGAAAAGGGACAAGGAACCTTGTCATGCAAAACTGCAAAAAAAGTACAGTAACGAATTAAGGGTATCAACATACATTGTATGTAGTGGTATAGTAGTCGTGTTGTCCAAACAGAGGTTTAGGCTTTTGTGAGTTTTAGGCGTTTTTATCGGGCTTTCTTTTTTTTTGTTGGACTGGTATCTTTTTTACGCAGGCCTAACGAGTCCAAAATGGTAACTGCCTGGCAAATGGATACTGCCTGGCCAATTTGACACTGTCTTGCATCCACCAAAAGATATGCTTGGATAATATAGTAGACGTGCAACTCCTCACATGCATAGCTATCAATGTTGTATAGCTTTGGATTTAGATTAGATTGTACACGTATGATCTAACAGCAATGAACATTCACACTAACCTAGGTCACAGAATTTCCATTCGGCAAGGTACCCTTCCGTGTTTCTGACGCCAACGTACCAAGAAGGTCCCCATGAGGATAACGACTCTGACCACTCTGCTAGCGGCTGCAGTTCTCCGCCTCTTCCAACTGACAACTTTCCTTCGGCCAGGCGAATCCAAAATTTCTGGAATTCATCTTCATGTGGTAACACGTTGAGTGGAAATGTTGTTGACAAGGGCAGTGCACCCTCTGTCAGTTTGCTCAGGGTGATCTGTTCGTTTCCGCTTACTTTGCGCCATATTCGGAACCTGTGTGTAAAATCATCGACCCAGAGAAAAAGTTTCCACTCGCCAGTTATCGGTGGTTTGACATGAAATGTAAAGGTGCTCGACTGTGTCACGGCCACTGTCAACGCCTGTTCCCCAGGGGGTGTTATCCGCTTGCACCCTGTCAAAAACACAAAATAATGTGGACAACAGTCGGTTACACTGATAACCAGGCATCTTTATGGAAGAGGTTGATATAATTATCAATGAATGACATGTTGACAGTTTTCCAAGAGGTGAGAATAAATTCTAACAGTGAACAAGATTATTGAAATGTTCAAAATGCTGACTGGGGTTACACTTCGTACGAAACGAATACCAAAGGCGTTGGTTCTAGGCAATTGAATTGAATTTAATTTCTTTATTTCAGGTATTTCATCCATAGAAAACAGCCGTACAAACATAAAAATACAAATAAACTATACTTACAACAAGTTGCTTCAATAATATCGATATGGTATTAAAAAGAATTGATTCGTTCGATAAGAAAGAATCTTATCCTATCTGCATTGCGTAACGTCACAAAAGCGATGGATAGCTTATTCCTTGACAAAGACTGGAGTCGTACAGTAGAAGCTGCAGTTTAACTTTTGAGTAAGAGTACCTTGTTCACAAAGTGAGGACTTCGCATCGGTTGTACAGTGTGTTGTCGCCCACCCGTAGCCCTTCGTGTGGTCGACATAGGCGCAGGTATTCTCCGTAGAGGATGAATCTGGGAACCCAGGCAGCCAGGCTCCATCGCTGCCGATGGGTTTTACTCCAATCCAGAATGACTTGGATGGAAATTTCCCGTGTAGTTTCCCGGCAATTATGTCCTAGAAAGAAACATAGCTTTTAGTCAGTTGAAGAAGTTGAAGAAGTTTTTAAAAAAACAAATCTTAGGAATACATCTAACCTTGCAATAAAGACAATAGAGAATAAAACGTCCTATACCCCTTAAATCACAATTTAAGGGATATAGGAAGATGACAGCCAAAACGTTTGCAAAGTACATAAAATTTAAAAATCTAAAAAATTGTGTGATTGCGCAGAAATCATCAACATCGACGTGGCTATGACAGAATGATTCTTTATATGCGACTTTGGATGTTGTTTCCAATATAGAATAAGACATACATCTACGCTACAGTGTATTATCAACGGTTAAGGGGGCATTTAGTTAAGATCATTGATGTCCTACCTGCTGTTGCTTCGACCTTGGTATAGCGTAGGAGGTACACAATGCACCATATGCTGCCAGCGAGGTTATCCCTTTATAGCAAGCCTCTCCATTGCCCCATCTTTGGTAACCTGTTTTGCAGTCCAGTTCATCTGCAAGTTCAAACAAGTATCACTAACATGCCATCATGCCAAGTGGTGCCAAAGAAAATTGACAGGAACTAGCAGTTGTTGGATTTTTACACTACAGCTACCGACACTGAACACATAGAAAGGGTTTTGATACTCTTTATTACTTTTTCACTCTCATGTAATATGTTACGTCAATCAATGAGACATGTATGCATTGATTGTACAAATAGATAATATATACAATTGAATTTCCCGTAAACTGTAATTCAAGTAAAATTTGGGTAACCATTTCCCTGACCCAGTTGACGCCAAGAAAAGAAAGAAACTGTGGAAATCTTTACCACTCAAGTATGTTTCAAGACTTAAGATGGTAGTAAACTGATAAACATACCTATATCAGCCTGTTCACGTATCCAGTACCTGACGCTAACGTCTTGAGCCCACAGTCCGTCTGCTATCATGTTTGTGATGTTCGTATCTTCAGGCCGGGGTGCCCTGGCTATCAGGGTTCCCCATGGAACGTTTCCGTCGGCAAGGCTTGAGGTGGTCAACAGAGCAGGGGAGGCCTGGAGAAAACATTGAGGATTAGACAACTAAGTACATGTACAGCCAAAGAGACCGGTTCTAATCACAGGTTATACACATACACACACACACACACACACACACACACACACACACACACACACACACACACACACACATACACACACACACACAAAATTATATAGTTTGTTTGTTTGTTTGTTTGTTTATTTATTTATCCAGGGGGTACATATCGCCACTAAGGCGTTTTTCAATGTGCCCTGCAGGCATACATAAATAAATAATACAAGAAAATAACAAAGTATAACAAAATGGTAAGTCAACTTAGGTACAAATTAAAGTAAAAGTATATATAATGCCACAACTCAGTAAGGTGGTCATAAAACAAAATAATCACAACTCATAATGGCAATAATGCAAAACTAATCAGGAAAATAACAAAAGGAATAACAAAAGGAATTTGCATATCAATGATATTTGATAACAATGTAGACTTGTCTGTTATGATGTGGCAAGACATTCCTGGTTGTAAAGGCGCTTAAATGATAGTCCGTCCGTCTAGAGCAGACTAGAGCAGACTAGAGCAGACTAGAATATATTACTTTGGAAATAAAGGCGTACAGTTCAGTGCTCACAGGAATTTAGCATACATTTAACTTAAGAAAAAACAGTTCCATACATATAAGATATACTAGTAAGCGTATCACTTAGTATATCACCATAGTGTATTTTCTTGTATATGTCTGACTAAAACATGAGTTACTGACCATTTTAATCAATAGTATCTAACTAACTTATCAATTAACCAACTAATAGTTCCAAAAAACTTACCGGATAGTTTGGGAGCCATGGTAGCCTGTGTCCCAGCGACCCTTCCCCGTACGTCCACGGTCCGTACCGCCTGATGATGTTTATGCCTGTCTGGTGAGGATTGCCGCTGACTAAAGAGTAGGACTTCGGAGCCTCAAACACACCGCCCCATTGTCTGATTGGTCCTACCTCGATACGGTACTATGGGGATCGGGAAAAACAGAAATATATATGTTTTAGATTTTTTGCGTATCACCCTTCTCATAATTTCACATATCAATTCAAGACTTAAGGTTGAACCGATATGAACATTCTATTTTTCTTTAACAAGTTATTAGAGTTGTATTGTGACAAGCACAGCCTCAAAAATAAATGCAAGGATGATAATTTTACTGTGTTAACGATACTTAGTCTTGTACTATATTTGCTTCAAGTTAAATTAATAGTTCTTGCCATACATTATACCCTGTACGGATGCCGCGCAATAAAGTTCTTTCATTCATTCATTCATTCATTCATAACAGAATTTATAGTAAATTCTACTTCTATTTTTAAGCGGCCAGAGACCTTCCATCCAATATCTCTTATTTTCGTATTGCTGTAAAGTAACACACATTCAATGTCTTAAACAACTAGCATTACGACATCAACTACGTAACTGTAAAAATGTAAAACGACTTGTGCTGTCTTACGTGAAACTTATTCCCTGGGAAAGAATCCTTGATCGTGTCACCGAAGCCCAGGATGGAGTAGTCATGGTTGAAAGAGGGGTATCCAACATGGCGTTCCGTCACGTGACCTTCCCAGCCTTCCCTTGTACTGGCTGTTACGAGAAGTGTCCAGCCTCCCCCGTCTCTTTTCATGTCGCAGTACACGCTAAGCACTCTGTTCTTGACCCTTATCTGGTGGATTCCCTTACGCGGGTACTCGCCGAGTATACGAGCCCGGTCCATGGCTTCACGGCAGGACCTTGGTAAGGTGTCGTCTGAAGTAAAAATGGTTGTGAGAATTATTTGCATTGAAGCGAAATCAGTGTCTTGAAACAAGAAACGTGACATTTCATACCTCTGTGAAATATACAAAGTTTTTTTGTGAATTTAGTGTTTTAATCGTTATTGAGATTTTCCCTGTCTACATCTCTAAGCGCTTCCCACTGACTTCCGGTCAACAGACTCCCCGCCAACGTCCTGCTGGCTTCTGGGACCTAACTTCCTGTGCCTGAACTTTTGTCGTAGTTGGGGACCCCCCCCCCCATTTGCTTCACATGATGTTATAATAGGACATCACTTTATACTCACATTTGTAGTTGAACTCACAAATGTATGGTCTGGAAACGGGACACGAGGAGGTGATAGAATTATCTACTGTGTCTAAGCATCCGCCTCGAACTTGCACTAGTTCCAGGTTCTGAAAAAAAGAGTGGAAAAAGATGAGGCAAGTTAGTAATAGATTGAATGATTGAAGTTCTTGTGGTTTAAGATCATAATAGCAAAAGGTCTGTTTGATTCGGTTCATGTTACATGCATAATTGGAACAGATAAATGTAATGCGTGATCCAAAAATTTGAACAACAAAAACTATTAACCAAATCAGTCGGAAAGAATAAATCATACTGTAACCAGAGCTACCAACTGTTATCAACGTTTAAAAAAACATCCTTAAATGTAGATGTCCAGAAAGTTTCCTTGTAAATTAAAAAAACAAACTTGTTACAAAAATATCCTCCGGTCTAAATGTACATTGACGATCTAAAGCTTTAAGGAGAAACAAAATGCACTCTTATATTTGGGTAAAAACTGTTAAAATGTCAATGTGCATTGCATGATATGAGCTGATCTTAACATGGTTTTAAAGAAAGTAAGGTAAACAAGAGAGATCATAAAACCTACCGCTCCTACAGTCGACTTCTCCATGACTTTTGTGGCGTAACCGGACAGGAATGCCCGCTCTTCATCGGAAGTTATTTCAGCAAGACGAGGGATCACTCCTGGCAATGGACGGAGTCTGGAGCACAGCTCACCCGAGTCGGCACTCGTGTCTTCATAGCTGATGAAATAACACGAGAAACCTTTGGAAATCCACCCAGGAGGACAAAGAGCTGAAAAGTATGAAAATGTACAAAATTGTTTCCAAAAGTAAGTTTTTCACATTTTGTTCACTACTATGCGTTTCTACGTATACAATTCAGCCAATGAGTGCACTGGAAGCCGATGATGTAATATTGAATACAATCTTGAATCGTTATGAAACTCTCCTTAAACTTAGACTTAATTGTCCTCCAAGCTTCGGACAAAAAAACCTCGGGACTTACTATACCTTTACAAATGCTTCATTGAAATTTTGCCCCTATTAAAATCATTTCAAGGCTTCGCATTAAAAAGACTAACACATGACATAAAGGCAACTGCAAGAGCACTTTCAAATTGGTATGAATTTTTGTTGGGCAAATTGATGAAGGGCATATACGTTCATGTATAAAGTGATAGACGACCAGTAAGTAGAATTAACAAATGTTATATTGAATTTCTCACTTTCATGCTCCTGTGGCAGACTGTAGATCTCTATCTCAGTTATCTTGGCTTGGGTGATGTCTCCCGTGTACATGGCGAGAACCTGCACTGAAATATACCGGGCTCGAAGTGGCGGAAATGTGACGTAATCCGGCGGAAATTTGACGTCATCCCACAACATGGCGGCCAAATCGCTCTGACTCCTTTGTGCAAGTTGCACTTCCGGTTGCTAAAACAAACAGAAGTGGTCTCTTATTAATTAGTTCACTGTATTCACTTAATTGGTATCAAAATTTGCAGATGCCTATATATGACTGGGCCATGAAAAATTACGTTCAACTTTATATGCCAAACGTTTACACCAACGTTATCACCAAATTTCAAATAATCAACAATCACTGATTTGGTGTGTTACATTTAAGAGCGGTTATGCAGGCTACAAACAGAATCAGTCAGTCAAAATCAATCAATCAATGATCAAAGTGACCAAAATATGTGATCCACACTTACATGGGATGAGCTTGCTCCATTCTCAGAGAAGTAGAACTTCAATGTCGCGATTCTGGCTGCCGGATCGTTTCCTTGCATGACGCGAACACTTTTGATGACACAATAGGTAATAGGCATAATATGATTATTACAGAAATTTGATTTTCGTTGAAAGGAAAATATTTCAATTCATAACACCTTACATATATACAAAAATCACAAAATGATATTGTTGAAATGTAAAACAACTTGATTCTATTCAAATGCAATAAAATACAACTCTAGATACAATGTAGCTCCATTGGCAAAGATACAGACCTGATACGCAAACGCACAATGTATAAAGGGAACATAAAAAATACAAATGCAATATAATACAACTCTAGATATAATGTAGCCCTATTAGCAAAGATATGGACCTGGTATGCATACGCACAATGTATAAAGGGAACATGAAAAAAAGCATTTCCTGTCCACAGTATCTAAAACTAATTAAAAGCATAATTAACGTTAACTGTACGTGTAATTGTGAAACTTTACCTGTGAATGACATGCCACTTCCCGAGCACGACCCTGATGTATTCGCTGCTTCCTGAAGGAGTCCACATCCCAGCGGCTGGGTCTAACAGCCCGTCAATAAGTCTCGGGCATTCAAGACCACCGCTGCTCGTACAGAGGCCACCGTTGGAGAGCTCCGCTACATTTATGGAGGTTGAAATGTCTACGCAAACACAGAAAGAGAAGAATTAAAATCAACTGCATGTGATATCAGTCTGCTCCAAGCTTAACACAATTTACAATTTCAGAGAATGCTATAAGCGGGTTAATGGTTACAACTGTGCAAGCGTAGCGTAATGCAATGTGGATAATATGTCAAAGTCGAAGGCCCCTGAGACATAAAGAAAACACCTCTGAACACGAGCATGGTGTAGACAAGAACTGTTCACATGTTCGCATGCACATTTGAAACCATGAACCTGCTTATTAGTTGATGTTGATATCTGTAAATGTGTTCTGCTCAAAGCCGGTTAACGTTGGTATGCATGTTTAAGAACTAAAAAAAAAAATTAAAAAAAAAGCAAAGATTGATTTGCATACCCGGTGCAGGTTCCAGTATCTCAAACCGTAGACAGATGTGGTTGGCCATGGCTTGGGGAAATACGAACACTTTGTCTGTCACGATGGGCTGGTTGAACATGTTAGTCACAACCGTGTCTGCGTCAAAATTTCCACGAAAATCCTGGAATATTGTTGAAAAAAATCAATCAGATGATGAAGTCCACATATTAGGTCCTATCTTGTCAGTTTAGCAACATGTGTTCGTGCTTGTTTGTTTGTTTGTTTGTTTGCTTCTGTGTCCGTAGTTATTTGAATACAGTAGAGTCACAGGAAGAGAGGGGAAAACGGTGTAACCACAGACTGAAGTGAGGTCAAGCTGTATGGTCAAAATGGCCTCCTGTATAAGCTGGGAGAAAGTGAAGGGTACGAAACTCAGGAACACATCATGTTTCTGCTTTGTCATCAATGTTCGTGATTTTGAGCAACTGATTCATACATTTGATATTGCAAGAATATACTCACGGGATAGTTTGTTCTACGGAGAAAAGTCCTTACGACGGTGTGTATTGCTCCCTGATACGCGTAACGTACGTGGTATGATGTCACCCAGCAGTCAGTGGAGCCAGGGATCCCTTGAGTAGCAATCCCCAAGATGATCCGTTTGGTGGGGAAAGACACTTTCACCCACTCAGATCCAACATTGTCATGTGTGGGTCGCCAACCGCCACTTCCTGGTGTAGAGAACTAAAAAACAAAGCAAATCATTTTTGCAAATATTGTTCTTTAACTTGAATATCAGAAAATCTTAGAATTACATGGCAATGCTTCTTGAAAGATGTTGCCAAGTACACTTTAGATAAATCTTAGAGTGCTAATACCATGACATCGTTGCATTATGAATATAAAAAAACAAGCCAGTACTCAGCTCATACGCAGTGAAGAAGAAGAAGAGGAAGAGAAAGAGGGGGAGGTGGAGGAAGAGGAAGAAGGAGAAGATGAAGAAGAAGGAGAAGGAGCAGAAGGAGAAGAAGAAGAAGAAGGAAGAAAAGAAGAAGGAGAAGGAGAAGAAGAAGAAGAAGAAGAAGAAAGCTAACAAGACAGGACTCCGTGCTACAAATACACAGGGTAAGCAGATACGTACCATATTATGCAGACGAGCCTGTGCGGCCTCGTACCCAGGTAGCTCACTTGACGCGGTGACGTAACTGTCAGGAATCCACCTGTTGGACAGACCAACACCCTGGGACGGCCCGGCCATGAGACCATTACCACGGACTGGTAAACCTGGGAACGAGTTGTTTTGTCCAGTTAATGCTATTAATGTCACAATTCCCAACCCGGGGCAATTCGCGGCAACGAAAAGTATAATATAAAAGACAACAAAACACAAAAAAGGTGAAAAAATAAATCACGAGCACTACACTATAGTTGTGTATATTCATGATGGGAATTATTCTTTTTCGTTAATGGAACAGCTTGACCGGCCCAAGTTTGGAAATGTGACCTTAGCATTGGGCTGTATAGTTTATATATATATATAATACTATATTAGCTTAATTTATCATAAACATAGCTATCATAAGCTATCATAAACAAATTAGTATGATGATTAACAACCATACCAAAGCATTGCCTTACCAGTTTAAGTTAGCAAGTTTGAACTGAACAATGGATAATTGAGGGATTGTGTAATACAGTACTTACCAACCCATCTGAACTTGGCTGTGAAACCTGTCAACCCGGTTGTGGATCCGAGGCTTACAAACCGGATGTAGACGTCACTTCCTGTGGTGTACATCCTAGCAGGTGGGACGCCTCCAGAAAACTTCCCAAGGGAAGGCGCTGCATGGCTGGAACCATCGTAGACCTCTACTCGGTCTGTTCCAGTGGCTGTTGTTGTAAGTGGACCTGATAATAAAATGCCACCATATCATTTTTGTTATAATATATACATGACATGTAAATTCTAAAACAATCATTACCTCTGTCAGAGGGTTTTCAGTGTGTCTATTTGGAGTTTGCTTGTGTTTCCATAGGCCACATGCTAGACACGTCAGAGACACTGATATATATATATATATATATATATATATATATATGTGTGTGTGTGTGTGTGTGTGTGTGTGTGTGTGTGTGTGTGACTATTGCCTTATGGAAGACAGTGTGAAGATGCATAGACAGAATCAGCGAGAATGCATCCCAGATTTTTATCTTCAATGTGGTCTACCATTGGATACTATACCCAGTGTTATGCTAGCCTATTAATCTGCTTAAAAAAGATGCGTGCAAAAATGCCGATTCCAAAAAGAAGTAAAAATATTACCTACCTGTCGATCCAACCTGGAAAGGAGGCTCGAATGTCAGCTCAATGACGAAGCCCTTTTCCGCGTGAACCAGCCAGACACAGCTGTGCTGCCCGCTGTAACCGCTAGGGTAGCCGGGTGACGTAATGGTGCCGGAGGGCTGGGTGATGTTCTTCAGACAGGGACATTCCACCTGAGAAACTACGGGGAAAACATCCACGTCATCGATACGTCGATGAAGGCTAGACATCCATGTAATGAGATACACAACGAAACAGCTCCTCGAGCAACATTCAGATTCTCTTCAGTTGCTTGAGTAACTGTTTTCTTGTGCATCAACGTCATCATTTGATCACTGAAGGTCAGTATCGACTGAGTATTCTCTATCTAGTATTGTTGACTCCATGTGCGGAGTTTTTGTTTTAGGTGTGTTTGTTTGCGTGTGTGTCCGTAGGTATTTGAATACAGAAGAACCACTGGAAGTGAGGGGGAATGGTGTAACCGCAGACTGAGAGGAAGGTCGAAGTGGAGGTCAGAATGGTCTCCCCACAGGCTGGTAGGCAAGCTACATACCCAAATGCCATGATGTTTGGCTGACAGGAAGTGGTAGTGTCGTTACAAATGAAATATTTCAATAAAACCAGTGATTTATTCATCTATTCATTGCAAAAAAAATAATAAAATGAAAACAACTTATGTTGAAGAACTATAGGTACCTTTACTTTCCGTTGGACAATCGACATTGACCCCGCTGATGACGTCAGAGGCATCAGACAAAGACGGAAACGACCACCCGTAACACCGCCCCGCATAGCCAGGGTGCACGTACGTGGTTAGAACGAGCGTGTACGTCATACACAGCGGTTCCTGTGCACAGGCCTGTGCACACGCTGCCTCGTTGTCTCCGAAATAGCCGAAGTAGAACACGTTAGGCCTATCTTCGTACAGAGGGTTGCTCTGCAAAGGGTTTCCTTTGCTGAGATGCTTTTGCCAGCAGAACTTTTCAACTGCAACAAAATCAATTCAAATACTAGAAAGATGCATAATGTTTACATTCACATGCTTTATCCCAACAAACTACTGCTCTGTTTATTCTTGAGACTAAGCTTTAACTTCCAACACTAACTACAAAGAATTGGGACTTACCCCCAATTTTCGGTTGACTTCATCAACCTTGTTCACCGTCTACTCTTGGGACGTGACGTCAGAGACATGTGACTACATAATGTTACCTAACACCACAGGGTTTCTGCTACAGCACAGCACCACCTCTTGGACATTAACCAGAAACATCACTTTTACAGTAGAGAAATGAATTTTGGAATGTGTGGCATCGGTTGATTTGAACACCTACCCGAGGGCCTGTAGTCCACACAGCCAGCACATGAACAGTGATCCGGAGTATCACCACACCAGCCTCCCGGTGAACAGCAGGGGTTAGGCCCAAAGGGGTTACACTTAGACGGGATGGATGTTCCTGGGAGAGGATAGTTCGGTCCGCATAGCAAATCTTCTGCTCGAGCGCCGAGCCTCTGTTCCTGACCGACCTCTGAAAATCAGGGGAAAAAAACACAGCAACTAACGGTTAAATGTTGTTTTTGTTTCGGGGGAGGGGTAGTATTAATTACATGGTTATCAGCCAACTATTAGATCACATTATTAGAAATCAAGGCTAAGTGTGAAAATATTGTACTGTGGCATTCATTAAATGCATGTTGATATCATTATGACTAGCAAGGCAACATCCAAAACCACTTTTCGCCTGACTATGTATCACGTGTTGGCAAAAGTAATGTAATAGCAGTAATAAGATACCAAACGATACCACCTTGCGAATTCGAAGCTAGTGTGCTACGCCGAAGGGCGGTCATGCCGGTTATACAGATACAGAAGAATATAGGATGCACCACACAAAATGTCTGGCAAATGTCGTATGATCATAGGCCAATATTCGTACCTCCAACGTCATAGATCGATACAAGACTGCCACCGCCACCGCAGTCTTGGTAACGATTCTCGGCACAGGCAGCCGCGCACTGGTCATCCGGAATTCTGTTTTGTTGGTCGACCAGAGTCAAACCACATGCACAGTGGTCACGGTTCCAAAGCCCTGTATTAGTACAAGTATAATGTAAATAATAGAAATGTTCGCGGTGTTGTTTTTTATGAGCTTAACCGCGAACTCATGTCAATGCGTTTCAAATGTGATGCTACTGTTCTTTCAACCGCGAAATTTCCTCGCTAAAACGAAGCAAAATTACATACTTGTACTACGTCATTATTGTTGTATTAAAAGATCAAAATATATTTCACTGTAAGAAAATGCTTCATATTTTATATTATCTTCTATTAAAAATCCATATACTGCAATCGTTCAGCAAAAACCTCTTACAATTGCTACAAATGACCATGCCTATATTTTGTTTATTATTCATTAAATAACAACCCCCTGATAACTACGAACTAACATTTATGAAATGATATAGATTGCATAAGTAAGTTTGTCTGATTTTTCTCTTTGAGTGAACACACAATGCATTTTACATTCCACAGACATTCTAGGTAATGTTCAGAAGCCTACTGTAGCGTGCTAAATATACCCTAAAGTCAATTTTTCATCAGTATTACATCAGCTTACACAAGAAAAGATTCCTATACCGTATGTCAATGAACTGGAATACTTCACAGGACAGGACACTTGTCTAAAGTAAACCATAAATTGTACTTGTATGATTGTCATGTCCATGTTGTTATCATGTGTTACATGTATGGGTTGCCCTTTTTATTGATGTATTATGATTCTAAAAGGACCACTGGAAGAATAGCTAGTGTACAAATGTATGTCAAGCTAAACGTGGATCTAAATAAAGTCAAGTCAAGCTTGTCATAATTTTCTACAACATATAGATATGATGGAAATATAGATAATGATATACCCTAAATAGTCTTAATATACAATACAATTTGCAATAGTATTAGGTAACAAAGGATATAGTGAAGAAAAAAAAACACCTGCGTAGCGATAGCCTCCCTTCCTGCAGTGTTCCGCACAGAACTCCAAAGTCATCGCGTCAGATGTCAACTGCTGGTGTACAAATTGTACTACTTCCGGCAAAGTGAAGCACCCAATGTACTCGAGCTTGATGCTGTCAACTAGGTGAGAAAAAGCAAGAAAAAAAAGCAGAATTTATTTTTGGACTTCCTGGAAGTGTTTAGGGGCTTCTTGAGCTTCAAGTTCACCTCATTTCCTGTGTCTGACATCTTGATCTCCTGTAATTCTTTCTGGCAACCTTCCCCCACCCACGTGCTGTCACAACCTACTCTGTCCGGACAAACAGACACACAAAACCACAGCTCAGTCACCCAAAACAATACTTCCAGTCATGCAATAAAGCAGCCAATAGATCAGTGAAATCCAGAGTGTCCATCCCACTAGAATGTTGTTATTCTCTTCTATAAAGGTAAACATCAATACTAAGTCGAAAATTTACAAGTAACATACCCCGTACGGTCGAGTTCATGCTGCAAAACTCTCCGGGGGGAGGCGCTTGTGGTAAGGTTGCCTGTGTCACGTGAACCGGTTCGCTGATGCCTCGTTCCCCAATGGCAACAACGGTGAAACCGTACTCCGTTGAGAGTCGAAGTCCATCCACCGTCAGGCTCGCGGAGTCTCCTGGCAATGTTGTGGTCTCCACGTCACCACATTTGGTGTAGGTGACGTCATAAAACAATGGGGTCGGCATGGGAGTGTTCCACACGAGAGTGAGGCTCTTCTCCGTCACAAGGTCAAAGTTCACATCAAGAGGGGGGTCTTCAGAAAGAAAGTACAGAAAACTTATTAATTATTCTTTATTCTGTATTCAAACACGCAGACAATATTCTCAGTCTGAATTATGTTGTTCTGGCAATGAAAAGGTCTGTAGTCTCATTGTACACTTAAAGTTACAAACTTGTATAATCTAATATGACATATAATGGGCAACGTTGAAACAAATACACATATATATATTAAACAATTACACCACATCATACATTCAATATAACATTTTAAAAAAGGGCAGACTATAGACTATATTTAATATATTGGAGTCTGGCATAATCACCGACTCTACCGATAGGGATCGCGATCGGAGTCTCTGTTGGCAGAGTGGCGATCAGGATGCTAGGAATGTGTTAGGGTGGTCTCCCATTTATAAACCTGAGTTTCAAGTCAATCCATTGGTCTAAAGTGACATGAATCGAAGTTGAAAAGCTCTGCCTTCTTTCATGTGAATGTCCACATGCACTGAGGAACATGTGCAGACCCTCTCTACCAGTAGAATCGGCGATTTTGCTAGATTGCATTCTCTACCCTGAAATATATATATATAATCAACTGGTGTATTGCAGGTAATATTCTTAAATCAATCATTTCATCAAGCAGTTATCAGCTCCCATCTCAATAAAACATCAGTGTTAAATTGTACATTGTTGCTGTTGTTAGATATAACATTGGTGAGTAAATAATGTTAGTATATGAATGAATGAATGAATGAATTTTATTAACGTGTCATGCGACTTTTCTCGCCCAGCCCATGTGGGCTTATAAGACACCAAAACAGAAATGATATAGTTGTAACATAAATAGAAAGTAAACATAAATCCAAATCAAATGAAAGGTCATGCTGGAGGCATCAAATAAATAACTAAATACAACATTAAAGTAGTGCACAACGTCCAATCGAAAATACACAAAGTCAACTCAAAAGGTACAACTCAAAGTATAATTCCTCCTACCTGAGATCCGATCATACATGTTGCCGAGTGATATGGAGGATTTCTGGGCGGCTGAGCAGAGCTGGTTTTTCAGTGCACATGTAGACGCGAGGTTGTATTGGAACGACAGACATGCTGGATCTTCACAGCAGCGGTCCGCACAGAACTGTAGGGAAACCCCGAGGTGAAAAGTCGTGTCCCCTCCCAAACAGTCACTTTCGGGGACGTGGCGAAACGACGATACTCCACACGGTCCTCCTGGTAAAGGAACGAGTGTGAGTTTTACTAGAAGCACTACGATCAAACACCCCTGTCGTATCCAGAACTGTGCTTATCTAGTTCTATGACTGAATGTGTTAGGGTTAGGATCAGGCGCTGCTCTGGATTATTCAAGAACGTAGATTTGCCCCTGAGGCACGGTTCTGAACACGCGTGGACTATCCAGAACCGTGCCTGAGCATGGTTTTGGATAAAGTATGGCTCTGGCTACAACAAAGGCCAGATCGTGAAAGAGACAGGACTTCTAGTCTAAAAAGTCTAAAAAGAGAGCGGAGTCTCGGCCCCTGGACTAAGAAAACGTTTAACAATGGAGAAACCTAACGGAGGGGAGCAAGGGGACAGCTCTTGCCCTAGGCACTTAGACAGGTAGGCAGACAGGCAAAACTGCAACTATTTACGAAATCAACTAAGCCACAACATATTGTGCGAGAGACCATGATCACCATGCTAACAACTTTTGGTATAGAACAAGACAAAAACGGGTTCAACCTTACCTATCCTTGTTTGTGACTGTTGCTGCAGCACCACCACATTCCCGGAACCAAGGTAGGCCGACAGGAAAATGGTGTACAGCTTCCCGGAACGAAGTTCCTCCAGCCTGGCCGTTGATTGGTCCCAGCTCAGCACCGGGCATAGATCGGTGACCAGGTCCTCGCTGTCCTCCCGGTAGCTCAGACGGTAGTAGGACGGGACTTCTGCACCAGCCCAGGAGACGGTCAGAGCCGTTTGTTCAACACCAGTCACGGACAGCTCCCAACCCTCCGAAGATCCTGGGAACAGAAGGTAAAATTTACCTCTTTTTTTTGTCAAACTACAGCTTTTTTGGTCAAACTACATACTTCATGCAAGGAACAGTACAGGGAGGAAGAAAGGGGGGTAAGGAACGGCAAAAATGTGAAGACAATAAGAGGAACAGAAAACCAAAAGGTGTGGAGAAAACTGGTTGTCAGATCGTCTGTCGTGCCCCAACGGTCGAATAATCAAGAGTAAGGGATAGATGAGATGATACGTCAACAACGTTAAAAAATCAAACGTTTGAACAGCTGTTGCTGTCATGCGGAGGTAGTGTTTTGACTGACATTACCTCGCTTAAACTCGAAGTAGTCACTGGCTGCATCTTGGTCTAAATGAGCTCCGATGGTGTCTCGGTTCGCTGTACTCAAGACACATTCACGACTGGCTCCACTTGTCATGTAATTAAACGACCTGTAAAAAATAATAAATCAAAACATATGAATGAATGAATCTTTATTAACGTGTCTTGCACTTTATGCACTCAGTCAGTATGAGCACTAGTAGAAGATACAAAATGAATGGTACATAAATCAAGAGAACAAAGGTACAGAGTAAATATAGACAAATACACAGCGCTTAAGATGGCAGTATTGGCATCAAAACTGTACCTGCATTGGAATGATGCTTCGCGGCACTTCCAAGCGCACTCCTCCGCGGACAGAGATCGTAGGATCAACGGAACATCTGCAGACAGCCTCTGTCCTTGAAAGATGGTGAAGTCTTTCATGCTGTCGTCTGCAAGCAAATTCGCATTTGTTGATATCCATGCAATTATGAATGAATTGATTAATTAATGAAGACTTTTATTGTACGTTTATGCTCTTACACGGTAAGTACAGGTCATGTAAAAAGCAGACGTAGAAATTACAGAGATATCTTACTCTACATACTAATGTGAACTACTTTGTATATGTTCGACTACTATGTACAGTTTCAGTTGTAAATGCATGAACAAAACGGAGCTTGTAATACAAGGCCAATCACTGCTAACGTGAAGCTAATTTGCAATCTATGACCTTTGACCTTCATAACCTGATTGGATCAGCACCACCTGATTAAGAAGAGCCTATCTATCCCTCCTCTACTACTAGCACCGTCATCCAAAATACGTACATATATACATAGGCTAACCTGTTTTTGGTCTTCCATACAGCCACACTTCCCTGATCCAGGGCTGTTCTCCTCCATACGTGGATAAAACACTCACACGCCAGTAGTGTCCTACAGCTCTAAAGTTCTGAAAAATCTGTAACGGTAACAACAAGAACATTTTGATCAGATGCTGTCTTAAAGTTAATATGTTAGAAGATATGTCGACGAAGGTAATGAGATACACAAGGAAATTGTTACTCAAGCAACTAGATAGAGTTGAAAACTGTCAGAAGACGTTTCAAGTAGCATTAACTACTGTCACTGACGAAAAGTCACTGACGAAAATTAGTGGATGCTACTTGAAACATCTGACAGCTTTCAACTCTACACAGTTGCTTGAGTAACAATTTTCTTATGTTTAAGAACATAATGTTTATATTGTACATATTACAGTGATGTTGATTCAAACATGGGTAAACTATTTATTATTGTCTTACCTGCATTTCAGACGTAGCTTGCTCTGCCATCCATGTGCCGATACCATTCCAGTCACCAGACATTCTGTTGGCAAACTGGATGTTGACCCACGAAGCATCGTGAGTGACGTCACCATAGCTTGCAATGCCAACTTTGGTCACAACGTGGCGCTGTTGTAGGTCGAAGGTCAAGTACCAGGCGCCACCTCCATCTTGAGGGATGGGAGTGTTGCTGAAGGTTTCAAAGTTTCCATCGAAAGTCTTCGAGTCCGGTGTGATGTCCCAGTTGTTACTGACTTGGATCCATTGAGGATGTGACAGTCCTAAAAATTAAAAAAAAAAAACGTTTTACAAGGAATGTTTAAACTTCTTGCCTAGTCCACTGAAATTATAATCCAAATAATCCAAAAATGTGGAAGCATACATCCCTCGTAGTCATTTTATCAAAAGATTATCCCTTTGGAAACAATTGAAACATGTTAACAAAAAGTGAGCAAAACGGACCGACCTTCGCCATCACAGCTCCCATCCCTCAGCATGACGTCATCAATGGCGCTATCACCCTTCAGTCCTCCACCAATCACAGCTTCGAACTCCACATGAAACGGCCGGTCAAAGGTCAGCGGGATGCGGGCAATGTTCCAGACGTCTGATTGGTTGCCACTCATCGTCCATGTTGGATACCGTTCGACCTTGAATAAATACATTGTTAGTGATAGGCATTGTCAATGTACAACCAAGGTCATTTTGGAGTTCCCGATTCAACACATATTCAACAAGCTGAGAAAAATATCACTTACAAAAACAACTTAACACAACAATGGCATCAAGAAAATGAATACATTAAATTAAATTCACGTAGTGTTTAAGAGAATCAATTTTTTATCAGGGATTAAACACTTAACGTTGGAAGAAGGCAGATTGAACTAGAAAGGTAACATTTACAAAGCAAATGCATAATGTTTACCATCACATGGTCTAGACTAACAAACTATGTATACTGCTCTGTTGTGCTACAAAATGTAACCAACCCAACACCATAGGGTGTCTGCTACAGCACCAGTTACCATGGTGACAGACGTCTGGCCCAGGTTATTGGCTTTATTTTTTTTGGAGAAGAAGAAGAGGAAGAAGAAACAAAGCAAGGTAAACATAATCATTTCTATTGTTCATATATCAAAAACGCACTTGGTCAGTGTAGACGTAGACATTGAGTCTCCCCACGTCCTCCCCGTACATGTGGTAGTGGAACTCCAAACACAGCTCGCCGCCAAGAGGCGCTGCCGGGCACTGTGGTGACGTCAGCCTGGCTCTGTCTTGCTCCCTCCTTGGAATGGACGCCTCCGTGTAGATGTAACGTCCTTTTTCAAGTAAGGAAAGGCAAGTATGATTTTAAGAAACAATTTCAACCTTAAGAAGAACATTTTTGCAATCTTATTTTTGCACCATTAATGTTATATATAATTTTACAGATTTTTAGAGATTACTTTTCATAGATTACTTGTAATTTTTTATGTGTATATGAGACAACAGACCATTCAATTGTCAGAACAACATAGTTCAGACGGAGAATAAGTCTGCGAGTTGTTTGAATAAAGATTGAATTGAATTTAACTATTTTCTTACCTTTGTCTGCTGCAGTATAGGTGTGATCGCTAGGTGGTCCGGTGTACAAAGAGGGCGTCTGCCCGTGTTGGTGTGTCCAGTCGAAGTCGTCTTCCTGGCTCTGGGCGTATCCGCAAAGGTCGGGCCGCTCGAAATCACAGCTGCATGGCGTTTCTATAACAAGAAATCGTTGTCGACATTATACATGTTGAAGAAAATAGAAGAAGAACATATATAACCCCAAAACGTCCCTTTTTTTCTAAACTGCTCTTATATTCCTTTTCTTTTTTTCTATCATGTGCTAACGTTAACAATACCTTGGGTTGTGACATTACAATAACACTCGTTGCTAATCATTAGTTTACAGCAATTGCAAGGTTCTAGCTACATGCAGAAGTCCTGATGGTGGAAAGAAGATGCCGGTGTACTCTTGTTAATACACAGCATTATTAAGTAGAATGTGGACTTACCCTTGACTGTCTCAAACGTGACTTCGCAGATGCAGATTGCTGACGACCCCTGGATCCGCCAGTAGCGACCACGTGACCGGATACTCCAGAGGTAATACGTCACGTCGTCAAGCGATTTAACCACCACGTGACCAGCTACCGACCAATCAGCACCCGGGTCCTGTTTCGATAGCACTGTCACAGTCGTAGTGGTGGAGCCTGATGTTGAAGTCAAACAAAGAAATGTACACGATGAAGGACAAGTTAAACAGGTGAAAGGTGGGCACTAGATATTCAAAGGTCTAAAATATCCAAGAAAAGGTAATAATATACAATAAGTAACAGAAATGTAGGAAGATATGACCACTGCAAACAGTCATTGAAGATCGGCAGCAGAAAACGTCTAGTTTTTTTTACCTGTAGCCGTTAGTTTATGGAACAAAAATTGGATAACAAGGCACCCATCTCTGACAGAATAGCAAAATTCAAACAAAGAATGTGCTGTTTTTAAAGTTGCATAATCTTTAGCACATACAACAAGCCATTTTCCTACTTGAGATGAGTATCCCCTTTATGATCTCATCTGGTCCATATACAAGAGGCATAAGTTATTGCACGAGACTGAGAAAAACTTAGGAATAGCCAAGAGCACATGTATGTGACATTACCTGTACCATCCCATTGACAAGCCTGTATCCCCACACGAGTCACTGTTACTGCCTGGGGGAAGGCGTACTCCGCATGGAACGGGCTGTAACCCATGGCCCAGCAGGTCTCCTGCCCGCCGTCTATGGTGTCTGCGGAGCTGCCTTGAACAGTCATCCCCCAACTGTCCTGCAGTACTGGTCTTTCTCCGCCAGTGCTGACTGTAAACGGGAACGTAAGTTTAGACACTGTTTAGCTCAACAATGCTTTCAGCACCAAGGACAGAGCCAACGGAAAGGGCTATAGTAATGCCAAGAAGTGGGGCTATATGTGGATTCATACATACTAGGTAAAACTTAGAACAAATGTCAAATTTAAAACACATTTAAAAGAGTCAGTGACAAGAAACGTAGGACCTTATGATACAGTTTCATCACAAAGGGCAGAGTCAGTAAAAAACGTATCGTCATAGCAGTCATATTACAGTTTCTGTAGCAGCTGGTAGCAGCTGTAGCAGCTGGTATACATTTATGCTCCGCTAGAGGGCGTCTTTGCGTTGCTAAATCGTCCGTTTCAGTGCCAAGGGCAGAGCGAAGGACAAAAAGTATGGGCCTTACTTTACAACAGTTTTAGCACCAAGGGCAGAGTCAGTAACTAGAAAAGTAGGGCCACACTTTATGTTACAGTTTCAACAGCAAGCAAAAAAGCGAAAGTGATTTCTATCCAGTTATATCTCACTGGAAAGCTACTTTCCACTGGTCATAACTTAGAAGGCACGCTATGTACAGTATCTACAGATTCATTGCACCTGGGAAAATCCCCTAGCTCTTTTCGACAAGTACAATGAACAGTGGACCACGGCTTAATGTCCCGTCCTAAGGACTGCGACACTTCACAGTAGCATGCATGTCGGGTGAGCAACAACAGCAGGGATTCGAACTCCAAACCCCTTGGTCCAGCTAACCTCTGGACTACTCACGCTACACGCAGCAGCTGGTATAAGTTTATTCCCCGCTTGATGGCGTTTTTGTGCTGCTAAATGGTCCGAGAACACGACAACGTCACACTAGCTTCTCAGGAGTTTTCAAATATTGTAGTTCGCAACGATTGGGTAAGCCACGACAACAGACTTCAAAAGGCGTGGTTCATTTTACCATTGCCACATTGCACGGTATAACGCATGCACTCCAACAGTCACACAACTGTTGAACATTCCTTCGCTGGGACACTTGTTGCCCCATTTCTTAATTGCATGGAAAACAACAGCTCGTACCACAATAGGACGGTTGCCGCCCTCATCAAATATTTAGAGCGCTTTCAGACACTCCTTTTGTGACAGCTGCGGTAACTAAGACTCCACATTATCATTAGACAATTTGACTTTATGATTCACACCACTGCCTCCTTTGTACGCCCAGTGCCACGATGCCTATCTTTGTTTTTATTGTCTGACGCATCGCAGCCAAATTATATATTCTTAACCAATGTTACCTTAGAATTTCAACAAAATGCACCTTAACATTTCAAGAAAAATGCACCTGAACATTGCAACAAAGCACACCTCATATCATTTCAAATGCACCAAAAGATTTGTAGAATGCGGTCCCAGTCCTTGATACAAAATTTTCTGTGGACACCCTGGCTTATTCCCTCACTAGTGAAGGCTAGACTACTGAGGGTATCACCCTGGCACCATAAATGTAAGGGCCCGGTCACAAACGTCGTGCAATCGCCAAACTGAGGGCATCTTAATTTAAGATAGTCTTACATGTGTCCTATAAAAGCCAGTTGTCTTGTTACGGAAAATACTGTCTTAATAATAGATACTTGCGGGCGGTTCTGTCACAGCCTTCTTGAAAATCCTATGCTATGTATACATCAAAATCGTATGACGACCTACGAAGAATGTAACCGCGCCGTAATAGCAGCTTCCTGGCCTCAAAACAAACGCCTAAAATTTCATAAGTATATATTGCGCACTTCGTCGTCCTTTTTAGGAGAAAACTACTCCCTTACCTGCGGGACATCGTTGCGCCCAGGCCCCGGTCACCACCAGCAGCAAGCCCGTCACCACCGCCCAGGTCCCCGTGGGCTTCGGCATCCTGCGAGGATGTTCCCCGCAATGTGCGAGGAAAACACCCCGCTAAGATCTCACTCAAAGATGTCGGCTTTGTGTCACAGTAAGTACTAAAGCTAAGCACGAAACGTTTACGGTATAATTCACTGTTTTCTAAAACATGCTATTCAGCGGTCAACTGAATAACACGGTATGAGCAGAACTGCCGGAGATGATGGACAGACCACCTGTTGGACACTGCAGATGACCAGAATGCCCCTGGTGGTGTGATGTACGCGCTTGTGGTCAGTACGTCTACCTCAACACCAGTGCGCCCACAAGACTGCGGCGTCTGCACGGGACCCACCGACAGAGGGACTGTGCGGTTAACCTTCTCCCTGCTGCCTTACCTTGTTACCAATAGAGAATTGGTAGCCAAATGGCTACTTCAGCATGATAAAGGTTAAGTCTTTATGGTGCCGCCCATTTTTTGACAGGCCGTTAAATAAGTCACTTGGCAAAATGAGCAGCGTGCATATTCATTCATATCCACTGATGCAGTGGTAATCGTCGCGTGGCATCGCAGTTACCATCACAGCATTGACGCACTTGTAGATGTTGCCTAGCATTTCATGAGCACTTGTTGGAAAGCATTAACTGACGGTCTTTAAGTTTATACAATAGGTATGGTGTAAAAGACGTGAATGTTAGTAGTATGGTAGCCTCTACCAGGCTTCGGAAGCGACTGGAAAGAGTAGAAATTCACCAAATAGACAAATAACATGCCTGGGGAGTTGGTTCGCTGAAGGAGCGGCAAATGTACTCTTTAGCGGACCAACTCCGCTGGCATGTTGTGTATTTGGCCAATTTCTACACCTTCCAGCCGCTTCCGAAGCCTGGTACAGGTTAGTAGTATGGCACCATGTTTCTAAATTGGAAAAAAAACATGGTTATATTTACGTCAATGCACAGATTCAACTTAGTCCATATGCCCGCATTTTTGTTGTGTTCTCCACTTGTATGTATACATATATTTGTCACTTCTGCTAATTGTTTTCTTGGCGGTGCCGTATACCTGACAATTGTATTCGTCTGGTCCTGTCTCCATAGTTGATATTTGGGCGTCACCCAATATCAAATAGCCTGCCTCCATACCCGCTGTGCTCTTTCCTAATGGTCAACAACGTACTAAGTACATGCTAAAGCTACATTATGTAACATTAAGACGTCAATTTTCTGGTCATTTCTTTACAAAGTAAGTTGAATCAAACCCACTCCATTGTAGGTAAGTGCCATTCAGAAAGTGGAGGTGCTAAAATATAATGCCATACAACTGCGTTTAAAGGTTGGAAATACAGCTGTCAGCCATTTGTTTACATTCTGGTAGTTTTTTCGTGGTGCCACAAACTGAGTGCGCCTCATGCGAGCTGTTTTGTTGCCAACCATTAATATCAGAAATGTGACAAAACTATGTCGAAAATTGGAAGTAAATTACAATCAAGTGGGTTTTTTTCAACTAAAATTTAACAATTGCAAAAATATTACATAATGCCCCTTTAATTAAATGTTTCATCACTTTTAGTCATTTTCAGCTTGTTTACATACATCCTGTGCAGGTTGAACGTTGTGAAATTAATATTCATGTGAAACTGTTTTCCACTGTCTGCATTCTCAGTTGGATGCACCATATGAATATTAAATTCTCCAGATCACACTACGTGATCTTACACCAACACTAGCAAGGAATATAATACAAAAAGGAAACAGTTCTAGATGTGGGTTTGTATCACAACAAACAGATCCGGAAGCCGTGGGTTTGAAAATGAATTTATATTCTAGATCTGTAGTTGTAAAAAGAAATATGTAGTGTTTGAATACAAGCTATTTCTACATATGCTTCAGTACTAAATGTATAGTGCACCTACTAGTAATAGTATGCCAAGATGGTGTAATGGTTTTTAACAAAGCAGAAGGGTTTCACTAAAAACTTATGGCACAGTCACATTCATCGTAGGTTGTCATACGATTCAGATATCGTCAAGTTCCGATATCATAGAATTTTAAAGCAGGCTGTGACAGAACCAACCGCCAAGAAGGATCTAAGGCAGTACTAGAACATGCACATTTATCTACATAACATGACCTCGGTTAGCGATCGTACAACAATCACACGACAAATGTGACCGGACCCTTAGGAAGAAAGGAATGGAATCAAACTGATATTCATATTTTTCCAGTTCTTCTAGCCAGTGTATGTACAGATATGAATTCTGACACTGCCATACTGCATGATATAGACATTAAACTATTGACATCACAAACTAAAAACTTCACAAGTTACAACTATCAGGTGTTCTATATTCGCAAAGCACAATATAGTTTGTAGTAATATACTACAAGGAATTGGTCCGTGTAATACTTACTCTATCTCTGTGTCACAACGATGCTTGAAAACACTTGTGCAACCATTAAATCATTATTAGTACAATTTTACAGAACTAAAAAGAAAAGTTACATTGATATCAGGCAGACAAAAATGGCCCCCACATCCCTTTGTTCCACGAGTATTTCTAACATTAACTTTTACCAACGCAAAGTAGTTGTACAACCAGTGAGTAACAGTAGGCTGTCGGTGCATCTTATCAACAGAGCTGAAATTATTGGCACAATATAAACATAGTCCGTATTCCTATCTTCTCCTGTGGCTGTCCTGCCACTGGTTCCCTCTGCCTCTGTCACGGCTGTTACGATCCTGCCTCCATCTATCCCTGTCCCTGTCTCGATCTCTGTCCCTTTCCCTGTCCCGTTCCCGGCCCTCCCGACCCCAGCCGTGGTCCCGGGATCCCCTGCGGTCTTCTCTGTGGTCGTCGCGGCGACTGTCGTCCCGGCGACTGTCTCTCCGATCGTCCCTGCGATCGTGCCACCTGTCTCTATGGTGACGGTCGTCCCCCGAATCCCTGCGCACCTGCCTGCCGTGTTCGTTATACTCAAACCTCTGCACGTTTCTCGGATCATACCCGGGATACGGCCCAGGTGGCTGCCTACTATCGCCATGGTGATGACCCTGGTCGCGACCTGAATCGTCAGGACGCCTTTCCCCTACTGCTGGCGCAGGTTGTCCCGTAGGTCGTGCTTGACCCTCGGGGGTCCCCTGTGGAGGCATATACTGCTGCCCAGCAGAAGCAGTGCTCTGATTGGCTGTCCATGTTCCACCAAAGCTTCCTATTGGCTGTGGCGCACCTGGGATCTGTTGCTGTCCAATGGCTGCTTGCGTGGCTTGCCCAGGAGCCTGGTGGAAGCCTGCACTCGGTATCTGTGACATCTGGGGAAGGTACCCAGACAGCCCCGCCTGTGGAATCCGCACCTGCTGCACCAGCGGCTGCTGCGCGACTCCCGTGGTCGGGGGTACCTGGCTCGTCTGCTTCACGATGGAGCTCACCTTCTGCAGGAGTTCGGAAATGTTCGCTGGGATCTCGAAGGACGCGCTCGTCGAACTCGGGCCCGCAGCTCCACTGCCCGTTAGCTTCGACACTGCCTCGGTTACCTTCTCCAGGGGCTGGGACGTCGCCGCTTTTTGTTCCACCTTTTCTTGTACCGCGCTTGAATACCCTGAACTGGTTGATGCTGCAGTACCTGCATCGGAGCCTCCTAGGCCTGGAATAGTTACCGCCGGAGCTATATCTCCTCCCAGCCCTGGGATCATGGGAAGCTCGGGACTGTCACTCCCTTCCACTTTGCTGCTGTCTGCACCAGTGGAAACAGAACTAGCAGCACCGGTCTTGTTCTCAGCAGCAGAAGTCTTAGTGCTTGATGCTGTGGCGGAAGAAACTGATTGTGTGGAAGCAACAGTGGTCTGGGCTTGAGAAACAATGTTTTCCCCTGCCATCGTGACTGCTTTTGCATCCAAGGCGGAAAATTCCACGACAGGACTACCTGCAGCACTGTTCGGACCGCTACAGATGCTCTCCAAGTTCTTCTGTTGCTCAAGAAGGAGCTTCTTCTGCTCCTCCACTTGTTTAGTCAGCTCGATCAGCAACCTCTGCTGCTCGGAGAGGGTTGGGTTGTCTCCTAGTGGAGTCATCAGAATGTTGTCTAAGGAAGGCTCTGATTGGCTAGCACTGGCTTCGTTGGAGTCTGACTGACCAATGGGGGCCTCCAACACACTGTCGGAGTCAGAGTCCTGTTGTGCAGGAGGGGATTGGGGTGGGGGGGATTCGACGCCCTCCTCGACGGGGAGGAAATCTTCGTCTCCAGGGTCGTACGGCTGTTCCTCCTCCTCCTCCTGAGCAGCCTGGCCCGGGGAGTACGGCATCTCCTCCATCTCATCCTGACTCGTTCTGTGGGGGGAAAAAATCATCATCATCATAAAAAATTTGTTTATTTGTTGTTCGCACATAAAGAAATAACATAATAAAACAATAAAATAGTGACAATAACAAACATGCAGGGGAGGCCTGAAACCTAAAAGGCTTATCTAGGGCCTACCCTAAACAAAATATAAATATAATGCTGTTACAAAACAACGTTGAATTAAACAGGTAATGAAAATACAAAAGGATAGGAAACTTGTTAACTAGTTTACTATACATTCGAAATGAAGTAGGATAACTCAGTTGTGAAATTTATGATGATACATACGTAGAGAGATGATAAGATAATTATCATAAATAAGGATACTTATAATAATGATAAAGATTATTATCCCAATACACTGGGGAAAAATACATTGCAGTTGAAAACAAGATATTAGAGATTGCAGACACTCATGCGATCCTCATCTTCCCAAATTCCCCCGTCAACCAATAATTGCTGCTGGCTCCTGGCCAGAGTCCGGGACCTTTAAGTTCACCCCATTTACTGTGTCTGACCTTTTGACCTGTAACTGTAACTTCTTGACTTATAACAGGAAACTGAAGACAGAAAATGAGGTAACCTTCATGCCATTCTCTTCCTCACAGACTACGGGTACACAATTTTCACCCTCAATTCGACTTTCCTACCAGTCTGTGGTTACAGCATTCCCCCCTTACATTCTGTTAGTCTACCGTTTTCCAATACCTAAGGACACACAACCAAACAAGCAGACAAACACAATAGAAACAAAACCTTCTGCCCACATGTGAGTCAATCCTTTCTAAGTAGTGTAGTTGTTGTTATATTGTAAATAATGATGGTAGTTATTTTGTAATTATATTTAGTGTAGTTTTGTTGTAGTGTAATGTAGTTATACAGTATTGTAATTTTGTATAGATTGTTTTGTTGTAATCATTTGGAATTGTATGTAAAGGACTCCAGGAAGAGTAGTAATTAACTGTTGTTTTTTTACTAATGGAGATCCTAATAAACATAAACATAAACATACACCTTTTGTGGCGTTCGAACATCAAACAGCCGAACACACATCCTACATACTGTAAAGGCCGGTGGTCACCTTCATTGGCCTTGCATCAATCTTGCATCAATATTCATTGATTGTTCAGTAAATATACCTTGCGATCAGAGCTGAAGGGTCCACATTTGCATACTGCTTGACGATTGGGTCGCTGATCTCGTGTTCTGGGATCGTGTACACCTTCTTAGCAGGGACTGGGGTGGCTGCCTCGCTCTTTCTCTGTAAAATTATACATCAGATGATACTTCAAAGGTAAACACCTGTTTTGAAGTTGTCCACAAATAAACAATTCCTGGTGTAATGAAAAAATTGAACAACCCACTAATTTCTTGTTAAGGAAACACACAACAAGTGAAATGAATCCAACTGTGAACAACATCGAGCATTTCTATCAATAATATTATAATTGTACATTCCACATAGCTTTGAAGCTAGAACCAACTAACAGACAGTCCCATACACATGGTTTAAGCAGAAAAATGGGCTACTATTACTGTAAGAATAAACAATGGTTGTGAATAAAAAATAGAAGCAGGGTAACTTCTGAAACATTGGAAAAGAAAACAAAGTTAGAAACATGTATAACACTGGGTCTTACTTGTCACTAAAAATAGCTTGCTACAAAAAAACTGTTACATCTACATGCAAACTGATTTCAACTTAAAACACAGCTCAAGGACAATTTTACCTTGGGTTCTTCCTTCTTTTGTTCCACTTGTTGCTTTAAGTTACAAATATTGAGAATAAAATATATTTCAGAACATCAAGATACTTCAATCTGAAGTATATTATCAACTGTAGAACAGTATCATCTAAACTACTGCAAGGTGCCATGGCTCCAAAACTAACAATCTTATGCAGCTATAAATTGCAGTAAAATACAATACATATAGTCCAGAATGGAAGACTTTTTCCTCTTCTATATAACTTTTACATATCATGGATTGTACCACTGACAGTACATCTCATAAGGGCAATATAAAGACACAATGTAGATGTAAATGTTGCCTGTTGAATGTAGGCAATTATAAATAATAATAAATAATATGCAGTAAAATTAAAAATATCAGAATTAACTGTACCTTTTTGTCGTGTTCATGTTCGTGGTGGCGGCGGTGATGATGATGATGATGGTGGTGTCTGTGTTTACTTCCCGACGCCAGCGATGGGGAGGAGGCCGAGGGAGGCGTCCCCGATATGTCGCTGTAGCGCCGGTGTTTGGGACTGGGCACGTGCAGCGGCGTGGACTCGGAGCTGGAATTGGCCGACCTCTTCGCCACTCGGTTACGGATGATGAGACCGAGGAGCATGTGTGGTCTGGGCTCCTCCAGACCTGGAGCAATAAGAAGAAAATAATGATTAATATGTTAACTTTCACGGAAAATACACAATTGTTACTTGCAACAAACATTCACTGGTACATGTTACATCTGTCACACATTAGTAACCATGATAAACGGAAGAAACTTTTTAGTTTGGTGGTTAAAGTGAGGCACTAGATTGTACTGAACACCACTAAGGCTGGCTGGCAACATTAAGCAAGTTTAGCTTTAGCAAGGTTGAAGTGACCAACCAAGGAGGACACCTGAGTCCTGTCACTATGACCCCGCTAGCAAAATATGCTGGCAATTATGCAATATCATCATCATCATCATATCGGGCTTGCCCAGTCTAAGATCCTCTCCCTCCAGCCAGTCCTGTCTATCATGGCAATATAACAACACTGAACAAGAAATCAGAGAGTCCTGGACAAACAGACACACAAAGCCATAACTCAGCCACCCGAAACAATAATGACATTACCCATACCTGGTCCATCAAAAGGTTTGAGCTGGTAGGGGACCTCCTCGTGCGAGGGGAGGGGGATGAGGTACATGTCCTTGACCTGGCGAGAGTTGTTTCCAACCACGCCGAAGCGCTGGCGACTGTGGAAGTATGAGTACAGCATGATGTACCCCACCTTCTCCTCATCCACCGCAGGCTGGAACCGGATGATCGAGATCTCCTGAACGGGAAAGAATCAGTTTGTATTTATTGCATTGTTTTATTTTATTTTATTCACTAATGTGTACTCTGATGATGTATATTATGTAGTTAGATGTAGTCAGTTGGTATTTACATTTTATAAATGGGAATTTTGTTTTAGACCACTTTATTGCAATTACAATGTATTATGTACAGTAGATTAAGAAAACCCACGAAATTAGAGATTTCAGACTTCCGAGAAGTTTTCATAACCTTCAAGTGACCCCTGGGAAATGTTTTGGGTTTTTGTGATTGTGTGAATGCATTGAAACTGTGAAGGGGAATGCATGTTATAATTAAATCTTGTACAGTATTACACCACTTCCTGAATTCCTCCACGTACCGCCCACTTACTCCCACCTACCCCCCTTATCAATCATCAAAATTACATGTACCTCCTACCAATCATACAACTGACCTATTGGGCAAGCAGCCCAACTCAGCCACCCAAAACAATACTTCTGTACCCGGAAGTAAAAACACACAAGTGACAAAATTATTATACTAAAAGCTCTATGGCCTAAGTTAAACAACATTTCCTTCTAAATAGTCCATACCTTGTTTCCACTTGATTTGATCTTGTCCAGGTACTCCCAAATATGGCTGTGAGAGATTCTCCCAGAAATCATTATGGTGTCAGGCAAGTCCTAAATAAATGGGACAAAAAAAAGGGTATTAAGTTAAAGTTCAAAAGTTTAAAACATAATGAAGCTGAGAAAAACAACTAAAGATAGCAGTTGATTTCAAACATGGACGAATCCACACACAGCGAAAGTAGCAGCTGATTTGAAACCAAGAGTCACTCCATCTTTACTAGCCAACAGTAAAAATAGCAGCTGATTTGGAGCCCAGAATGTCCCTCACCTCCTGAATGTCCTCCATGCTTCCTGACACGGGGTAAGCGTGGGTCACGAACTTCGTCAGCTGTTCCATCTTAATGAACCCCTTCCAGATGGACGGCTCCTTGGACGCTGACAACTCCGACTGAGACGGCATGGCTGAGTCTGGAGAACTGTGAAAGAAAGAATTTCAAAGTTTTTCAGAACTTCGTAAGACTTGACAATTCTTCCTTTCCAGCGTACGAAATACTAGGTTGCCCAGTTGCACAGTGCAACCATATTTAGCTTGGTGCAACCTATTTCTACACCCAGGTAGCCCAGTGCACTACCTAAATTTTGTGGTAAGGATGCCCCTTTCTTCCATTGGGAACTGTTTATTGAGAAGTTCCCATGGAAGAGCTCATCACTTCAGATAAGGGGAAACAACTCTGTGTCAGAAATGTATAAATGCACATTGCATTCTAACAAAGTTAATCATAATGTAGAAGAGTTTAAATTCGGGGCAACCTGGAATTTTGATGGGCAACCTAGCTTTCATCCTATGTTGCCACTGGGCAACCTGGTTAAAAAAAAGTATTTCGTACACTGCTTTCCCATCACCAGAGATGTAGCACTCTAATTGCATGTATGTACCACTTTAAACATACATGTAAAGAAGCACCATCTATTAACTGACATTTATAACTGCAAAGTATTAGATAACCAAGAAGCTTGAAAGCAAGTGTAGACAGTTCCAGAAAATCTTGTTAAACCACACTCCAAAAAGATACCAAAAAGAAGTATGATTTAAAAGACAACAAAATACACAAAACCTGAAAAAAAATCATTCTTTGTGTATGAAGTTCGTTAACTGCTCTGTTAAATTTTGGGTCCCACATCAGTTGTAGCCTCTAGTAGAAAGGGGTGTTGTGCAATACCAGATAGCTTTTATAATTCAACAAGCATATAAAGACTTTCATGTCTTCAGCAGTGTTTTTTTCAGCCATTTACTCACCTCTCCTCTGTGTCTGACTGCACAAGAGGTTCAGTTGGGCTAGAATAAAGTAGTTCACTGTTACTCATGCTTTCTGTATCATTTTCTTTTTTTAGTTAGCAAACCTAGACACACTTTTCAGCAGACACAACTAGAATTTCTGTATATTTTCATTTCCCTCTTTCAGGAGCTATAAATATTTTGTTACAGTTTATCTACTTAATATCTTACTACTGTGAATCTTAAAACTTTTGCGGTGGTTTTAGTTTTGCAGTTTTTGCAGCGAACTCTCCACCACAAATTCATAACACTGAATAATATATTTCTACTATGCTATAGACTTTTAGCAATGATCCCAAATTGAAACCAGAGTGAAATAAAACCACCACAAAAGTAAATGAATCTACAGTATCTAGGGGGTTTTGTTTATTGATAGACTTGTTTACCTTCCCGTTGTCGTGTCAACGGTTGGCCCAGGCGACTCCCCAGTGCTGCTCTCGTCAGGTTTGGTTGTGGAGGACGCTTCGATCACTGTCTTTGCAACCTGGGGGTTGATTTAGGTTGCACAATGAGGAAGCGGCATGCATATGGCAGGAAATTAAAGACAGGAAGTGAGATAACCTTTTCAGGAACCTTTGACCTAACTCCTGTAAATGTCCTCGACGTGCCTAGCATGAAGAAATAACTATGGAAACACAAGCAAACACAGACACAAACAGGCCCTGCTGCATTGAATCGCGTCCTTGGATACAGTACTGTATATGTACATATTACTAACATACTAAATTCACTTGTCTTGTCTTGTCTTTGCACACACAGAATCAGTTACCTACATGTATGTTCCTTAGTGCCTTTACCTTTATTTTCCTTTGTTTATTTGTACCGGTTACTTGTTTTGTAACTAACATGTGTATACACAACTACTGATAATCCAATTGTTATTGGACCTAGCAGTACGAAAGAAGAAGAAGACACCGAAAAACAAAATCTCAGAACTAGGAGGTAAAAACTTACCTTGACTTTTTAGCAGGCTGTTCGTCCGTGGGAGGAGCCATCCTGCCTGTACAGATTTTACAGTTCAGGTCGAACAGATGCGCTCGATGCTGTTCTGTCGTGTCGACTAACATGGTGGACAGGACGTCTGGGCCTTCTGCTGTCTCCGCTGCAGCGGGAATATACGCTTCCTCTCGCTCTTTCTCGTCCGATTTCTAGAAGCGACGCAGATAAAGCAACTATTAGTAAGTACCATCACTTAGCAGGGCTCAAAAGACTTTTTTCTGCATACATGTACCTCAACAGTCAATGCAGGAAAGAACAATCCACATACATGTACACGTACAGCTACATGTACATGTATATGGCCAGTACATGGGCCAGTGCAGGTTAGGTGCAGGTAGACACCAGAAATATGTGCACAGCTCCAATTTTACCTGCACTAAGCCTGCATATGCAGGTGGGATTTCCAACCCTGACTTAGTCTAAGACTTGTTTTTTTGGCTAGTTGGGCAACCCTGGCTATATACTCTAAATCTTGAAAAGGCAGCAAAATCATCCTTGGTCACAATACATCTGTTTTTATTCAACAAGAAGCACACAAACAACAGACAGGAGGACAAACCTCAGTTTTCAGCTCTCCAAGGTCATCGTCAATCTCAATCTCTCCCTACAAACATAGAGTAAAAAGGTTTGCATTAGTTCAGGAAATAATGTATAATAATTATTTGTCATGATCACAGATGTACAAGCCACAAAGGTGTTTTGCATCACATGAACCCATCCATGGTTATATATGGATTACAACCAATTGTATTCTGTATCACCTAAGGTACCAGCCCGACATGTTTTTATTACATTCTTACTTTGTGAGTTTTCTTGGTTAAATGTTTCTCCATTTGCGCCTCTTCTTGCTCTTTCTTCACAATCATCTCAAGGGTCTGGAAAAGAAGACAAGAAATTTCATATTAAAAATTAATGTTTACAGCTATTGGTCTCATGTAAGTGTTTGATAAGATAGACATGTTAGGTCTCATGTAAGAGTTTGATGAGAAGAGTAATATGTTTAGTCTCATTTAAGTGTTTCATAAGAAGACAGTTGTTTGGTCTCGTATAAGTGTTTGATAAGTTAGAGTAACATGTTAGGTTTCATGTAAGTGTTCAATAAGACGACATGCATGTTAGGTCTCATGTAAGTGTTTGACGACTTACATGTTTTGTCTCCCTGTCCCTCCACTGTGCCAGTTCCTTACAAGCCAGCTCCTCCGGTGACATCTTCACCAGCTTGTGAGGCCGGATTTCTCCCGTCAGGACCCTCTTAAACAGTGTCTGAAAAGAAAGACATGTACATCTCATAAGATATCACTATCGTCAAGAAATCAGAGATTTCAGACTTCCAGGAAGTATTTTGGGTTTTCTTGAGTTTGTTGGAACAGCCAAGGAGATAGTATGACATACTTTAATCAGGACTAGGACAGAAACTGTGCAGGGTTGGAGGGTCGCTCATGCAATCCTCGGCTTCCTGAATTCCCAAAGATCAACCTCTAATTCCTGCTGGCTCCCGGCCAGATTTGGGGACCTTCAAGTTCACCCTGTTTCCCTGTTCACCCTGATTCTGTCAATCTTCCCCCACTCTTATGCTGTGAACCTACTCTATCCCGACAAACCAACATACAAACTCACAGACAAACCCACCCAAAACAATAATTCCGTACCCAGAAGTAACACAAAATAAACCTACTGTGTTTCTGGCATCCTTCAGGTTGAACATGAGGCTGCGGTACTTGGACTTGTATCTGGTGCCCGTGTCGTTGTACAGTTTGTGCAGCTCAGTTTCGATCGATGACGCAACCTTCATGATGTCTTCAGGGGACTTCTTCTTCTTCATTGTCTCACACTTGTCTTGTCTGAAGAAGAAAAAAAAATGTTGCTCCTTAAAATTCACAAGTCTGAGAAAGATTTTTGAGCCAGGGCTCAAAGTCCTTTTCTTAGCTTCCCAATGAACAATGAAAATTACCTGCACCAGACATTAATTTTACCTGCACCACTCAGAATTTCGGAAGTATGGATCATACTATATACTGATCAGAAACCATTTTATACTTTATAGGTGGTAACAGTCAATGCCTGCCAATAAAAATCCACATACACCAACATGTATATATAAACCCAGACTGAGTACATGATGTACCAGTACAGGGTAGGTGCAGGTAGACATCAGAAATACATGCACAGCTCCAATTTTACCAGCAATAACCTACATGTACATATGCAGGTGGGATTTCCAGCCCTGTGATTTTCTAGTATACAGAAGGAGGTAGATATGTCCCACCTGTCCTTTAGAAGGTCCTTTAGCGCACGTCGTACGTTCAGCCGGACTGGGTCCAGCTCGATTGGCTTTGACGACTGGCCTTTCTTCACTTTCTCCGCTTCTTTACCTGTGAAAACAAGTATTCAAAGAGTTGACATCACACTTCAGAGAAGCCACGTGACAAGTCTGACACGGGGTCAGTCTATTGAAGAAGACCAGAGTGACTGGTCTAAAGCTCTAGGTGAGAACAATTCTTTGTGTTGGAACAAAAGTTTTAACTTTAAACAAGAAATCAAAGATCTCATAGCATTTTTTGTGTCTTCGTGAGTGAATTTTTTGCTTTATTCATTATTGTGAATTTCTCACTGATTCTAACTACTGTATGCCTTTTCCCTCTCCTCCCAAAGCCCGAAAATCCATCCATCCCATAAGGCAACAGACATGACGTACACATGTATATAGCAGGAAATTGAAGACGAAAAATTACATAACCTTTGATAAAATATTCTGGAACCTTTTTCGGACCTAACCTCCTGTCAGCGTTTCGTCATTATCTTTCACTATCAATCACTTGTATGCATATATTACTATTGTTTTATTATATTATCCAATATATATATAAGAACATTGTGAATGGAAAAGCACCAGCTTCATTCTACATGTAGCTTCATTTCCCCAGACTCTGAGTTTGTTTGTTTTTATTTATTTAACCAGGGGGATACATATCGCCCGTAGGGCGCTTTTCAATGAGCCCTGGGCCTGGGGAAGACCCCAGACAAAAACATCAAACTCAAAATAATAGTAATACAACTAACAACAGAAGTAACTGTTAAGTTACAAAATTACTAAATAATTCAAAAGCAAAGTAACTTAAATAACATACATTGCGCTTGAAATCATAATACCCAAATAAATGAAAACAATAGTAAAGCCTAGTAACAATAGTAAAGTTGAGAGAAATCCAGGACTTCTCACCGTAAGTCTGTGTTTTCTTGACTTCTGGTCTCAGGACCTCATAGGTCGGGTGTGTCTCCAGCCACTGGGACAGGTTATCTTCTGTAGGGGCGGACAAACCTGCCAGCAAACGGCCTGTGGACCTGGGGAGGGGAAACAACATGTTTAACTGTCACACTGGGACAGGTTATCTTCTGTAGGGGCGGACAAACCTGCCAGCAAACGGCCTGTGGACCTGGGGAGGGAAACAACATGTTTAACTGTCACACTGAGACAGGTTATCTTCTGTAGGGGCGGACAAGCCTGCCAGCAAACGGCCAGTAGACCTGGGGAGGGAAACAACATGTTTAACTGTCACACTCCTGGGGGGTTCTTTAGCCACTGAGACGGGTTATCTTCTGTAGGGGCGGACAAGCCTGCCAGCAAACGGCCTGTGGACCTGGGGAGGGGAAACAACATGTTTAACTGTCACACTCCTGGGGGGTTCTTAAGCCACTGAGACAGGCTACCTTCCAAAGGGGCTGACAACCCTGCCAGCAAACGGCCTGTGGACCTGGGGAGGGAAACAACATGTTTAACTGTCACACTCCTGGGGGGTTCTTTAGCCACTGAGACGGGTTATCTTCCAAAGGGGCAGACAAGCCTGCCAGCAAACGGCCTGTGGACCTGAGTAGCGAAAACAACACGTTTCTTAACTTTCACACAGCTGAGGAGTTCCCTGGGTAGGGAAAACAGTGTTTTAGTTAACCTTAACACTGCTAGGGGTTCCCTGGATAGGGAAAACAACAACACGTTTGTTAACTTTCACACTGCTAACTGTGCTAAGGGGCACTCTATCCATTAAGACAGGTTATGTTTTGTAGGGGCTGTCAGCAAACAACCAGTGGAGAAAAGAGAAAGAACCATTTTCACTGTATCTGAGAAGTACCTACACAATCAGTAAAGCTGTCTTTCCTAAAGCTTCAAAGGGAAAGCTGTCTCCAAAAAGATAGCAAATGCTTCCTTACAAACTTACACTGAGAATATATCCCATCTAGATTTCACAAAACAAACTACACAGAAACTACCTATATACTTATTATACTACAAAAGTAACAAAACTAACTACAAGTCCAGGACTTGACACCCATGGATATAATACAATGTAGATGAAGCTTTATCCATACAAGAAAATCAGTGAGTCATGGCAACAATTACCTTTCAATAACAGCGACTCTCTCTGGGTCCTTCTTGCCTTTCTCTGTGGATGTAGCCGCCGGCGAGGTCGGGACTTTCTTATGATGACCATGGGAGGTGGAGTCTGGCTTCGTCTAAAGAAATAGATTACGATCTCAATTTCAGTGTGTAATACATGGGGAAGGGTATTCTTAGATGTTCTTGTTTTTTATCAATAGCATCAAAGTATATCATTGAAGTGTATGAAAGATAGAGCTTTCCTTACATGTACGATTTACAGCTAAAATTTTAGCTGCAATCAAGCCCTGATGGTCCCATGCAGTGGCCTAAGTTTTTAACTTTCTCCCTCCTGCCTAACCTCAGAAATTAGTATCCAAATGACTACCTAAGTGTGCTGAATGTTAAGCTGTAAGCTGTTGTAGAGGGAATTCGAAGCCTTACGTAAAACGATGTAGGTTTGAAACCTACGGGGGGTGACTTGGGGTCCTTCTTGGCGGGCGAGTCCAGCAGTCCGTACTTCTGCTTCTCCTTGTTGATGAGCTTGAGCGACTCGCGGGCGTGGCTCAGGATGCAGTTGTTGCTGCAGTACACCGACCCTCGCTGCGCCCAGCTGGAGCAACCGGCGCCGATACACTTCTGTCTGGGGTGGTATTTCTGTGGGAACAAAAAATCAGAGATATCAGACTTCTTTGAAGTATGTAAGTAGTGTGCATCGTCCAGTGGTTAGCGACCCTGCCTATGGAGTAAGAGGTTCGGAGTTCGAATCCCAGCTGGTGTCACTCACCCGACATGCATGCTACTGTGAAGAGTCGCAGTCCTTAGGATGGGACGTTGTGGTCCACTGTTCATTGTGCCTGTCAAAAAAGAGCTAGGGGAATTTCCCCGGTACAATGAACCTGTAAATACTGTACATAGCGTCTGTCTTCTCTATTATGACCAGTGGAGATTAGCTCTTGATCAGTGAGCTAAAACTGGATAGAGATCACTTTCCTTTTTTTTTTCCTTTTTTGTAAAACTTGGCTTCCTGAATTACCCCATGTTGACCACTGGATCCCAGCCAGATTCTGAGACCTTCACGTTCACCCCATTTCCTGTGTCTGACCTTTTGACATTTCATATTTACATTGTACAAATTCTGTGGCTACAAAATCAACAGCTATAAAAACATGACCAAAACTAAAGACTTCTATGTACCTCCTTAAAGATCTTGATCTTCTTTTTCTTCGCTGTAGGGCTCTCCTTCTCTGATTCCTTTTCTTCTTCCTTCGACTTTTGTCTCTTAAGAGTCTCTGCGCCTTCTTCTCCCTTCTTGGCAGGTTCTTTCTTCACTGGCTTGCCAGTCTTGGAGTGTTCTTCTTTTGCTGTCATCTTTTTGTCATCGGATTTACTGGTTGAAGAATCATCACTTCCCTGGAAAGTAGGTTTCAATGTTTGTTTATTTGTCCCTTCCTGAGGCTTTAGTAGCATCAAATGGCCAAGAGGCTTAGGCAAGTGGACACGAGATTGAAAGGTCACGGGTTTGATTCTTTGCATTTCAAGCTAGACGCTGCATCCTTTGCAAAGGCACTTTCCTCATTCCACCCAGGTGTAAAATGGATACCTGACTTCGATTGAGGAGGTAATTAAATAAATATAATTGTTATGAAAGGTAGTGGAAGGAGAGGGATGGGCTCCACCTTCCAATAGTGTGCCCAGTGGATTAACAAGGCACTGCTCCTACAGCGTCAAAAAGGCTATGGGACGACCTTTACCTACAGTACGTACATGTACCTAAGGCATATAATTTGAAACCAAACAGTCCTGTTTACACTTAACGGATGAAAAGACGAAAAAATACATAATATGAAGGTCCTTACCATTAGAATATGTCAGGTTTTGTATGAAGACAAATATAGCACAACGTGTGCCCGTGAGTTGTATACGTTCTATTACATGTAATTATGTATGAGTGCCTGGAAAACAGCTAAATTAGTCTAGAAAACTGAACATGTGTTTTGAATGAGATCGTGTGATTGGCTCCTGCCTTCTGTGTCGACCTTGGATGACACCAGGAACAAATTCTGTATCTGTACATGTACCTTCCGTGCAACATACTAGCTTTATTTTTTACGCTTTTTTTTACAAATACAGGCCAATTTCGGGCATGAAAAAAGGTGAATGTAGTCCCACAGCCTTCTTAAGACTGTAGGGGCAGTGGGTTGTTGATCTATTGTGTCTAGGGTATGGGATTGGAAGGTGGAGCCCATCCCTCTCCTTCCACCTCCTACCTCCCCAACTGAAGTCAGGTACCCAAATTTTGTGAGAAAATTTGTGTAAAGTGCCTTTCCCAAGGACACAACAACTTGCCAGGAATCAAACTCTAACCTCTCAATCTTGTGTCCGTTCGCCTAACCACTCAGCTATTTGACATCACAACATTTATATAGGTCTGAGTAAAACTAGTAAAAATGTGTGAAAGCAACAAGGAAATACGTCATCTTTAGTATGCACTTTCTTTACATGTTCCACATGTACCTCCTTGTCTTGTTCTTCCTTGGGCTTGGACTCTGCATCAGCTTTTTCCTTAGCATCTTTTTCTGGACAAACAAAAAGACAAAACCACAGTGTTCGATTTTTACATGATGTAATTTTGATATGCAAACATCAACAATTCTGACATTGTGGTGAGCTTGTGCCCATACATGTACACCTCTACATGTACCTCAAGAGAACCATTCCTATTCCTTGTGCTACCAATGGGAGGTCAGGATTCTTTATCACATTTAAAGCTTTTGAATCTCATTTTCAATGCACAATGTACATGTATGTCGTTATCCTTGCTTTAGAGTTTTTGCAAATGTCTTGTTTTATTCATTATCGTGAATGTCTCAAACAAACAAACAAACAAAGACATGTTTACCTTTACACCTGGGACAGATGTAGTCTTCACTGTTCTTCTCCAGCCGTATGCCCTCCTTCTTGGTGATGCCCACACAGTCGCCATGGTACCACTCCTCACACCGGTCACAGCAGATCATGAATCTATATAAGGACACATATGCAAATGAGCCTTGCACTAGTCATGACCAATTCTGGGAAATATGTAAATTAGCAACAGAGATGTCACAACTAGTTGAAAAATTCATGAGGGAAAGTTGTATATGTTACACAATCTCTCGCTTTCAGGGGCTGAATGGGCCTCCTCCCTGAGAGCTTGTGCCATACACCTCTAACTCAAGAGAACCATTCCCCCATTCCCAGAACTACTAAAGGAGCCCAGGATTCTTTATCACTTTGAAAATCAGTCCAATAGGAGTTCAGGATTCTTTATCACTTTGAAAATCAGTCCAGTCAGAGTTCATAATTCTGTGCCTGACCAAAGGAAGGGCTGCTAGAAGCATGATGTACATGTAGCCAGACTACCTTTTCCCATGGGGCTTTCTGCAGATACAGTAGGTCTTGTCAGGATCCTCATCCTCCCAGTCACTGTCATTGGGGTCGTCTGAGAAGGTCATCCCTGAGTCATCGCTTTCTCCACCCGACTCATCGCCTAAAACACAACAGTAGAAAGACAGGTCAACAACACAATAGAAAAGGTAGGTAAAGGTAGGGTATGGGCACGGTATTGGAAGGCGAAGCCCATCCCTCTCTTTCCACCACCTTTTAGTTTTACCTCCCCAACTTACATGTAGTTAGGTACCCATTTTACACCTGGAGTGAGGAAAGTCGTGCAGAGTGCCTTTCCAAAAGGCACAAGATCAGATACATGGCAAGATTCGAACCCAGGACCTCTGGGTTCTGGGCCAAAAACACCACAATACACCACATGACCCTACTAATAGCAGAATGGGCAAAAGATGACCTTCAATGAAACATTTGGTAAAGAAAACAAAGTTCACTAGTCATACCCCCCTCAAAATGGTACAGTCCTTATCAAGAACAACCAATGAGAACACTGGTTACATCCTCACCTGGGTGATCTTTATCTGACTTCTCTGACTTGACAGAATCTTTCCTCTGTCTTTCCTTCTCCTTCAAGACTGCTTTCTTGGTTTCATCCTTCTCCAATGACTTCCTTCTGTCCTCCTTGGTACTTGTAGATGGCTTTTCTATCTTTACAATTTTTATGTCCTTAGGTTTTGCCCCTTCTTTATTTTGAGAAGTCTCTTCTTCACTTCCGCCATCTTTCTTTCCATGAACCTTGACCTCTTCCTCCTTTAGCATTGGAGCAGCGTTGTCTGGCGTGAAGAGGATAGGTTCCTCCACCTCGACAATCTGGACCGAAGATTTTCTCCGCTTTCTTTCCGGTTTCTTTTTCTGTTGATGTCTCGCGATGACTTCTTGAGCTTTCTCCTTGTGCATTTCTTCCATGAGTCTTTTCAGCGGAAGGTCTTCTTCTTCTGACTCAGACACTTCCGACTTTCGTTTGCCCTTCTTAGCGGAGGGGGGCGTCTCTTTTGGGGACTTTGTTGCCACACCTTTTTTACTTGTTGCTGCTCGTTTTGGTGTCTTTTCCTGTTGTTTTTTGGCAGGGGTGGGTTTCTTCTTCCCTCCTTTCTCTCCATCCTTCTCTTCTTCTGTCTCTTCTTTCATCTCTTCACTCGTTTCTTGTTCTTTTTTCTCGTCGTCAGATTTCTTCGCCCCTTTCTTCCTAGTTCCCCTTTTCGGAGTAGTTTTAGAGTCAGTGTCTTCCTTGGAGTCGGGTTGGAGTTCAGGTGGTTCTTGTTCGTTACTGCTGCTTGGAACATCGTCATCATCTGCGGATTTTCCACCCTTCCGTTTTGCAGCACGCTTCTCAGCCATTGGTTGAGCGTAATCGTGGTCCAGCATTCGCACGCGATCCAACTCGACCCTCTCTGCTTCCTCTTTCTCCTTGACTTGGATTCTTGAGGACTTTCTCGTGTTCAGGCTGGAGTCTGTTTCTTCTTTTCCCTGATCATCTTCCTTGGATGCAGCTGTTGTTTCTGCTACCTCTGCTCCTTTTTCTGCAGGTGTTTCGGGCTCCTGTAATGCAGCTGTTTTCTGTAAGGGGGCATCATTTGCAGGGACCTCAGCTTCTTTAACTGGAGTACCCACGGTCAAGCCTGGGGTTACCTGGGTGTTACTAGGGGCTACCTGGGTTTTGCTTGGGGTAACCTGGGTTGTGCTTGGGGTCACATGGGGTTTTGTAACAACTGGTAGGCTTCCCTGCAACACATCCTGGGTCAGTTGGGGTGTGGTTGGGGTTTCTTGAGTCGTTTCTGCTGTCTTTTGAGGTGTACTTGGGGTTTCCTGGGATACCTCTTGAGGCTTTTCAGCAGAGGTGTCTTGGGGAGGGACTTCAGTTTTCTTGGCCACAGGGGGTGATTCCTTAGGTGCTGGTGGGGAAGCTATCTCCTTGGCAGGTGGCAGTGGTTTCTTTAAAACTGATGTGCTGGCTTTCTGCAGAAGTGCCGCGGCTCTTTTAGGGGTTATCGCTGTCTTTTTACCAGGAGAGCTTTTTGCTGCTGCCTGCCGTCTCGTTCTAGGTGGGGAGGGAAAACTTTCCTCGCCAGTTGTCGCCGTGTCGGATTCCGTGGACGCTGCTTCCGTCTGCGCTTTCAAGGCGGACGCGCGAGTTCTTCTCGCCAGCGGAGGCGTCTTCTGGACTTGTGGCGACGATTTTGCCACTCTTCCTCTTGTTCTCGGCGACGGGGTGGCTCCGTCACCGCTGTCATCTTTCCGCTGGATTCGCGAACTCCGACGAAGACTTTTAGACTCCACGTCCTTTTTCTGCAGCGTATCCCCTTGCGCTTTTGTCTCGTCCTCTGGTACACTCGTTGGCGCTATCCCCGCAACCCTCGGCGAACGCCGCGTAGGCATGGCCTCCATTTTGTTCTCTGTTTGCGAAGAGCTACCGGCGTCGTTCAAATCTTTAAGGAATGTATCTGGATTAATGTCTCCAGTAATCTCTGGATTAACAAGGCTTAGTCCCTCACTGGTGTTGTCGAAGACTCCAATGTCAAGTTTGAAGTTCTCAACAGAGGTGGAAGTCAACATAGGGTCATTGTCTCGGAGCATGGAGTTGATGCTCTCTTCAATGGAGGGGTCCAACGCGCTGTCCACATACTGGGCGGATTGGTTGGTCTCGTTGAGGAATTTCTCGACTTGGTCGGCGGAGAGTTGCTGCGGGCCGCCGCACAGCTCCGAGAAGAGGTTGCGCCCGGAGGGGTCGTCCTGTGCGGACTGTAGTACCTGTGCAGGGAGACAGGGGGAGCTGTTGTGATACATGCTACACATATACAGAATGTCAGCATGTCGGCAGAACGTGCTGCGCCTGCGCAAAACCCTGATTTTTCACATTTTTCGTTGGATGTTTGGTCAATGTTTGCATCACAATTTTGCCTGTTGCAGGCAATATCTTTTCCTATACAACATCTGAAAACTACAGACAGGCTGTCAACCTTATATGCTCTAATACAACCTTATATGAGACGTTTTGCCCAAGTGCTACGTATGCACAATACATTACGGGTTTCGTAATGTATTGTACGTTCTGCCGACGTGCTCGGACTGTCTGGGTTCAAAGACGTTTTAACACTGTCAAATCTCCACATTAAGCAAATGTGAAGCCATTCAATCTTCTGGAATGGCTGCATTCTTGCGTAATATACTTCCTAGGTACCTAGGACAGGGTCAGGCACAGGAAATGAGGTGAACTTGAGGGTTGAGTGACAGCATGTGGTTGGGGGGAAGATTGGCTGGCAGAGTGACCGGAGGTCAAAAGGTCAGACACAGGAAATGGGGTGAACTTGAAGAAGGTAAAAAAAACGACAAAATACTTAGTGGAAGTCTAAAATCTCTTATTTCTTGTGCTATTTTGACCACCCCCCCTCCCCTCCACTGTGTGGTAAATCGCCATAAACAACCATGATAATCAAATTAACCCTACAACTACTTAACTTTTAGCACACCAAGGTAGCCAATTTTCTATTGGTTACAGGTTAGGCAACAAGGAGAAGCTTAAGTTGATATTGTAGTCTTCAAGGACTGAAGTTGCATGGGGCAAAAAGTAAGCCTTAAAAAAGGAGGAAAGCTGAATATAAATGTTTCAAGTTTTAGGCTTGGTGACTAGGTGTTATTTGTAAGTTTACATTGTCTGTATGCTGTCTATTCTAAAAATATATTGTTACATGGAGATGTATTTTTATGGAACACCAATTCGTCAGAGAGAAAGAAAAACAGGAGAATATGTGTTAGAAAATTAAGAAAACAACAACCTATAAAAAACTGTAGCCTGGTATCCATCCTATCAATATTCTAGCTCCAGTTGACTCTTCTGATTGCTTCTATGCAGAGTCGTCTGGCATCCATTAATAGAGAAACAAATTTCAAATTCAAATATTCCCCGAAAATAGTTCTGACTGGCTCTGAGTCCTAAGTTGCCCTCGTAATGGCGAGGTAACGGGGTTTGAATAGGCATTCAGAAGTTCATCCTCCGTTACATTGCTTCTGAGAAACATTTGATCATGTACAGCACTGAAGGCGGAAGGCCTTGTGCCAAAAGCGCAACAATCCTATGAGGGACCATGGGTATGCTCCCCTTGGAACATCTTGAAATCTTGACCCTTTGAAATGTTATTTCCTCCATTTTGAGGGACAAATTTTGCTGGTAGACTAAGCTTAGTTTAATGACATCTCTTTCAATAGCTTTTCATGCCAATTTTTGTCAAATTTGGGCAAAATTTTTGTCCGTCATAAGCAGCAAAGTTCCATCAAATGACGGAAAGATGGACGCTGGCTAGACCACTGTTAGAGTGAACCAGAGTCAGAATGGATGGATTCCAGGCTACCAAAAAAGTGACCATCAAAGAAAATCCCCACACCGTAGAAACTGGACTCACCTCGCTAAACAAGGAGTCGGCTGTGGGGTAGGGGAGGGGGGAGGGGGCTTGGGAGGGGTCACAGATATAGGAGATGGCAGTGTGGGGGAGGGGGGCGGTTTGGGAGAGATCGGATGAGGCGGTACGGGGATCCATGGTTGAACAGTTTCTGGGACCCCCTGATCTAGGTGTGCTGCCCTGTATGGGTTCAAACGAACAAGCATGCCTGCCTATCTAGTATATGCTTTTAAAAACATAACACCACACTGCAAAGTCATTATAGAAACAAGAGCCAACATAAAAATAAAATAATTTTCCTTATACCAACCCTCAATGTAATGTAATACTGAAAAAAAAGCAGCAGTAACTTCAACTGCAAGTGAATAGCCTGAAAAGTTGCACCTCAAAAACATTCTAGAAAATACTATGACATTATAATTTATATGGCTAAACTAACTACTTTCTTGGTTAACACTTTAGTTAATATTGTTAACCTTGCCATTCCATATGATAGTTTATGAGGGGTCTACAACTACAACTACAAGGGGGAAAAGAAGTGTTTATTAGACTACACTTTGGGATCATCTACATCAAATAATCCAGTTCAGTTCTAACTACATGTGTGAGGTCAAAGTTGAAGGCCTCTAACTTGTTTGTTTATATTCTCAGGGGCCTTCAACTTTCACATACACACTTGCGTTGTCTTCTTTAAAGTCTCAGGGCTGGAAATCCCACCTGCATATTGCAGTGTAGGTAAAATTGGAGCTGTACAGGTGTTTCTGATGTCTACCTGCACCTAACCTGCACTGGTCCATGTACTAGGTTTATACATGTAGGTGTATTTCGATTTTTATTTGCTACATTGGCTGTTACCACCTATGAAATAATGGCAATGTTTTCTGTACAGTTTTCAGCATGATAATACTTCCTACTTCTCGGTGGTGCAGGTAAAATTGGACTAGTGCAGGTAATTTTCAATGCCAGTGGAAAAAGTATTTCGAGCCCTGAGTTTACATGTACACAGACAAAAAAAGGAGTACACAGGATACTTACGTCTCCAAATCCTCCCTCAGATAGTGGATCACTCCATTCAACACTGGTAGAGGAGGTCAGAAAATCTGGGACTATGTTCTGGCTGGAAGCTGATGTGAATGTTGTTGCCTGCGAATCCGCTGCTAGTGTTACTGCAGTCCCAACCACTTCCCTGGTAGAGGTGTCACTCTGATCACACATCGTAATCTCCTACTTCAGCAAAGCTCTGCATCGTGTAATAATAATAATAATTGATAATTATTATCAATGTAATTAATGATATTGTTACTTGTGAAACCATTAAGACTAAACAAAGATTGGTTAAAACTGTAACTGCTACAAATACAAACTTAGAAAAAGGCCTTATCAACAAATTCTTGGTAAACACATAGATGCATTACAATACAAGATTTAGAAGTTTAACCTTTAGCATGCTAAGGTAGCCATTAGCACCAAACTTGCATTGGCTATGGGGTTAGATAGCAGGGAGAAGGTTAAATTACAATATTTCCCAAGAATCTAAGGCATTTTAAGATTAGTTAAAAAGCATGACTGTGTTTGGAGTAAGAGGAAGAACTTTAAAACTAACATGAAAGAAAATTATATATGATGATTCTTCAGTTATTTAGCAAGCACAGACCCAAACTGCCACCTTAAACCATGCAGAATCATGTGAGACATGCAAATTATTATTTTTTCTTTCAGTTATGAAAAGACAGGCAGAGAAAGAGCTGAAGTACCTTTTGCACATCCCCCGACTTCATCATCACTTAAAGCAACCAATCAGAGCACAAGGAGAACTGACCAATCACAGAAGATGAAGTAGGAGCAGCCAATCACAGTCGGGTAAGAACTGACCAATCACTGACCAAGGAGGACTGGCAAATCACAGAAGATGGAGAATGTGCACCCAGCCAATCACAGACCTGAGATTATTGGCCAATGAAAGACCAATGAGAAGATGGCCAATTATGGACCATAGAGAAAGGCAAGAGAGAGCAAGGTGAATATCAATAGACACTTCAAACTGCAAAGAAAAGACAAAATATTGGAACATGACCATACCTGTAATTTATACTAGTACATACCAACACTTACCCCCAAATCCAAATCTAGTTGTAAGCTTTCGTAAGACTGACACAAAATAGCGCAAAGTGATGCAAAGTTAATTTACTGATTATTTCTTGTAACTAAAATTAAAGGTGTTAAATCAACACAAAAGCATTGCATAAAGACATTTAAGGAATGAAAATACAAGACCATTGCATCAAACAAATGTGTAGAAAAGCTACTGATTTGTTGACATCCAGCTAGCCTGTATTTATTAACACCACCTAAAAATAAGGCTACCATGGCGGGGGGGTTGTTTTGCGTTATTTTCTAATCGCAGAATATATATATATATCAAATGAAGACACAAATGAGCTTTAAAGTGCCTCTAAATGTCAATAACATGAAGTTCTAGCCATTTGAAAATTTTCCGTATTGTTGCCAAGATCCTACGCTATGCACCTTTAAATTTCTGCGAGAAAATCATGTGTTTTTAAAGCCCGCGCCTCATGGTGGGTTTGACCTACAAACATGTATATCATTTATCATTTACAAAAAAGGCCTCAGTAACACGAACCTACGGCGATCTACTAAACACAGAAACCGCGTACACTCGGAAAACCTTATGGAGAAGATATTGAAGGGTTACGGAGCTTACAGACAGACTTTATGAGAGAAATTCGTCCGGATTAGAAGGGAAAAGACCTGACCATGATGGCACCCCACCCCCAAGCGAAAAGACGTGGCGTGCTCAGAATCGAAAACACCGAGAAATCATCAATAAAACATACATAAACCGAGCTAAAGACGACAGTGATCTTCACAGTTTACGAATTACAAGTACCTTGGCTCCAAACTGCACGCAGAAATCTGTCCCAAATGTCTCGATCGGGTCGGGAAAACGGATGTTTTCTGGAGGAATGAGAAAGAACGTTCCATCTACCGTCTTTGGACGGCCATGTTTACCTGGTCACGTGGTTCTATTCCACACGTGACCATATAAGGAAGCAGAGAACCTTGCAGCAACGACACCTAGCGGGTAATGTTATCCTTACAGCGGAGGATACAAAACGAGGAAATTTCTTTTTAATCGATTATGATGCAATTTTGTTTGTCACCTTCATGTAAGGCTATATCAATATGCTTTACATGTTTTCCATTTTTATTCTTTAAAATAAAACGACAACATCAGAAACAACTGTTTGCCTTTCCAACATGTCTGATTTCCTAAGGTTTCTATCCAGAAATGTAAAATTTCTGGATAGCTAGCTGGTAACTAGTCTGAGAAACATTTAAAAAGTACTCGAGTGCCTAAAAACGTTATAAAGTATTCAAAAGGGAAAATCATGTTCGTTTTAAAAGTATAGGTTCTACCGAGATTTGAACTCGGATCGCTGGATTCAGAGTCCAGAGTGCTAACCATTACACCATAGAACCTTTTCGTGTCATGGGCAATCAATTTAGACGTCTCTTGGGGGGCCGTCGGGCGGGTCAACACAGGAGTGCGATTTAGTTAGAATAGGATTTAACAAGGAAACCTATAAACTACACGGTTTAAACCAAAATTACTGATTTCTGTAAAATATGCCTTGCATGCAGAAACCGTTGCCATGGCAGCACAAAAATTATGAAAGATGATGAACTACGTTTTAGCGAGACTTTTACCACACCCCAACACCTGCTTGGAAATTATATATATAAATATATGTGCCCTGGTAATATCATGATAACGTTATCTCGAGATCAGATACAGTATGCTATTTACAGTATTCATTTGTTTGACAGACAAGCTAATACATTGTATGATTTAGAGGACACTTTAAGTTTTACCAGCATTAGTTACTTTGTTCATTCAAATTTAAGTAACCAAATTTCAGTAACGCGTGTTCTCCTAGAACGTTGGCAGAGTGGAACTCGCTGCCACCAAGTACAGTTGGGGCATCACGATCATCACTAGATAGCTAGCTGTTATATACCCATATAACAGGTGTAATATGGCCAGCTGCTGCCGCGCCGCGTGCCTGCGAAGCTGGTGTGTTACACCGATAGAAGGGCAGTTATACCGGCTGTACAGATACAGAATCACAGGATACGATCCACAAAATCAGCATTGCCTGACCGGCTAAACGTTTCGACCATTCCCGAAGGCGTTGCCAAAAAATAATTTGCGCAAAAAAAAGGTGTCGTCTGTTTCCTATTACGTTCCCACAATGCACCGTTCCGGAAGTTCACTTTCACTTTCACTCGTGATCGCGCAGAGAGACATTCCTGTATTCAGAACGTGTCTTCTGTACTAATCTTACAATTCTGGGCTCCCTTCTGCTACAAAAACGAGAAGAAACATGCCGATACTTCTGTGGTGGTTTCCGGCGGTTGTCGAGGACAGGTACGAGTTAATATTTGCTTTTATTCCGCTGTTTTCTGAAATTTGTGGAAGGATTTTTTCGCCGGCCTTTGCAAGAGGGGTGGGGGGCGTTGACGGTTAGGTGTGCTGTTATCATTTTCAATATCTAAGGTAGGATATTCTCCAAACCATATTGTTAAGGGTTTTCCCATTTTTGTGTCGTATTAATCTTTACATTTTCCACCTTTTAAGGTCCAAAGACCTTAAATATATATATCACGCCCTGATTTTAATTTGCAAGAAAAAAATTGTGCAATCTGATACGAGAATGACTTTGAGAATTACTTATTTCATTTTTGTTATTAAAAATAAAATTTGTAGTTATCATATTGCATGGAAAATATGTGTTTTCCTTCAATTTGTGTTAGAATATATTCTGGTTTAACAATAACACTTGATATAAGCATATTTGGCAGGTGGTCACCCCTATAATGTGCTATATGACATTGATGAATTAATAAGGGCTAATTGATCATACCATGTTACAGCTATGTATGCATGTTTTATGTAAGTTTGTCACAATGCTTTATTCAGGGAAACACAAATGGAAAACGGTGGGAAGGAAAATACCTAATCTTTTTTTAAAAGAATTTTGGTAGAACTCACTGTGGATATAGATTTGAAGTCGCTGCCACAAGTACAGTAGGGTCATCTTCACTAGAAGTTAGATGTCCAAAGGTTGGGTGTGATAGGTCGTTTGGTGTAATATAGCCAGCTGCTGCTGCGCCCCGTGCCTGCAAAGCTGGTAACTTTGTTATGTATACTTCATGTATAATACGTGTAAATATGTACAATTTAATTTGATGTGATAATTTGTACTTAATGAATTATCGTAAAGGATATTTATAATAATGATGGTCATTAACCTTCATTGGTCATTTGACCTAATGAATGATGTCTTATTTCCCCCTGTATGTATATCTGCCCCCACACCAGTATCGTGTTTATCTAGTGATTTACCAAGTAAACATGTCATTGTTTACAGAGTAAACATGATGTGTCAACACTGAGGACAATATTGACATAACTGGAGGTCCAAGTCTATACACATGTTGCTTCCCTGGTTAAAAAAGAAACCAAGGCCCCATTTAGTTCAGGACTGAATTTAATCAGCTGCAGGGGACCCTCTATACTAGCATCTGTATTGTGTACTGTAAATTCATCAATTGTTGCTTGGACTTAATTTTACAGTAAAAGGAAAAAGGAGGTTTTGCAGTGTTTTAAATTTGCAGTTGAAAAAGATGCTTTAGTATTAGTACAGTACTAAATATTAAAGTAGCTATAGTGATACGATTGGAAGTCACGAATTTGTAATGCAGAGGTTGCCATGATATAAAAATAAAATTACAGCAAACATTTCTGGACTTACAGTACTACAATGTAACATGTACATGTTGAGCTAGAGTAGAACTGATTTCCTGTGTCCACACCCTAAACTGGATTTCCTGGATGTCTGCCGAATGACTGTGCCACCCACTCACATTGACACCTTGAAGTTTTAACAGTGAAATGTTCATCTACTTCTGGCTTTTTTAGAAAAGCCTAGAATATAGAATCATATCTTTCCCCTAGCTCCAGAAAAGGCTTATGGTTTGACCCATCTCGACAAAGGTCTAGTGATACAGACAGTGTTTTTTGAGCCAATGCCAGTTGATACGAACCTGTACATTTACATGTATTTAGAAGAATATATTCTAAAATGGGCCAATATTACAAAAATAGACAGAGGAGGAACACGCATTCACATGAACAGTCTAAATTCTGATAAATAAAAACAGAATCCACCAGTTCTAACCATTTTTTTGAAATAATAATTGTTACAATACAATAAGTATATACAGGACTGTGAAAGACACAATGCCCTTTGCAATTGTATCTCTAATATTTGTATTATTACCATATGGTCCTAAGGGTATTTTTAAAAGATTTACCCTAGCACAATTGTTAAAATGTGGCCAGGGTTTGTTAAGCCAGTCCCGTGGGATCCTCCCTGCAGTATGGCAGCTTGTTGGAGTGACCTTGGGTTTTGTAACGAGGCCGCTGAATAGAACACGCCAGCGGCAGGCTGTACGTGTGGCGGAGCGCTGATAAGAGAAACAATCAGCGCGGCGCGGTACTGTCACTGTCGGCCTGTCAGCATGCAGGCGTATGACAGATGGGCGGCCGTTATGTTTGAAACGTTTGAAGTACATTTTCTGCCCAGCCAGTTATTTTTAAGATCCATTTTGTAAAGCAGTCCATTTTGTAAAGCAGTTTGCTATACTGGAAATAAAGTTAAATACAGTAAGTTTTTCTTTATTATGTTTTTCAAAAGTAAAATTAATAATTAAAATTTTCATGATACATTTTTGGGTGTTGGATGAATTCATAGACCCTATTTAAAACTCAAACGGACCCCAGCGTAATAGAATATTCCTTAATGTTTTACATATATTTGATATTCTCTATTTTATAACATGTTTTTTATCAGTATCATCATAGAAACAACTTCTTTTGCTATATATAGAAAAGTATACAATATACTACTGCAGTTCTGTTTTCTTCCCAGCCTCTTTGGGCAAGTTATTTTTGAGGCAACCTGAATTTGAAAACCAGTTTGCTGCAATAAAACTATAATCCCAAATTTATTTGCCTTTAACTGAAATACAGTAAGTAAAGTAGGTTTTTCTCTGTTATTATGTTTTTCAAAAATAGCATTAATATTATGGTATATTTTTGGGTGTTGGAAGAATGAATTTGTTGCGCAGCCTCTTGGGCATTATGAGTTATATCCATACAGGCATGAAATTAATACTAAGTTTATTTCCTGAGTGTGACTTTATTTGCTTCATATACAATCATGGGGTACAAAATGTATGCAGTAAAGTATAGTAGCAATATTACCGGTACTATCAAGAAATATGATAATTGTCATTTTGCCTATATATATGGCATCACAGTTGTTTTTGCCACTTCTGTTTGTTCAAATACTGTAAGTCTTGTAATATTTGCAGTGGTTTTATTTATTTTTGCAGTCTTTGAGGGTTGCATAATCTAGTGAATATTTAGTTACTTAGCACATGTTTTTAGATTTTTGTGATCATTTTCATTTAAAATAAAAACATGTCGCTAGTTTTCTGAAAATGGCAATCCTCTAAAAATATTCAGTTGCACCACAGTCTTAAAAGGTATTCCAGGCCAGCCCCAGAACTGTGCTAATGATTGCATAATTGTGTAGTCAATTACACAGTCCGGACAGGCAGTGCGAATGTGTACACTTCAATCGTTTTTGGGCTGTACAGCCTAGTTCCCACTGACGACAAATCGAAATTGATCGACAGCGTACAGGTCTTACAAAAGCTGTTCACTTCGCTGCAGGCTCAGGTACATGTGTTTCATCAGACATCAGTGATTAAGTATTGACATAATCCAGGTTGTGACAGCTTTGGAAATTAGACACCGAATTGACTGGTCGATCACGCTCTCGATTTGGAATATTTCTTGTGTGGAAATTTCTGGAAAAAAAAAAAATATCTAGGTGCACAGGTGCACACACAGTCAAAAATTAGGTGCACAGCTGCCTGTTTTTGGGTAACAGCACATAAGTGCATAATTTCTGCACCCAGCTTATCGAGCACTAAATAAAATATACAATTATACATGTTCATTATCATAATCCCAAATATTTTTTTTGTTCCTTTTTCAAGTAGCTTCATATACATGTATAACTATGGCTTTGATACAGCTTGAGTTTATAGCCAAGCACACCAGGCCACCCCTACTCTTCTCAATAAGTGTGGTGGGTTCTTTTACATGCAGAGGTTTGGTGCTTAAGGCTTATGGCCAAAGCTCCCTCATGTACGGGGCCACCAGTTTTATGCGATGGGGCGTCCAACATGACCGCTGCGCAATCCCTCACAACATATGTCCGAGCTGAGCGGACACCGACCCTTGGATCGAACTCGCGGCCACGGGTCCGCGAAATTTGACCCATGTGGCCAACCAGTGGGATGGTGTTACCGACTGCACCAGGGGAACATGCTATTATTTACTAGTACATTGTAGATGTTACAAATTTTGTTTTTTGCCATTTTGTCGTTTTTAGGGAGACGTCTACAACGACCACGTCGTTCCCAGATGGCACGCAGAGCACGACGCAGACCGTGCGCAGTCGCATGGGCCTCACCATCGACAAGGAGTTCATTAAGTCTGTCCCGGGAGTGCTCAAACTGGTGCAGATGGTGAGCATTTAAAAATGGAGGTGACTAGCACGTCGGCAGAACGTACTGCGCCTGCGCAAAACCTGGATTTTCGCTGGATTTTTGGTCAACGTTGCATCAGAATTTTGCCTGTTGCAGACCATATCTTTTTCTTTTTCACAATATTTGAAAACTACAGACGGGATGTCACCCTTATAAGTTATGTTCGCAAATTCGACCTTATATGAGACGTTCTGCCGAAGTGCTATGCACAATACATTACGGGTTTCGCGCAGGTGCAGTACGTTCTGCTGACGTGCTGAGGTGACCCAACCTCCTTGGCAAACCAGATTCTGTTTGAAACAGCCTTAAAGCCATTTATAGACTATCAAAAGTAACAGTAACCCATGTATAAGTTGCCCTGTGATCACTAATGCTAAGCACTGGTAGCACAAGGCAACCTTGGTAATTGATGTAATTTGTAAATTAAAAATTAAGATCAATACAAGCTTAAGTCTACTATTACTACTTTGTCCAGTATGCACCCATATGTATGTTCTGACATCTATTCCTTCCTTCCTTCCTTCCTTCCTTCCTTCCTTCTCTCCCACCTTCCTCCTCACCTCCCTCCCTTTCTCCTTACTTATTCTTTCCCCTTTTTCCTATCTCCATCTACTCATTCATCCATTCATTCGTTTATTCATTCATCCATTTTCTCTAACAGAAGTTACGCTGTTCCCTCCCCAGTTCCTGTGTTTCATGGCGTTCCTGCTGTCGGAGATCGGCATGTGTTTCTGGACCTGCGGCGCGTACAACTTCTTCAGTTTCGTGACGATCACCTCGCTTCTGTACGAGCTGTGGATATTCCTGTGGTACCTGTCACACGGCTACATGAAGATCAGCAGAGTCTGCTGGGAGAAAGTGGTAAGGTCCTGTTGCAAGACCAACTTGTTTGTTTGTTTGTTTTGTTTATTGGTTTATTTGTATCAACTTCAGGGCGCGTAATGGAATACAGTCAAATCTGTCCAAATAAGCTAGCCACCTGGCCATAACAACGAATGTCGGACGACTCGGACCATTACCAACTCGGCCCAGTCAACTCGGCCCATCTGCCTGGTCAACTCGGCCCACCCCCCTGGTCAACTCAGCCCATTTCCCTGGTCAACTAGCGGCCCAATACCAGAGACAGAAATTTAGGCACCAACACACACAAGTTACCGTGGCTGTCGCTCTCACTACTAGTCTCAGGTGTAAACTGGATGACTAGACTGTTTCCAGAGCGGACCAATTCAACAGTTCGAAGTTGTCTGACAAAAAACGCGGTCTGTATGAAAATCATGTTGATTGTCCAAGCGCCGGCGGTTTGGGACGTCAAACACCTCAAAGTCAACAGTTCAAAGTTGTCTGACAAAAACGCGGGCTTTATCTAGAAATATGTATACAGAATTAAAGCAGAACACTTTTTTTTTTTACAAAGACCTGGTATTTTTTACATATATCAAATGTATTAGTCAACAGCCAGACTCGAGACCTAGTTAGCGACCGCACTATTGTAGTTGTGTATATTTGATGGTTGGGCCGAGTTGACCAGGGCGGTGGGCCGAGTTGACCAGGGGGGTGGGCCGAGTTGACCAGATTTGCGATGGGCCGAGTTGGTAATGGTCCGAGTCGTCCTGCTTCCATAACAACCACCTTTTCCTGGTCCCCAATTTTTTTTCCATAGGTACCTGCCCAAGATGACCACTTTACCTGTAAGATGCTGTCAGAAAGCACATCAGCAGAACGTAATCCGTCTGTGCGAAACCAGTATTTTTCACGGTTTTTGTTGGATGTTGGGTCAACATTGCATCAGAATTTTGTCCGTTGCAGATGATATCTTTTCCGACACAACATTTGAACTATACAAATACGACCTTACACGTGATGTTCTGCCAATGTGCTATGCAAGACATTTTAACATGATTCTGATTTATATAGGCCAGCACTAGATAAAGTTACTCAGAATAAAACTGCCTATTTCAGTATTTGGGTGTTATCAACTTGAAGATGAATTTTACAAATTAATGGTTTGAATTTCTTGTTTTGTCCTCAGGACTTTATTGGTACGTGCGTGGTGATTGGGCTAAACCTCCTGGCCTCCATCATCCTGGCGGCCCAGGCTTACGATGGCACCGGTAGCGCCGCTGCGGTAAGTATCGCTCACTTGGCTTTGTTGGGAAATGTTCATCTGTTCAATACAATGGAATAGACTGATGGTGCTAAGAAGTGGCAACATCCTGTTAATTTGATTCATTTAAGACCAAATAGGCACCAAAATCCTTTGTAAATCTTGTCCTGATTTGCTTAATCATTAATGTTATCTGTATTCTTTTGTTGTGACCTGTACTTAACCCAGCCGGTATGTGTGTACAATAAAGGTCTTTATTATCTAACTCTGTCCATCGTTTACTTAATATATAATTATCTACATGCCCAAAATCATACAATCTATCCATCTTGCTTACTTGGTGAATGGCCTCCATTGAGTTTCTCTGTGGTAGCCATTCCCTCCTTATGTGCACCACCTAACAATTCATTAAGTACTGCAGATACAAGAAGCCCCTCACAACAAACCATAATACACAGATGTACAAGTATGTATGCATTGTATGTTGACAATGACGTGTATAGTCCACCCTTTTTTTCAAACAGTAGGTTTATTTGATGTTTACCTACATGTATTTCCTAGGCTTTTGGTTTTTTTGCCACGATCTCCTTTATCGCTGGTGCTTACGTGACATGGAAGCTATGGAAGGAGGGGCAGGAAAAAGTGCGGATATCGAAACTCGAAGCCCAAGCTGCCGCCGGCTCCCCCGATTTCGAGCAGGGTTCCCCTCCCCCTTACGACTCCGCCATCAACCCCAACGCTATATAATCCGGCGAACGACATCTTCAACTTGGACTTCAGAATATCCTTTCAAGGGAGACGCATGAATCGTTCACTAGATGGCAATAGCAGATATATGTGAGCGTAAGTTTTAAATAGTATGTGTCCAGATCTGGCAGTAAAGGTAGTAGCACATTCGCACTACACATTACAGACCACCAATCGGTGAAATGTGTCCAGGTGTATGTTAAGTGGGGGTGCACCTGAAGTGTTGAGAACGTCGAAATGTTACTTGTGTCCCGGAAAAATGTTGTTAAGAAGCATCACTTGGTCTAAACTACTTGAAGAATGCTATAGACCATAATATGCTGCTGTGAAGAGGTTCTTTGTTGGCTTAACTAATGTGTTGACATGTAGATTGATAATTGTCTAAGTACAAAAAATATAGTTTAATATGGACAAACAGATCTTAAGGATTATTCACTGGAAAAGGAACTCTTGTTCTTTGCTTTACAGATAGATTTACTTAGTAATACATTATAAGTTACATGTATAGTTGTAATGTTACTAATAGCTTTGTTGAAACATCTTTGTAATCAATGCACTGATTCTGTATCAAATAGATCGCTTTGCATAGTTTTTTTATTTGTGACAAGTGTAGCTCTAAATGCACTTATTATGATAATATTAATAAGTAAAAGATGTAATTACTGATAACAATTAAGTCAAGAAATTAAAACTTAGAAAATCTTGTGACTGTACATTCTTAGTATTTCTCAGAGAACTTTACTGTCATTATCCATTGAAAGTTTAGTATATACATGTATGTGCAGCCTTTTGTTTGTTTTCATGCAACTACATGTACAACATATTTGCATCTATAATGATTGCAGGTGTTACTGTGAGATTTGCAGTTGTCAAAAGTAAAAAAACAAGTCTGTTAATAGAAGGTACTAGTAGAGTTGATGTCAGAGAATTGAGACTTCTGGTACATATACAGGCATCCATGTATACCTGTATTCACGGAGAATATTGAGGGTGTTTCCATGGACTATCATAACTACAGACAGCTGTTTTAGATTTGTGTGACTTGCTGTGTTGCTGTGTGACTCATAAGTTGTTTTTCAAGTACAAATGTATATGTCCGTCTAAGAAATGACAAGTTTAGACTTTGGATTGCAAAATATTATTGCATTGTGGAGAACGAATGTCTTTTCGGTCAACATTTAAATGCATTTTTTTCACAATGTACTTCGTGTTTGGGTGGACATTTGAATACTCTGTAACAAGTTTGGACTCAAGAATGAAGCCACAAGTCTAAAGTCGGTTCCAATGTTGTTAACTGTCTACAAAGCTAAGCCTGAAATTGTAGCTCAATGCTACCTAAGTCAATGTGGTGTTAAAATGGACCAAAGTTGTTGAGAAAGGTTCGTAGCCGTGTACACATGTAATGTATGTATTTTGTGCGCTTTCGTACATGTATAGTGAAACTGTCCCCATTTTTCTAGGGTCCAGCTTTTTTAATGGAGAATTTCTGTGATGTATTTTACGGTATGCAAATTTGTGCAGGACTTTCTATAGAGCCGGTTTATATATACAGTGTATAGTATGCAGTCAGTTGAGTGAGTCTGGGTGCAGTTTTGATGTCAATGGTGAAAATAAGGAAGTTATCAATGTTAAGCTGGAAGGGGTACTAGGTGGATATGGTTGTGATTTGAACCCCTTCCCCCTTTACACATTATAGGATGTTCTTAAGAGAAACACGAAAAGGATTTGTAAAAGGATTATGACTTGTACTTGTTATCCCCCAGATTTTAAAATCTGATCCCCACAGATTTATATTGATAATTGCACTGGCAAGATATTGGAGATCAGCATCACAAATTGTGACAAACTCACAAACTGTGTCAGCAAAATTTACTTTAAAAATCTTGATGCTAAGTTGAAAAATTACGGAGTGTTTGTTACTGGCAGAAATTTCCGCCTTTTTTATTCCATTTCCGAAAACGTAAAAGAACTTGTCGTAGTTCATCCAATCAGGGCTACTGATACATTTAGGGCTAGCATTCTGTTGAATTACCAGCGCAGTGTTGTCCTTTTTGATTGGTCAATGTACAGCGATGAAATAACTTCTGAATGTTGGTACATGTATGTGCACTTGATAGTAAAAATGGTCTTGAACGCATTCCTACTGAATGGAGATGTTGATGGGGTGAATTTGTGAAGTGCCACAAAACTTAGCCTAATAAAGTAGGGCTTTTCAATGGTATTGTTAAAAATTAGTCCACAAAATGGTAGGATTTCTGTGCAAATTTTTGGTTTAAAAAAAACTACAAAGAGGAGAGAATTTGAGCTATTAATAGTATTATAAGGTAGCAATAATGTGAATGGTGACATGCAGTTAGTCTTGGTGACTCGAAAATGTAGACTGAGCTCAACTACATGTAAACCCGATTTTAGGGAAACTTAGAAGAAAATTTGTTGCTATTATTGTTTGTATTCTGAATATTTGTGCCAGCGAATAGTTGATACATGCATATGTGACTTAATATTTCTTAAGTCTTAACACTTTACCATCTAAAATGAGTTTTGTGTTTACGAAATTACGTGCACATGACATGTATGCCGATATTTAGTATTACCTGAGTATTAATAATGCTGAATTGCATCAGTTCTAACTTTTTTTTGTTTCAAATCTCATTACCTTTATTGTGCCAATGCTTGCCATATTATATATTAACTTTGCATTTTAGGCTACCAGCTTTTGCTTATTTATTCAAGAGAAAAAAAACTTAGTTTTTTTGCAAGTATTTTTGTATTATGATTTTGTTGCATGACCATTAAAGAGATTCTTCATTATCATAACCATTTATATTATTAATCAGATTAGTCTTTAGAGCTTATTTTTTGCAAGTTATACTGTCAAAATTTGCCACGGTTGCATATTGATGCAAAGTTCTGAAAAGAAATATTATTTTGCTATCACACACACAAAAGGACAGTCTACAGTTGTATATCTATGGAGATTTAAAATTGCTCTGAATGTGGTGGTCTTACATACTCAATCATACACATGTATACCTGATAGTGGTGTTTGTATGTATGTGTGTGTCTTCAGTGTCTTAATGTATGTATGTATACAGCTACAATGTGGTAACTTGTTAAAAAAACACTTGAACTCTTGAATGTACGAAGATTCTGATAGCCACGAATATCCGAATGAAAATAAAAAGATATAGAATTTGCTGAAATTTCTGTCCCCTTTGTCATTCTTTCTCTGTGACCCTTAATGAAGGTACATTTTAAATTGTAAAAAAATTTGAGAGAAAAATGTGTTCTCCCTGCCTTATGATAAAAAGCTCCCTCTTTTAAAGAGTGATGGTATTGCAACCAAATTAGGCTTGTCAATGCTTGAAAAGTACAGCCAGTCTTTAGTATTACACGTTTACAAAAACGTCAAGACATACACTTTCACAACAAAGTTTCTCTCTTCTGTTTAAATGGCTGTGTTATCTTTGTGCTGGCTAAGTTTGCAGCAGAGAACATTTGGCTACAGAAATATAGAAAGAAAAAAGATTAGTCATTTGACAAGTTTTATTTTGTATACAAATGTATCAAAATTGATGTAAGCATGATATTTACAAGTATGTACAGTGTAGTTGGCAGTCGATCCGTTAAAAATGTTCCAAGCTCCAGTTTGAGCTTAACATTCCTACTAAGGAATCCTTTGCGCACACAAAGGCTGTGTTGGTCTTGGGGTTAGGTAGCAGGCAAATGGTTGAACGATACACATGTACCTAAAAGACTGAATGGAATGTGGTTCTCATAGGAAGACAAGTTTTGCCCCCCACCCCAACATTTCAAAGAAATATTTCTCCTTTTGCCATAACGGGTAATAACATTATGTACATCTATGCCACCCTGCAGTAATCATAATCATCACTAGATGTCTCCCCTGACACATGACAACAGATGTTTGAGTACAGTATGTTGTACAGTATAGAGAAGTACATATTGTATATTATATACAATATGTCCGTCTCTATAATAGACGTTGAACCATATAGTGAGCGCCATGTCAGTGTATATCAGGTGTTTTTGGAAACTTGCCCCCACCCCCCAGTATCTGACATTGATGGGTGCACAGTTCTGCAGCAATCAGACAGAGTCCCCCTTGGCCATTCCTGCAGCTATCAGCAAATCCGAGGGGGCGAACTTCAGCATGTGTAGAGAGGAGGTCTTGGTGGGGTAGCTGTGTAGGAGCTCTGGTGGTTGTCCATCTGACCTGGGTTACAATGATAGAAAAAACTTGTTTAGGATGGATCGGTAGTGGGTGGTTCGATCCCAGGGTTGGCCCCAGCTTGGACATGTTGTGAGGGATTGCAGTTGAAAGTTTATTGCAAATTCATGTGAGTGTACTAAAGCTGCTCTAATAGTATGTGTAAAAAGGCTGGTGTCCAGCTGCAGGCTATGGCTAGCATGTTGGCAGAACGTACATTGTACTGCGCCCGCACAAAATCCAGGTTTTTCACAGTTTTCATTGGATGTTTGGTCAACGTTGCATCAGAATCATGCCTATTGCAGACGATATCTTTTCCAACACAACACTTGAAAACTATAGATGGGATGTCATCCTTAGTTACACGAATACGGCCTTAAAAGAGACGTTTTGCTGCCAAAATACTATGCACAATACATTACAGGTTTATTTATTATTTGTTTGGCTGTAAAAAGACAAATTGTACAGCCAGGGCAGCCCAACTAGCCAGGTGGCTATTATTAAGGGCTTGCCCTGCTGACAAGACAAACATTTACACGTACATCACAACAATACTGTAACAGTACATCAACATGGAGAGGTCAGGGTCACAAATCTAAGGCTTGTAGGGGTCACCGAGAAGTCATAGCAAAACTTACTCTTTGTCTGGAATGTTTGGTCTCATGTCCCAGACCCTGATGATGCTGTCCCCCCCTGCGGAGGCTAACATGGTACCGTCCCTGCTGTAGCTGATACTGTAGATGCTCTCGGTGTGCGCACGCAGCTCTTTCAACATGTCACCTGATGTCAGGTCCCACACACGAACACACTTGTCTTCACCTAAGCAATGTAGGTAACATTGTATAAATGCTGGTAAGTTTAAAGGCATTCCATGCAATTTCAGGATGTCGTCACTTTCAAGTGACACTATCCAAAACAGCCCTTAGTCAGAAATTGTGAAAAAGGTGAACTCTTTTTTTACAATTTCTGACTAAGGGCTGTTTCAGCAAAATCTGTCAAAAAGGGTGATGAGAGTCTGTCTTTGTCAGCACAATACTGTATTCACAAGACTTCTACTAGACTAAGTATTATATTTAGGAGCAACTTTTCCCAGCTTACCTGCAGATGCTAAGTGCTTCCCATCAGGAGAAAACGCAAGAGAAAATATGGTCCCCTGTAAAAGATGAATAAACAGTAATTAACAAATATTTTAGTTTACAATGTACAAAATTAACATGAAATTAAGTATGACAATAATCATCATTTTTCTCAATACGCTCAAGTCTTAGCAAATCTGTTAAACATCACCAAGGACTGCATGCAAACATATCCAGCAAATTATGTCTGAGTCGAAATACTTACTTTGTGTCCATCTTTTCCGTGGAAGATACGGACAAACTTCCCGTCCTGAACGCTCCAGAGACGAACCGTGCGATCGGAAGATCCCGTGGCGATGTAGTTACAGTTGGGGTGAAATTTTACGCACTGCAAAAAAAAAAACATGTTTGAACGTACATCATGTGTTTAGTCTATTTGAACGTACACCATGATTTTTTATATTGTATGGTTTATAAATGTATACTTGTAGTACAAGGACACAGTGAAAAAAGACCTTTTTAAAATTGTCTTTTCTAGTTCAACAAACTTCTTAAAATCTTTTTAAGAAGTTGATGACAACTCACATCTACATCCTGAGAATGTCCAGCAAATATCCTGAGCGGAAAGGTTCTGTCCAGCGCCCAAAGTCTCGCAGTTCGGTCCTGGGAACAGCTCACGAAGTATGCGCCCAACGGACTGCACACAATATAGGGGGGAGAACATTATTAAAAAATCAATAAATCAAATCATTGATCAAAAGTAAGGTTGAAAATGAATCAAGGTTGAAAAGTTTTTACTGTCTTTCAAGCAAAATATTCACATGCACAGAAAAATTTACAGTGAGACTCGAATCAGGATCTCTACAGGCAGAATCGCTGACTGTACTGGCAGAGATTGACCCGATTGTGATCTTTGTGAAAAGAGATCCAATCTCTACTTCTTATTCTGCCAGACTGCAATTAATACCAATTCCAAATATATAAATTCCTACAGTTTGCTAATAGAATGCTTCTACATACAATCATGTAATATACATCATAAAACCACCTCCACATTGTAAACGTCCACTACTGACCTGGTGTCAATGTCCCATACTGGATAGCTGTGCCCTTTATAATTCACATCGTTGGTAAAGGTGGACAGATTCCACAGTCGTACTGAAAGACAACACAATACAGTCAGAAAATACAATCAAACTATACATAATTTTTGTAACTACATACAATTGCAAGTTATTAATGTTTGTTTTTGTTTTCCTATCATGTTCGACTCTTTTCAGAAACTGTTGTAAATATTTATATTTTTTTATCCAATGTATAACGGAATGTTGGAACTGACAAGCTCGCAACATTTGGTGCGAAAATACCCCCCGGAAAGTCATGTATGTCATTGTCATTGGTTTCATGTCATCTTTAAGAGAAGACTCCTCTCACCTGTGGTGTCCTCGGAGCAGGTGAGTAGGAAGGTGTTGTTAGGGAGGATGGAGGTTCCGTAGACAGGACCGTTGTGACCACGCATGTGCTTCACCTCCTGACCAACACTGGCAAATAAAGGAGAAACAAAGATTTGATTTGTTGCTTTTCGGATTTGTATTTGAATTTGTTGTGATTTATTAGAAATGAAACAACTCATTACACTGGGTCAGCCAAGGCAGCTCTCCACATTGCAAGGGAAGGCAGAGGGTGTACGACCTACATGTATGTAGGGAGCGTCCTCGCCAGACTTGGACCAGTGACTTGAAAGAGTGGACAGGACAACCCATAAGCCAGCTGACAAGTCTTGCAGAGGACCGCCGGGGATGGAAAACTCTTGTTGAAAGCCACATTGCCCCGACGGCTGTGACATGATAGCTATGGGACTGGTGAGGTGAGGTGAGGAAAAACCTCCCTTTCCCTCTTACTACGAAATAAAACCACTGCGAAAGTAACAGATTCTACAGTACATACTTGTCTTCTCGGACTTTGTCGTCTAGCACGTCTCCGGCCAGGTTGATTCTTGAGACGTCTACAGAGTGATGAGCTGCTTTCAGTTTCCGAGACAAGCCGCTCCAAACTTTCACTGTCGAGTCGTCGAATCCTCCACACACAAACCTGGAGTCATCAGAGACTGCCGCCGTGTTTAACCTACATGTACGGTAGGAGGTAAAAATAAGTAAAACTAGAAAGGTAACATTTGCAAAGCTGATGCACAATGTTTACCTGCACATGGTCTAGCATAACAAACTACTGCTCTGTTCATAAATATTCTTACTCAAACACATCAATGTATATATGGTGATCAGCCTCTCCAACTCTGTCCTGCCATTGATAATTGCTATAGGGTGTCTGCTACAGCATCAGTTACCATGGTGACAGCTGTCTTGTACAGGTCATTGACATTATTTGTTTGGTGAAGAAGAAGAAACGGAGCAAAACAATATGTTTTCAAAACAAAAGGTTAGCTAAAGGTTTCTACCCATAAACCAGATTGTACACTTGAACAAAAACATGTTTTTTCAGGCTCTTAAAACAAAGATGGCTGCCAGACCCACCCCTGGAATGTGTTGTGGAAGGTGTACAGACACAGGGACGACAAATATGACGTTCCTTTCCTTATGTACTGGATATGATAAACTTAAAGGAAAGAAAATGTTCTTTTTTTTTTGCAAAATTCTTAAAACAAAGATGGCTGCCAGACCCACCCCTGGAATGTGTTGTGGAAGGTGTACAGACACACGGACGACAAATATGGCGTCCCCTCCCGTACACGCCGGATACAGTCCTGCAGCGACACCTGCGTCACGTCACCAGGCTGAACCTTGTTGTCGGGCGTGTGGGGCGGGGTTGCCATGGAAACCTCGTGCCCTCCGCCCCTCTTGTCGCTGTACAAGTCAAGGTCGCCATTTTGAGTAGGTTTCACTGAAAAAAACAGAAACACTTTAAATGACACGAATATTTAATATATTCTAAATATTTCATAAGCACACATATTTGATTGAAGAAACATATAATGCACAAGCCACTCAAATTACAAATACGTCAAAGTGAGTTCAGCATGATACATTTGTCAGAGATATGAAATAAGACACTGACAGAAGACCGAGCATCCAACATAGTGCAGAGGAGCCCCCTTTCAACATACAGAGGAACTGCACTCTTCAGATAGCGTACAAAAGAGAAGGGGATTAAACAGTTTGGATCCTACCGAATTCGAATGAAATATTTTGAAACTTACCATTTACATGTAAGTAGGTGTTGAACAGTCTGAGTAAAATGAGGTTATCATCACTCTGAAAAATAAACAAACAGACATATAAACAAATATTTTTGTAGCATTTCAATGTAACATCTACAGTATGTCAATTACACAATTACAATCTTTCAATTACACACGTTAAAACATAAGAAACCAAATTGTATATTACATTGTACATAAAATACGAGCTCATACATTACTGGGACATCCTGAATTTTTTTCAAGTTCTTTAAGTTCTAACATGCTCATGGTACATGTATAATTCTCCCTTTACTAATATTATGATGTCTTCTCTTGGGGATTTCAATTCTTAATTGCTTCTCTTGAGCTACACATGTAGCAATAAATGTGAATCAGAATGTTGCCTTATTAAGACTTTTGAACCACTAGTTTTGTGGAGGGAGAAATGTAGCTGGATTAAGATAATAAATAGATAGCTGCACAAATGACTACAAACCAAATTGCAGAAATATGTAATGCCAATCATGTTATGTTATTATTTGACTTTATGCATGTACCTACCTGTAGGTACCTCAGCAGGTATTGGAAGGCTTTGTCTGATAGACTTATGGCATACTTAGTCTCTCTGGAAAAAAGAAATTCATCAAAATATAAAACTCTGAGAGTAGATCATTGTTCATGGTAAAAATCGTGGATACAGAATTAGCCACTTGTCAGGTGCAGAAAAAAGGATTTCAAGCCCTGACTTCACTTGTCCAAGTGTTATTCCCTGTCTACTGACCTGAAGGCCTTGACCTTGGGTTTAGTGAAGAGGTCCTGTTTACACATGACCCCTGCCAGCTCCTCGATCAGCTCGTACCACTCCATGTTGTCCACCAGGAAGTTACCATGGTGACGGGTGAAGAACGCTTCGGCTGGATACAACACAAGAAATGAAAGACCTCATACCTCAGTCAAATATGCTGCGTTCTTTTTAATTAATTCTTCTTTTGTTAATTATTGTGAATTTCTGTCTCACATATGTATTTTCCCACAGGCTCCCATAAAGCAACAGACGTCATGCATGATAGCAGGAAATTCAAGACAGGAAATGAGATAACCTTCTGTCCACATTTAGAGCACGAACAAACAGATATAAGAACAGTCCAATTCCATACATGATAAAACTACTAAACGAACAGTGACTTCTCCGTATTTAGAACATATAAATATTAATGTTTGTACCAAATGTCAATTTGTAAATAGCCTTATCTATTGATGTGAAAAGTATGCAATTCAGCCACTTTACCTGGCTGCGATGTACTTTTTTAAGGATCATGTTGATCAAATAAACCAGTCATTCATTCATTCATTCATTCATTCATTCATTCATTCATAACCTTCCCATGGGACCTTTGACCTATCTTCCTATCAATGGCCTCAAAATGCCTAGCATGTAGAAATAACCATGGAAACACAAGCAAACGCACAAAAAGACACACCGAAAATAAAACCTCTGTTTTCCATGCATCAGAATAAGTTAGGCGCACCAGTGCACCCCTAGTACCGGTATCTAGTACCGGTAAACATAGTAATCATATGTTAGAGACAGACTTTTGTTTAACTTACCTGCATCCCTGTGTCCATTGCAGACCAGGTCCAGGTGCAGGTGCACAAACATGGGATACAGCAGGACCGTCAACTCTGACTGCAAAAAACATTTACTAGTTACTTTTCCAATCTTCCAGTCTGACTAGTACTTCAACACCAATTTTTCTATCAAATCTATTTCCAAGAAGAAATTGGAGACTTATATATAATAATGTAGTTACAATCACATTAACAATGCAAATGAAAGAAAATATGAAATAGTTACCTGGTGAGCTTGTGGCGCATCATCTATGAGCACTTTCAGTCTGAAACATTGGGATGTGGCAATGAATATTGAGATATCAAATGTTTACATTGAATTAAACCCAAACATTGATGTACTATTCTGGAGAAGGTAAACTATACTACTAGTACTTTTTGTGAATACTCAGAGTTAGATACACCTTAGTTTGTGTTTGCATGTATTGATATAAGTTCTTACCCACTGTACTGGTCTTCATAAAGGGTAGGGTCAGGATCACTGAAAAATATGTAAGGTCAAAATCTCATGACCAATAAATATACAATATCATACTTACAAGTGTTTCATATCCAGCTTAGACTTCAGCTACATCACAAATTGCATAAAATGAAATAGTAATGTAAAGAGCACTTTCAGTCATTTTTGGTGGCTGCAATACAGTATCAAATTGGACAGGCAGTATCCACTTGGGTAGTGTATTTGATACTGTCTGGCCAATTTGATACCATATTGCAGCCACCAAAAGAAAATACGTGTAAAATGACATTCCTATGGGCACGACAATTGTTGGGACCTGCCAGGGATTCAAACCCAGAAGATGAAGTTATGTAAAGATTATAGTACTGGTGTAGCAGGCCAATGTACACCCCTGGGAAAAAATGTACCTGGATTCATTCCAACTGGGGGTACAGTTTTGCCTGTTACACCAGGTGGAGACTTCTATTATACCTACTCTCCAAGCAGATCTTTTGGTGGCTGCAATACAGTATGAAATTGGCAAGAAAGTATCAAATTGGCCAGACAGTATCCACTTGGGTGGTGTACATGTATTTGATACTGTCAGGCCAATTTGATACTGTCTGGCCAATTTGATACCATATTGCAGCCACCAAAAGATCAGCTTGGAGAAATCATGTTATACCCACCAGCTGCTGAATGTAAATGAAGTACTGACTCCGGACTCCGACATGACGGCGCCCTGTACCGCCAGCTCCGACACCGTCTGACTCAGCTTCTGGTCCTTCTTAAGGGACGTGTCGCTGTCCTGGTGAAGGGTCAGAGGTCAAAGGTAGTTTCGCATTTGCTGTCAAGACTCAAACAAGTGTATAGAACATGTAACATATAACATATAAGAATATATAACATGTAACATGCCAGTTTTGCAGGCATGCAAGACCAGTGTAATATGTTAACGGGTCTGGACATTAATTTGCAGGACATTGCACAAAAAGTTTTGTACATAGAAGTATGCAGAGTGGAAGTACCATGATCAAGCAAGAAAGCAAATATATATACTGTCACGATATGACTCCTATAATTTGTGTTAACCTTTATTTGTAATTGTAGCCTATGATTATGATATAAACATTACACTTAAATGTATCTGAATATTATAAGATCTGCGTTATATTGTGTCCTCAGGCGAGGACTTTATTTCTCCGACTGTAAAACCTTTAATTGGCTTTAAAAAAATGTCATTAAAAGAAGCTAACCGCCAACGCCTGGAGTCATGGTCTTTATTGAGTACTAATAGTGAGCATAGACAATTGTAGCCTATGATTATGATATAAACATTATAGTGCATGCAGGTTTTGATGGGAGCGGTAAGTGCTCAACTTAATTTTTGGGTGCATGTAAGGCTGCATGTACTATGTGGATTGTCATTTGTGGAATTGACTGTTATCACCTATATAAAAATGTAAAAATTTTGGTTTCTGAACAGTTTTTAGTATGATCCATACTTCCTAAATTCCCAGTGGTGCAGGTAAAATTTCTCTATTTTCAATGTTACCTGCACCAGTGCAGGTACGCAGAAAAAGTATTTTGAACCCTGTAAAATGTTAATATGACGTTATTCTTCTCTATAAATTATTTTTGCAAACAAATACGACTGATGAGCGCCCCCCCCCCTCTTCGTCTACACATTATGCTCCATTTACAGTTATTTTGCGCCGTATTTTCACCCAGATCAATCTTTAGGAGTAAGAAAAGATCCCAAACTTACCGAATATTGTCTCTTCTTCAAATACTGGAACACAGCGGACTGAATATCCTCGCTTTTTACGCGTTTCATGTTTTTTTGTGCGTCCGTCTCTGCCTGCGAGGGGTCGGGTCAAAGTTCAAAGGTCATTTTTTGATATAAGTATTTTTTAAATAGAAAATTCAGTATCCAACTTTATAAGTATAAGATGATTTAACTTTGAGTAAGTATTCAAGACATTAAAATTTCTGAAAATAAAATTCTAACCCGTTAACTATAGGGCTAGTTACCAGGGGTTAACCAGGGTCAACTAGAAGCGTCACATGACTTCCGGGTGTGGACATCACATGATTCCTTCTTCCTTGCTGCAACGCGTTGGAAACAGGTGCGTAATTCTGTAGCTCTTCCAGATTATCACTTTTATATCGGTTTTGCAAGGATTAGCAGATCATTTTAGATCAGAAATGTGTATTTTAGATCTCTTGCTATCAAGAAATAGGCAAGAATAGGGCTGACATGTAAGATAACGGCAAATTTTGGTATATTTTTTTGCCTGCTTGCTACTATAAAGCTACAACGAATATGTTGTGCAAATTATAATTTGCACAGGTTGTAGTTGGTTGTTTTACAACTTTTAAGAATATTTAGGAGTGATTCTGCTTTTGTTTGTCGACTCAGGATTGTATTTGAGCTTTGTGTGAGTTGAACCAAGGAGCTCCTTGGTTGAACGCAGCGCAGAGGCTTCGGTATTCTGATAGAACAGAAAGCTAAGATGGCATCGAATTTCTCTACCATTATGCATATGGTGCCAGGCACGGATGACTCAAAGTCACGGGTTCCAATCCCACTGCTGAGTTCTTAGAATAACATCCTTCCTATTTCCCACCTTAGCTAAAATCCAAGCTCTATCATTCTTATATGAATATTGGGCGCTAAGTTAAATTTACTTTTAAAAAAAGATTGTCACAGTCAATATTTTGCAACAAAATCAGAATAAATCTTGTGGTCTTTCAAGTTTTGTTCTTTGTGAGTCACATCTTCAAGGTATCCTTCAAGGTATTTTTGTGACTTGACGTTAACCTAAAACGTATTCTGAGAGAACAATAGGAAAGACCTTTTCGTGTCAGGCCTGAGGCGATGCACTTTGGGTAAACATCTACAGTAGTTTGCCCAGGTTGAGCACAAGGTTCTCACGAGGTGGGTTTTATGTTTAATCAGTGCCAACCTATGCAATTAGACAGGGGCCAAAGTTCCCTCACTGTGTGAGCTCAGTAGGGCTAGAAATACTGTAAATTCAGTTATTTTTGTGGGGACATAATTTCGGAGTATAGGAAAAGGAGGGTTTTGCATTTTTTGCAAAATATTCTGGATGAGGAAATTTTTCTGATACTGACATTTACTGCCATTTCTTAGCATATTTTCGTACTTTTCATACTTGAAGCGTTTGAAATAGTCCAAAACTAAGCTACGTGAGGAGCCCCTTTATTTTTTGGGTACCACCCATAAATAGCTAGCACCAGCCTACAATACAAAACAAGTAACCGTTTTCCTTCAGTGGCATCGCCTTTTCACCTCACAGATATCAGTATGCTACATTAAAAGAATGAACAGAAAATTGACTTTGAAAATCCAGCTTTGCCATCCTAAAATTCTATTGGATGCCTTAAACTTTGTAACCTTTGAAACATTTCTGTAGTAATGTAGTAATGCAGGTCCAGTAGTTGCAAATGCAATTATTCACAGTGTGATGCATTTGTAGTGGAGAGTTCACTATGAAAATAAAACTACCACAAACATTTTAATATTTATAGTTACTGTACACGTCTGCTAACTCAACTGTTACCTGAAATTTGCTGAAAATGTAGAAAATGTAGTATTCATGTAGAAATATGAACAATGTGCAAACTTAATTTGCAGGTTTGAAAAATGTCACATTTCTAGCTGATAAGGTTATCACAGTGATTAGTTGTTTTATTGGTTTATTGTTGCCACTTAGTGGGTTTGATATCCACACCTGGTCAGTATTATTATTGGTTAGTTAGTAAACTGTAAGTTCATTTATTTTTGCGGGCTCTTAATTTCAGGGAAAGTATAGTAAACAATTAAAGTTATGTCCTAATTTTCTAGTCTGTTTATTAAGGGCAAGGCTGTTCAAAATGACCCAAAGGTCCAGGGGCATAGTACAAAGTAGTACCACTGGATCACCTCTAAATAGCTGTGTACAGCCACAGCAAGTAAATTTTATGGATGACATCCCTGCACCCATGGCTTTTGGGGAAAAAATTATTCCTCTCCAGCGATGGTCAACTATGTATGAGAGTAGTTGTATGTAGAAGTGACTTAAAAAGTTAGCCTTGAGTATAGTTGTATTGTTACTAGGCTATGTACTAAATATAAAATCAGTGCATAGCCTGGCCAGGGTACCACTTATCATAATGTGAGTTGGGGTAATGAGGGTGTTCAAATATTAGGTTGTTTACGGTAGATCTAGAGTCACATGTTAATCACGTTCCAAAGGGCAAAAACCTTATCTGACACTAAACCTTTGAGCCGTAATACATTAAAAATCAAATAACGTGGGAATGATCACTAAAACTCATTTTGTTGGAGTAATTTTTCATACCTGTGTATCAAAGGAGTAGCTCAATATACAGTTTTAGAAAGTTGAATTTTTGGCCAGGTGTTGCAACAAGTACACGTAATTACATAGTAGGTGATTTATAGCTATTGTGCACATCATGTGACAGTCACAAGGTGTGAGGCAGGTGACATTACACTTCAGTTCTTAGGAGCTCAATCTGCAGTTTTCGCATGTATGGAAAGTTTTTTGCCAGGTGTTGCAACAAGTACACGTAATTACATCAGTGATTTATGGCTATTGTGCACATCATGTGACAGTCACAAGGTGTGAGGCAGGTGACATTACACTTCACTTCTTTGTTCTCAGCCGTGCCACAAAGGTCTGCTTTTTTTTGCTGTTACGATTTTGCATTGTAGTTTTCTGTTTGCAATATTTTTTTGTCTTGGCTGTCTTTTATTTTTCTGTTCACGTATTCAGATTAAGAGGGTTTGAAGAGTACATGTAGGAATAATGTATCCTTTAAATGTACTGAAATGGACAAAGAACTTGGGAGTCAAAATCCTCTGGCTCTGTCGCTCACCCAACATGCTTTCTACTGCAAAGGGTTGCAGTCCTTAGGATGGGACATTAAGCCGTAGTCCACTGTATTTTTCGAAAAGAGCTAGGGGAATTTCCCCGGTACAGTAACCTGTAAATACTGTACATAGCATCGGTCTTCTCTGTCATGACCAGTAGAAAAATAGCTCAACTGTTTGACTTTGAGTTCATTTCAATTTAACTGGTTCGAGATCATTTTCACTTCCTTTCTTTCACCACTTTTTAAAAAAAAAAACTTTTTCTTCTTCTGTTTTAGATCCACAATGCTCGCCTGGGTTGTCTTGTCCGTGCTCGCGGCGGTCTCCGCCAAGGAGTTCCCCATCCACCAACCGTTGACTCAGGAGATTATTGACTATGTCAACTCCATCGAAACCACGTGGAAGGTAAGGAATTTCACACACAAATCAGGGCTGGAAATCCCACCTGCATATGCAGGTTAGTGCAGGTAAAATTGGAGCTGTGCAGGTATTTCTGATGTCTTGTCTGTACTAGTACCTAACCTGCACTGGTCCATGTACTACTAGGTTACACATGTATAAATGTACATGTAGGTGTATGTGTATTTTTATTAGCTGTATGACTGTCATCTGACATATGTAGTGTAAAATAAATAATGGCAATAGTTTCTGAACAGGTTTTAGTATGATCCGTGCTTCCTAATAGTAAGTTCTGAGTGGTGCAGGTAAAACTTGTCTGGTGCATGTAATTTTCAATGTGAGATTTGAGTATGACCTTTCAAGTGGAATGTACCATTTTGTTTTTCAGGCGGGGTGGAACTTCCAGGGTGCGACCGTGTCCTATGTGAAGGGACTGTGTGGCGTCATCAGGGACCCTAACAACCACAAACTCCCCCTCAAACTGCACGAACTTAATGCTCAGGTAAGACTTAAGTACTCATATTACATATTTTTTAGCCTTTAGCATACTGAAGTAGACATTTGGCTACCAATTCTCTATTGGTTCCAGGGTTAAGCAGCAGGCAAAAGGTTAATTTTCACATTTCTGAAATACAATATGTAGCTTGAACACATGTGAAATACAATATGTAGCTCCAAATAGAATACTTTAATAAGTAAACTCAAATTACAATGTATTTCATTTTAAAATCTCCATCTTTTTTTATTATTATCATTCATTATTTAATTTTTTATCATAATGCCAGTTTGTCATTTTCTACAATGGGACCAAGAGTTTGATTTTGTGCTGTTCTTGTTCCCAGGATATCCCTGACACGTTTGACTCCAGGACCCAGTGGGCCAACTGCCCCACCATCAAGGAGGTTCGCGACCAGGGCTCCTGTGGATCCTGTTGGGTAAATATCTGGATGTTATGTTTAGATGAATGATACTACCGTTACGTATATATACACCTATAAATGTACATGTATAGCTTTTGTTTGTGCTTATAAAGTTATATACATGTATGGGATCATGTCTTTTTTTTCAGGAACTGTCTTTTTCTTTTGATGCTTAATGCAGAATCCGATATATAATCATCAACAAATTATCATCAAATTAATTATCAAGCACAAAATATTTAAGAGTCTACTTTCAAACATTAATTGTGGCATAACAATTTTTTCTGAAACAGACTGAATGAATAATCTGTACAAGAAGATCTGATCTGTACAATTAGCCAATCAATGAAATCAAATGCCTCTACCCCCCTCTACCCCCCTCCCCCCGCTCTCTACCCCCCTCCCCCTGCTCTGCAAATCTATGCTGATAGGCTGAAGCTGCAGCTGAAGCTATGAGTGACCGGGTCTGCGCCGCGTCCAACGGAAAAGTCCAAGTCCACCTCTCGTCCGAAGACCTCATGGCATGTTGCGAAACATGCGGGATGGGGTAAGTCCATAATTAGGAATGTTGTACGCTAGACGACATTAATAACATGGTGTGGCAATTCGTTTTCTAGGCCCTCGCTGCCGTTGAGGCAATGTCCGACCGTATCTGCGTTGCGTCGAAGGGAAGCACGATGGCACACATCTCTGCTGAAGACCTAAATTCTTGCTGCAAAAGCTGTGGTAACGGGTAAGCCAACAAGCAACAAAAACAACAAAAAATCAAAAATCAAATGTAATAAACTCTGATAACTTTGAACTGATATTTTATTTTCAAACTCCAAGGACATGATCCTCAATCACCGTTATTGTTACGTCACATGCTTGGGCTGACATAGATTTTGCACAGATTAAATTATAATATTTCAAAGACCTCAGATGCAGCACTGTTGAATGAATCAACTTAAGTTTTAGTTGTATGGTCTTGATTCATCATGATTTATCATTTGCTGATATTTACAGAATTGGTAAATTCATCAGCCAATAAAATATACTATCTGATTTCGATGGTTGATTTTGGATGCAAATGATTCTGGACTAAATTGTTGAGGCTAATGGCAACAAAGGAAAACGTGATTTTTTTAGAAGTATCCTGAATAAAAGGACGGTTTAACTTACATACGTATACACGTCCTGCACAAATTGAGGTATTCTTAGGATAGTGATGCATACGTCCTGCAAAATTCAGCTGTATACATCTTGTTGCAGAAAAGGTACCTTCTTAGATCCTTGACCATGGTTGCATCTGTCCTGCAAAATTCAGCTGTGTTGTTAAGGAAAATGCTGTCTTAGATCCTTGTAGGCAATTACTTCTGATACAGTCAGGCACCTGCTTGAAAATTCTACTGGATCAAAATACCTGTACCACCTACAATGAATGTAACTACACCGTTAATTAATTATGTTTGAATGTCATCTTGAAACTTCATCTGTGTTGGTAGAAGTCATTATGTTAAGTTTAAACTGTAATTTCCAACACAAGAAATTGGACTAAGACTTCTGCAACTTCCAATCCACTGCTCACGGAGTCACATGTGTCATCTGCATAACGTGACGTCATGGAAGCGGTGGATTTCTCATTCCTTGACAAAGACTGGAGTTGTACAGTCAAAAATTTGGGTAAGTCCAATTTCTTGTGTTGGAAATTACAGTTTAAACTTGTGACATAATGTTTGAATGTATTTACCAGGTGCAATGGTGGCTTCCCAGAGGCAGCATGGGAGTACTGGAAGCGGGACGGCCTGGTCACAGGTGGACCCTACGGCTCTCACCAGGGGTGCCAGCCGTACGAGATCAAGCCCTGCGAACACCACATCAACGGGTCCCGCCCCGCCTGCGGAAAGCTTGAGCCAACGCCCAGGTGCAAGAAGTCGTGCGAATCCGGCTACAACGTCACCTTCGCAAAGGACAAGCACTACGGTTTGTAACTGTTAGGTTTCAAATGTATCAGGCTTTTTAAAGGTACTAAGTATTGGTTTACATTATCTGGTGCACATTTAAGTTTCATTTGTCAGTAAAGATACTCAATGTATACCTAGGATTTTGTTGGCAAAACTGGACATATTCTGGGTATTAAATAAATTTAATGCTTCACGTTATTGACATTTACTGTTACATTTTATCACATTTTTTTCATTATTTCATGTTTCCTACACCCAAACCTAATTAAGCACATTGAAGACCCTATACACTACACTTACCAAAAAGAGGAGGGGTTCATCCTGGTTTGAGTGGATCAAACCTTACAGTCCGGTCTCATGTAGTTTGTACATACATTTATATCATACCCGGGCGGCGTAACAGTGCTCCCGGCCGTGTTGTATTCTCCCGTACGACCGGATGTATAAAACGGGCATCCATAGAACATTCAAACGCGCTTCGCTTGCGCCGCTACAAAAATTAGAACATTCGAACGCGTTTCGCCCCAACCGTGTACGCCGCTTTCGAACATTCGAATACAGGATTCGGACGTTGGAATTGATGTTGCTGCAGTTTTTTGGGCCAGCGACACCAAATTTTCGCTCATTTCGCCTTGAAAGACGTGTTTTCTAAGGTGGGTATGATATAAATAGCATACAACACGGTGTATTCCGCATCGCCCTCGGTCTCGGCCCTCCCGCGCGTCGGATCGCCCTCCGGCCTTCGGCCGTCGGGCGATCCGACGCGCGGTCGGGCCGATACCTCGGGCAATACGGAATACACCGTGTTGTATGCTCTATGTACAAACCTACTCAATAAAAACTGGGGTGTGCTGCACCTAAAAGCAGCTTACCAGTTATGCAAAACAAATAAACAAATCTCTATAGATGTATACAGTAAATATAGTATGATACATGTAAATGAACATCATACTAAATGTTGTGTTTTTGTCCGGTGTTGTACCCAATAGCCAAGACTGCCTACTCTGTGAGCTCCAAGGTGCAGCAGATTCAGATGGAGATCATGACTAACGGACCTGTGGAGGCCGCCTTCACCGTGTACGCTGACTTCCCTCACTACAAGTCTGGTACGTCCATTCACTCACACACTCACCAAGTACGCTGACTTCTCCCACTACAAGTCTGGTATGTCCACTCACTCATTCACTCACTCATTCACTCACTCATTCTCACTCACACACTCACTGTGTACGCTGACTTCCCTCACTACAAGTCTGGTAGGTCCTAAGTGAAAGTTAAGGTACGTAGCTTTGGTTAGGGATGTCCTCTAAGATGGGACATAAAGCTGGAACCCCCCCTGTTTGAGGAGAGCCCCCTAGTCGTAAGCAGCTTGTACTTAGTATAATACTTAAACTGGACACTGTCAGGTGTATTGACGGCTATGCAAAACAAACAGGCCCTCACAACTGTTTAAGCTAGCATCACTGTCACTTTCAACAACCTTAGGGCGAATCAGGAGTTAACCTACTATTGACCAATCAGAATTAAGGATACATATTAAGTGGAATACGATTTTGTGATGTAATGTAGTGACAGCTCTGATTGGCTGATTTTTTCCCCATGTACATGTATCAGCATCAGTCAATAGCTATGCTGTTGACCAATCACATTCTGCGACACACATGTGGAACACAATATCAAGTTTGTGTTAACTGGTCCCATTGGCTGATTTTCATGCATGTATCAGCATCAGTCAATAGCTATGCTGTTGACCAATCATATTTTGCAACACACATGTGGAATACAATATCAAGTTTGTGTTAACTGTTCCCATGGCTGGTTTTCCTGCAGGTGTGTACCAGCATGAGTCTGGGGCAGAGCTTGGTGGCCACGCCGTGAAGATGATTGGATGGGGAACTGAGGGCAGCACTCCCTATTGGCTCATCGCCAACAGCTGGAACAACGACTGGGGCGATATGGGTAAGGAAAAATAACGCATAGACCTTCCAACCGTCTCATTTCTACCTTTTCTTATTTCATATATTTCATTGCTATAATAGTATATGTTGATATTTTATTCTGCGTCTTGTATGTAGTATAATAGTTTGCATTATGTTGTACGTGTCAGTGGTAGCCCCACAAGCCTTCTTGCTGCCTGGCTACCACATGCCATGCCTTGTTGCATTCACAATAAAGCAAGGTAAAAAGTAAAGGAAAGGAAAATATGTGATAGTTGGGCCAAGATAATGTTTGATACGGGTGTTCTGGCCCGGACGGTGTGATAACTACCTGTATCACAGCTATCACAGGGGCTTCCAAAAGTTCCATAGGGTAATTTGAACGTGTTTTGCTTTTCTTCACTTTCGAAAAATCAAATACTAGTACCAGATTTGGCTAATGAACACTCCTTTGGCCAATGTTTACAGCCTTGCAGTGTAGGATCTGCTTGGAGATTATTCTGAATGTACTTTACCTCCTCGGCCATTCCTCTGGTTTACCGACCAATTATTTTCCTTCTTGCAGGCTTCTTCAAGATCCTGAGGGGTCAGGATGAGTGTGGCATTGAGAGGGACATCGTCGCTGGTGAGCCGAAACTCGACTAGCGAGCCAGAAGTCTGCCACGCAACACCCACCATCAGAAGCATATCACTGGTCACTTAGTGGATAATCTGATAAACCTGCTTGCATTTCTTAAACCACATTTCCAGAGAAATCAGCTCACTGGTGTTTGTAATACTTGCTCAATTTTCTACAACTTCATTTGAAGAAAAATTGCTGCTGACTTTATATAATAGAAATTAGAGAATTTGAAAGAAAAGTGCTGGGCTACATTTATAACAGGAAATGTGTCTAAAAATTTGTTTAAAATTGTAATGAATTCATTGAAAATTTTATATAAGTTTTTCAAAGGATTTAGGAGGCATACGTAAAATATTTCTATTAATGTTCATACGTACACAGTTTAGCAAAATACACTTATTATAATAGTGATAAGCTGGTCTTAAGTGGATTTTGGGTCTTCTCTTAGTGTCGTAGCATTCTTGTGTACACATTAGAAGGGATTGTACTGGTCCATTTTCATTTACTCTAATGTAGTTATTAATTTGGAGGGTGTAATGTGGAAATTTTGAAGATGCTGACTCTTTTTCCTCTGTACTTTCTAGAGAAGCTTTTTGGGATGAGGATATGTAAATTTTCTTCCATTGAACTGGAATAAAAAGCCTTGATCAACAAGTTGTTTCTCAATACATGTCGTGTACCTGTAGCTATGGCGCTTGTATATATTGCAAAACATATATGTATTAATATGTCAGGTATGACGAAAACGACTAAACGTGTATCACAAGACCTGCATCACAAGACCAAGCAAGCAGCTTCAGACATGCATTATTTAGAGGAGGGTGACTAAGAAACACGGCTCTATAATGACTGTAATGGTATTTGAGAAATAGGTAGAGGAACATTTAAGAAGAGTCTTCTGCCAATATCCTTCTCTTGAAGGTGCAAACAGCATTATGAAAACATCATCAACAATAGTAAAATATATCATATTAATATTCAGGAACTGAACGAAAACAGCGTGTATCACGATTATAAGTTTCGTCAGAATCATAAATGTTAATGCTATTCAAATAGCCAGACAATTAACATCACCTGATGTAGATAAGACTAATCTCGGGTTGTTTGCTACGTGGCATTACGGATCAGCTACCGAAGGACACACCCTACAACTGCAATCGGTGTCCGAGGATTTCTACACGTCGAGTTCCTGTCCAGAAAGTGCCAACTCAGCTATTCTGACTGGCTTGAAAGGTATGGCTTTCTACCAATGGATAGACATTGAATGCAATAGCTGTTGTGGTGACAATTTGCGAGGCAGCGTTTGTTCCTACGAGCAGCGGTTTCGTTTTGGGGGAGGGCCTTGTTCGTGGGGAGAGCTGTATCCGCGGAGAGTATCGCCCGAACGAGGCCCTCCCCCGAAAAGAAACCGCCGCACTAGCCGCTCGTAGAAACATTAACGCTATCTAGCTAGAAGTGTACGCAGGAGACTGAGGTTAGAGTAGTAGATTGTTACTGTGATTTTGTGACTGTTGGTAAGGGTAGATAGCTGTAAGAGATGCCCAGCCATCATTACGAATCGTTTAATTTCTCGGAGATTACTATTTTTACAAGCGGAACAGGGATGCTGCACCCTGATTGATTTTTGACGTCATACTCCTGGGAAAAATTCTGTCCCAAACTGAAAATTCAGGTTGACTAGAGTAGAACGGCAGACAATTATCTATTTTAAATGTTTGAGACCAGTTGTAAATATCATTTTCCTCATGACAAGGCTCCAAACAATGAATTTATTGCAACAATCAAAGCTTATTTGTCCACTCTCAAAAGGAGTTTTTAATTGCATAGTAGACGAGAGTGAGTGCGAAACCTATAATGACTGTTTGCAATGGTACTTACCTTACCTTAGACCTTAGGTCCTCCTGTGCCGGTAGGCACATTGGGCAGCAAGTTTCCATCTTGGCCGAGTGGCAGCTGCCTCCTCAGCCTCCTCCCAGGTGATATTGGCCCTCTTAAGATCCTCTTGAAAGGTTCTTCGCCAGGTGTTCTTTGGCCGACCTCTCTTTCTCCTACCCCCTGATGGCACCCAGGTCATGGCAGTCTTTGAGTGGCGCTGGCTTGGTAGACGTAGGATGTGGCCTGCCAGTTGCATCCTCTTGCCTGTTATGATGTCTCCCAAGGGTTTGGTCTTTGCCCTTCTGAGAATCTCGTCATTTGTGATGTGATCTTGCCATCTTACTTTCAAGATTCTTCTCAGGTTCCTCTGGTGAAACACATCCAGCTTCTTGGTTAGTTTAGCCGTGCACTTCCATGTTTCACTAGCATATATTGCTGTAGGTAAGACTATGCTGTTGTACAGGCGTAGTTTGGTGTCCAGATCAATGGCATTGGTTGCCCAGATGGTGCGCATCCTTCGAAACACTGCAGCTGCTTTCCCTAGTCTACAGCTGATGTCAGGTTCCACCTCACCACTGTTGCTAAGCACGCTGCCGAGGTAGGTGAACTGGTCCACGATTTCGACTTGGGTGTTATACACGCTGATGCTCGGCCGTGGTTGATCAGCATGGTCTCCCACTTCCATTGCCTTGGTCTTTTCTATGCTGATCCTCAGCCCAACTTTCCCAGCAAACAGTTCTAGCTTGGTTGTGAGGTGCTGTAGATCCTGGTTGTTCTCAGACAGTAGGGCTAGATCATCCGCAAAGTCAAGGTCTGCCAGTTTCTCTCCGTCCTTCCACCTCACTCCTTCTCTACCATCCTCTGTAGTCTTTCTCAGAACAAAGTCGATGGTCAAAAGGAAAAGGAAAGGGGAAAGGATGCATCCTTGTCTGACACCCGTGACAATGTCGAAGATATCTGTTGTTCCTCCCTCTGTTCTGACGCAGCATCTTGAGTTTGCGTAAAGACTCTTGAAGGCATTGCAATGGTACTACGGTTCTGAAAAGGTAGATAAGTCTTTAATGAGAAATGTTACATTTCCAGTTCTGTTTTGTTGATTTCTTTACCTGGAAGGTGCAAACGTCAGCAAAAAGAGTAAACAGCCTTAATTAATATTATTAATAATTCAAGCAACCAGCTTCAGACACATGCATTATTTAAAGGAGGGTGACTAAGACACACGGCTCTATAATGACTGTAATGGTATTTCAGAAAAAGGCGGAGGAATTAAGAGATATTGTATTTTGAAGGTGCAAACAAAAATATGGAAACTTCAGCAAAAAGAGTTTTAAAAATTGTTATTCAGGTATAACGAAAACAACGAAAGCAAACTTATTATGATTTTGTAGGAATCATGAATGTTCATGCTATTCAAATAGCCAGACAATTAACATCACCTGATGTACGTAAGACTTATCTCGGGTTGTTTGCCACGTGGCATTACGGATCAGCTTTATCAGTTTTTGGCTACGTCTCAGGGAGGAGCCCAATGGTACAGTATTGTGTGCAATTAGCAAGAATTCTAGGAATCGTACAGGCATTTTGTCCACAGGAATGGAATGTCCACATGCATGTGACCCACATCTACATGTATGCCCACATTCCTGGAAACCTTTGGGACCCTGCTTTGGGAAGACCTTTCTACCCCAGATGCCCTACTTTCTGTGACCCCGGGGCTCGTTCACTATACACGTAGGGAAGAAGTGCACTGTATCTGTATAGGTACCAAGTCTTCCTTAAAAATCATGAAATGATGGCAGGGCCGCAGTGCCATGCAAACAATAACCCTAACAGCGACCACCGTCGCCATGGCAATGTATGTTTTCATTAATTGCCAGTCTTGTTGTACTTGTATCTATTCTATTGGATACTGCCAGGCCAACACTTCAAATCTACGTTCTTGGATATGCGGAGACCATCCAGAACCGTGCCTGACCCTACTACTACCCATTCAGGCATACATATAAGCATGGTTCTGGATACAATAAGGCGTAAACAAACATCTATGCTAATTGCTTAATACTATTAAAATTCAATTCAAGGGCGTTTTGTATCCAGAAAACAGGCTTTATCCAGAATCGTGCTTTATTCAGAACCATGATCAGGCACGGTTGTGGATAGTCAACGCGTATTCAGAGCCATGTCTGGGGAAAATGTTAGTTAATGGATACGCGGGGACCATCCAATACCGTGCCTGATCCTAACCCTAACCCATTTGGGCACAGAACTAGATAGGCATGGTTCTGTATACAATAGAGCGTATATAAACAGATGTGCTCATGGCTTACTACTATAAAAATTTAATTTTGGAATTGTTGCTTTTAGTGTCGTTTTCAAGTTAATGATTTAAGATCCAAGACAAAAGGTTGGTGTGACTTTACAGAGGACGTTCCTCTTTATTTAGGTGGGAAGACACCATGGGAAGAAAGATGCGACACCTGCTGATTTTCCTTCTCATCATCCTCAAAAGCAACATGCCATCCGCCAGCCGCCCTTCCTGCAGTTGTGTCCCGACACGGCCCTGCCACTGCACCCACAATCAATTCATCACCAACATCCCTCAAAACCTCCCAACATCTGTCACTGAGTTGTTCTTGGGAGGTAATCGTATCACAGCTGTAAATCAGTGCAAGCTGGTACGTTACAGGGATTTGGTTTCCTTGGATTTGGTGGAAAATCGTATTATCATCGTTGAGTTTTTCCCTAAACTGCCCAATCTTGAAATTTTGCGCTTGAACAACAACCAAATAACTGTCATACAACCTGGCACATTTGCAAATCTACCACAGCTCAAAACGTTGACGCTGCATAGAAACCAGATAAGAAACATTCAGGCAGGTGCATTTGCAAATCTACCCAGGCTCGAACTGTTGTACCTTTATTTAAACCAGATAACAGTGGTTCAAGCAGGTATATTTGTAAATCTACCCCAGCTCAATTGTTTGGCGATGGATAGATGTAAGATAACAAAGATTCAGGAGGGTGCATTAGCAAATCTACCCAGGCTCAAATATTTGAAATTAAACTCCAACCAAATAAGTAATATCCATCCTGGAGCACTTGCAAATCTACCGCAGCTCGAACTTTTGGCGCTGAATAATAACCAGATAACAGAGATTCAGGCAGGTACATTTGCAAATCTACCCCAGCTCGATAGGTTGTTGCTGCACCACAACAAGATAACAAAGGTTCACACAGGTGCATTTGCAAACGTACCCCTGCTTAAAGAGTTGACCCTTGAGGCAAACCTGATAACAGTGGTTCAAGCAGGTATATTTGCAAATCAAACCCAGTTCAAATGGTTGGCTATGAAAGACTGCCAGATAACAAAGATTCAGGAAGGTGCATTTGCAAATCTACCCCAGCTCAAAATGTTGTGTCTGGATCACAACAAGGTAACAAAGATTCAGGTAGGTGTATTTGAAAATCTACCCAGCCTCGAAACGTTGTCTCTAAATCATAACAATATAGCACAGATTCAGGCAGGTGCATTTGCAAATCTAACCCAGCTCGACAGTTTGTGGCTGAAATACAACAAGATAACAAAGGTTCCGGCAGGTGCATTTGAAAATCTACCCATGCTCGATAGGTTGGTGCTGAGTTACAACAAGATAACAAAGGTTCCGGCAGGTGCATTTGAAAATCTTTCCAGGCTGTTTTTGAACCAAAACAAGATAGAAAATATACAGGCAAGTACATTTGCAAATCTACCCCAGCTCGATAGGTTGGTGCTGAGTTACAACAAGATAACAATGGTTCCGGCAGGTGCATTCGAAAATATTCCCAGGCTCAAAGTGTTGTGTCTGGATCACAACAAGATAACAAAGATTCAGGCAGGTGCAATTGCAAATCTACCCTGTCTCGAAAAGTTGTATCTGGACCACAACAACATAACAGAGATTCAGTCAGGTGCAATTGCAAATTTACCCCAGCTCAATTGGTTGTTGCTGCACTACAACCAGATAAATATAATACAGCCCGGTGCATTTGCAAACACATCCCAGCTACAAGTGCTGCAACTTCAAAATAACAAGATGCATGCTATTTCCCCTTTATCTCATGGATTGTTACCATCTATCGTATTTTACATTTACTCAAACCCCTGGCATTGTGATTGTAGGATGGTTCCCTTCAGGCTGACGACGACTGCATTTCCTTCATTCAAAGACAAAATAAAATGTACCAAACCCGCCAAATTCAATGGACAGAAGCTTAAAGATGTCAATCTTGACGAAATGTGCAAAGAGCCAAACATGTCAACACTAACTGCTGTTATCCAAACCAAATCTGCAGTGTCAACATCTTCAGTTGGCAAAACAGAAAGCAATGCAAAACCAACAGCAGGTCCTGTAGGCGCCACATCTGTCCCACAGCCCCTTGTTAGCCAGTCAGAAAGTGTTAACAACAGTTACGATATTACCGCCACCTCTCGCTATCACTGGTACTTCAATCGCAATGGTGGCTCAATAGCACGTCCTGCAGGCAAAGCAAGCAAAACAACAGTAACGCTAACTTCACCCCTTGCAATTACCCCAGACAAACCAGAAAGCAGCAGTTCCCTTAAATCTGCTCCCAGGCCCCCTCTACCTGTTCTCATTGGCTCTGTATGTGGTCCAGTAGCGAGCATTGCCCTGATCATGACTGCCACCATAATTCTTACAGTGTGGTACAAAAGGAGGACTAGGCAACCTCCTGTGATGGCCAGTGGCAATATTCTGGCGGGGCAGGGTCAGTCTCAGGCTGGCTTACAACTTATACAAGCAATCAACTCTGGGGGTATATCACGTGATAAGGTGTTCGATGCCTTAAATCCAAATTCTATGTACGCAAGTTGGCTCACACAACCAAGGGTCCCAATACCTGAATTAGGTCATGATCAGACAGGACAGGGCCAGTCTCAGAGTGAGACCATCACTGAATCCAACACAAACACCATAGCTACTGCTACAGTAATGACCAGTGGTCATGATCAAACAGGGCAGGGCCAGTCTCAGAGTGAGACCATCACTGAATCCAACACAAACACCATAGCTACTGTAATGACCAGTGGTCATAATCAGACAGGGCAGGGTCAGTCTCAGGCCATTACTGAATCCAACCCAAACTCCATAGCTACTGTAATGACCAGTGGAAATAATCAGACAGGGAAGGGCCTGGAGTCTCGGGCCATGGCTGAAATTAACACAAACACCACAGCTTCTGTATGTAGTGGTCATGATCATCAGGAGGATATGAACCAACGTCATGAAACAGGGCAGGGCCAGTCTCAGGCCATTACTGAACCCTTGCATGTGAGAAATCTATGTTATGGCACAGGGCCTACTGCCTCCCAGCTAAATTCTCTGTACGCAGGTGACCGAACACAGCCAAAGGTCCCGATACCTACCATAGCTCATAATCAGGTCTAGACAGGGCAGGGCCAGCTCTCAGACCATCACTGAATCCAACACACAAAAACACCACAGCTACTGTAATGACCAGTGGTCATGATCACAAGGCTGATACATGTAAATAACGGTCGGCTACATGTTGAAGTAGTTGTGAATACTTGCACTTTTTAGTTGCAGTACAAAACTGTTGTTATAGTTTGTTAGGACGACACAATAAGGTACTTTTAAGCTTCTTCATGGAGCAGAGCGGAGGATACTCATCCTCCGAAGCAGTGGTATTTTTTAAGAGACCACGTTTTCATCATCATGTTTATGAATTCAACATCAACCAAATTTTGTAAAATTCCATCACAAATTAGCAAAGGAATACATGTAGACTATTCCTTACCCAGTAACGAAATAGTGCCTCCGAGTAGACCCATGGCTAAATGAGAATGATGTTTACCTAGCCTGGTGTACGGGTTTCAATGGTTGGCAGGGTAGCGATCTTGGGGACCTGATTAGAGCTATGGCCACACTGTCTTAATTTTTTGGATGACATCCTCTGGAGACCCCAAAACTAATGGGGAAAAAGGGAGAGGGTGGAAAAAAAACTCCAGCAAAAAAAAAATGTTGCTAAACCACAGGAATACAAAGCTGGTATTGTAAATTTGCGGTAGTACATAATGACTTATCCGACAAGCCGACACATGCTGGCCTTAATGAGTGGGCACTGTACATACTGAGTTTGGGAATTCTGTGGAGCCTCGGTAGCCTGGGTGCCATTCTCCGAAGCTACCGCTGGTTCCCTATTGTTGCTAGCTACCATGGACTACCAAGGATGGCACCCAGGTTAGAGTCTCCTTGGAGATGATTTTTCTTTTGTGGAGAACAGGCGAAAATCAATGCGCGCACGGATGTCATCCATAATTATATTAAATCAGTGTAGCCGGCTGGACTCCAGGCTAGTATGTATGTGGTTTAGCACTATAACAAGAAGCTACGCTGTATGAATGGATTGTTATGAAATTTGGCATGTGGTTAGGTCTTGATCTATCGAAGAAATGATTAGATCTTAGCGCCCTGGCGGCTTTCGTTGGTAATGCAGCGGAACATCCAGTTTTGATCTCTCATGTGTTGCATGTAAAAATTAATGTTGGAAGTGCCAAAATTTAAAAGACTGTAGCTGAAAACAATAACAGAGCAACATCATAGATGTCATGTATATGTCATCCTTCCTAAGTATGGCGATGATGTACTGTAAAGCTTTACATCTGAATATTCAACACTTTGTCATTATGTTAAACTTTTGCTCTACCATTTAGTGTTGTAGGCAATGTAATCTAGCTAGCCTGGGTGCCGTCCGATTTCTTACAGGGTTCCTTATACTGATTAGCCAACAAAAAAAAACACTTATTTTTCGGATCAGCAACTTCATAAAGGATGACACCCAGGCTGTGATCTAACTTGCATTGAGTTGTTTACAATGTAATAAAAATGCAGGCACAAGAACACAATAAACAAATAGCACGCTTGTTTGCATCAGTTTGCCTGTGTTCTTTTTCCTTTAGTATTGATAGCTCTGTACAAGGCATTGTCCGTCGATAGTAGAAGGTACATGTACCTCAGCAAGACAAATCAAATGAAGCAAATTAACACAATCTATTCTCCAAGCAGATGTTTACAAACAGCTTTCCGAACAAAAAACTGAAACATCACGATTTCACTTTACAACATATTTCTAAAGATCGACAAAATTGATTATTAACCGAACATTTTTAGTTTAAAGCTTCAATAGTCTACATTTTCTTAGCTTGTCGTCATTTTGTATTGTGCTGCACTGATGAGTAACTACTTAGACATTTTGGCCTTTCAACAATCATTTATTCGTCACTATAGTTGCACGCAAAAAATATCATGGTATCAAATAATACACAATTCTTGTTGAAATTCTGTCCGAGTAATAATAATGAATCAAACTGGAAACTATAGGTTTCTCCACAAATAAAAGAAGACCTGCATTATATTATATTTGATAAAACATAATCTGCAACATGACAGTTGACAGTTCTAGTGATAAAGCATTGCTATGTTTCAACGTCGTCATCCTCTGAGTTGGCATCTTCTTTTGCCTTCTGCATTTCTTGTTTGAGCTTGGAGCGCTCGAAGAAATAGTCGAAGGCAAAGTTCTCCCGTGACATACCCTGACTTAGGTACTCTTCTTTCTTCTCATAGGTCTGGATCTATATGTAGAGGAAACAATTTGAAATACATTATTCCAAACAGCTTGCTTCAGTTCAACAATAAGGACACACACAGTTGGGGCAATTATTGTTGTGTATTGTTGTCAATCTGGCAAAGCATTACAGTGACGCTTTAGAGAATTACAAGTAAATATTTTGGATTGCGTTTGCTCGTATCAACGTTGTAAAACTGAGACGTACCTGTGCCAAGCAGTCCTTGTCCTCCCCGGCCTGGATGTCCATTTCAGACACCTTGTTGAAGAGTTCATGAGGGCGCAGTACGTTAGGTACTCCCTTACTGCTGAAGAACTGAACAACACAGAAAAGAGAAACTTCACTTAGTGCAAGAGACTACTTTAGGGTACTGAACTAAGTTTGGGTCACTGGAACAGCATCTCTTCTCCCTAAGTCAGAAACACCAAAGCTCCCATCCTGTTGAAGAACTGAACAACACACACACAAGAGAAAATTCACTTAGCGCAAGGCATGGGACCACTTCAGGACACTGAACTAAGCTCCGGTTACTGGAACAGCATCTCTTCTCCCTAATGCCGAGGTCACATTTCCAAACCGGGGCTCGGCCATGACCTTCAAGTTCACCCCATTTCCTGTGCTGACCTTTCGACCTTCAGTCCATCTGCCTGTATGCTCTCAACCTACTCTGTCCAGACAAAGATACACACACAAACGCACAATTCAGCCACCCAAAACAATACTCCCATCCCCGAAGTCACAAACAACGACTTACTGACCTGATAGACGTTGCGACAGTCCCTGTACAGAAACTCCAGTGCGTGGGGGTGTTGCGGCTCCACTGATTGGCTGACATCGATGAACCAGATCTGTCCGTTGTGCCACAGGATGTTGTACTCGCTCAGATCAGCGTGGATCAGGTGGCAGTCACGGTACATTCTGCACATCAGCTGAGGGGAAACATTCTTCTGGATTAATAACTTTCAATTATTAATCAAAAAGAGTAGGGGCATGCCCCGGTGTGCGATGGTCCAAACCCTACTGTCTAGCAGTTGGTGATTCACTACAAATCACCCGAGTGGAGGCCTGGTGAACCCCCGTCTCGTATTAGCCACATGGTGATTTACATCATCACCCCTTATATGCGCGAGCCGTAGCGAAGCCGCATTGCAGAAGCATAGTTCCTAGAAAAAGCATGATATCATGCTTTACCTCTGATGAGGATGCCTAACAACATAACAATTAATTATAATTGATCAAAATTGTTAGTACTTATTACAATTGTGAGAGAAGTCTTTGTTCCAGGCCTGGATTTGTGCTAGTTCATTTTGTTTTCAATTTTTGTTGAAATACTTATTCCCATTAACATTTTGTGCAATTTGTCTATCTGCCTATCAATCTTCCTGCAATTATGTACACAGAAATCTGCATACCCGTACACACATTTACACTTACACACACATACATGTACAAACACACATGTAGAGAGATATATTCACATTTACACATACATTTGCGAACACATACACACGTGTGCAAACACACACACACACACACACACACACACACGCATGCGCACACACACACACACACAAACACAAACACACACAGACACACAAATTCTTTCTGGTTTACCTATCAGCATAACGCAAACTTACATCCACACACTGTGCGTAGGCCTGTTGCCATTGGTCCGCTGACAGCTGGATGTCCTTCAGTTTCTTGGCAGGCTGCTGATTCTGACCGATGAACGACATGACCAGGATGTGCTTCCTCAGGAGAACCACTTCCGGGCACGGGATTCCCGCTCGCCGCATTCTGTCAGAAAAAAAATCAAAGTAAACATTCATGTGAAAACAGTACATCATGACGTTGAATGGCTAGGCGAGGGGACACGAGATCAAGAGGTCATGGGTTCGATTCTATGCATTCCTGGCTGGATGTTGTGTCCTTGAAAAAGGCACTTTACACAACTTTCCTCACTCCATCCAGGTGTAAAATGGGTACCTGACTTTGGTTAGGGAGGTAAAAGGTGGTATAAAAGATATAAAGGCAATGGTTTCTGAACAGTTTTTAGTACATGTATGAGCCATACTTCACAAATTCTGAGTAGTGCAGGTAAAATTTGTCTGGTGCAGGCTATTTTCAATGTTACCTGCACCAGAGCAAGGATGCAGAAAAAAAGTATTTCAAGTCCTGCAAGCGGACAAGAAAACTCTTTCTACAAACCTGTTTAGGTTGTGCATCTCCTTCTCAGCCCACAACTTGATGATTTTGCGGGGGTTGAGTTTGCTGAAGCGGTCCTTGAAGCGGAAGTCCTCCTTGATGTAGCGGTCTCGTGTGCGGAACTCGTTCAGCGTCGTCTTGAACACCTTGATGGCACATTCGTTGGGAACCAGCAGGTCACCCATTCTGGGAGAAACCAATATCCAACAGGGGTTAGAATTTTTTTTTTTTTACATTAGGTGATTAGCAGTAGATAAACAATAGTATAGTGTCTTAAAACATAGACTTTTAGTATTAAGCATTAGAATGTAGCATATTAGTGTTCCGTGCTCTATATTTTACATCTTTTATATATAAGATGTGGTCATATGTGCATTTAGCCCCTCTGGGCATGAATATTTCAATAAAGAATATTATTCAATTTTTTCTTAATTTCTTATTTTTGGTAGAGAAACCTTGTGTCAAAAAAAGGTGTCTGAAATTCATTGTAGAAACTTTGTTCTTAAATTGATGGAATCTTTTTTAAATATCAACAGAAAATCTATTTTTATGTTAATTTGGACTAGGGTATGGGTAGGTCTTGATGAGACCTCGATATGATTAGATTTTAGGCCCCCTGTTTTTACAACCCTGTGCTTAAAGCGACTTACTTGCCACCGAAGGCGTGGAACACACAGGCCTCCTTCCCTGTACTGATGCTGCCATTGATACACTCCAGGATCTCAGCATTCACCAACTTGTACAGGAGCAGGCGAGTCTTGGGGTCAATAGCTTGTTCCTAGAACAACAGAGAACATATAGTTTGAACAAAAACATAGTGGCAAGGTGGTCTTGTGGTTAGGGCTGTTGACTTGTAGAATCTACCTGGGTTCGAAACCCTAAGAGACCCAAATGTTGTGTCCTTGGGGATTTAAGGTACTTCAAAGATATTTCTTCATAATAAACTGTTTTCTTTTCAATTTGCAATACAAGATTTTAGATAAAACTATGGAATCATTCTTAAGCTATCAAGCTTACAGAGCAAGATAAGACTCACAGCTGTTGAGATTTCCTTTTTGTCATGAACCCTGTGGCTTCGATGGTCTTCCTTGTAGGAGTGGACCTTCAGGGTGTTGTAGACATGGTTGGGTAGAACCATTCCTACACTGTCTCCGCTGTGGAAGTCTGGGGGAAACTGCACAACAATGTGTAGTGTTAGACACTAGTGTAGTACAACAATGTGTAGTGTTAGACACCAGTTCTGTTAAAATTGGGTATATTGTGACTTATATTATAGGTACAGCTGGAACTTTGGTGACTTATTCGTGTGTTACATTGACAGATTAAGCTTTATCATATTTCATGATGAATAATAGAACAAACCTGCATCATCCTAGCTGAGTTTTTCTGCCCACAGATCTTGGCGTCATGTTTGGTGACCATGTTCTGTCCTCGACCAGTGTACCCTCTCTTGGGTACAGTCGCAGGTTTATCTACAAATAGGAACAATAGGAACATTCATATATATATACATATCTCTTGACCAGCTTTTCCAATTATGTCCTGCAAAATGCTACATAATGTAATCCAACACCACAGGGTATCTGCTATAGAACCAGTTACCATGGTGACAGCTGTCTGGTCCAGGCCATTAGCCTTATTTGTTTGGAGAAGAAGAAGAAGAAGAAACAGAGCAAAAACAATATGTTTTCCTTCTGGGAAGGTAAATATAAATCAAATATTAACATGACCCACATAGCATGTAGCTATGGCAACGCAAGCAAACACACAGTCACAACAAAAACAAAAAAAACTGAGGTAATTACAGCTGTGCATAATTAATTAGATTTCTCGTTACCATGGTCCCATGCGTCCTCTGGGGTGTCCAAGTCCACATCACTCCCACTGCTGTCCTCTGTCTCAGCGGGGTGAACCATGCGGTAGTTCTCAAACGAGATGGTCACTGTAGGGACAGGAAAACAAATATTAGTCGACATGAATCCAGAGAGCAGGAGTTCGCCCCCCCAGGCTTGATGCTTCAAATCAGCAAACAGATTATTATTCAGAAAAGACATGCAGAATCAGTATACTGTATTACATTACAGGTTTCACGCATGTACACAGTACGTCCTGTCAATGTGCTGACACTCATGTTTGTACATGTATATATACAAATGTAGGAGTATGTGGATTTTTATTTGCTATGAAGTATAAAAGAAATAATGGCAATGGTTTCTGAACGCAGTGTTCGAAATACCCACTAGCACACTAGCAATTGCAACCTGATTTTCTTGTGCGCTAGTTGCTCCCTGACTCAGGTAGCGCACCACGCAACCTGAAAATATGTACCGCTGAACTCAAAGGTGCACACTGCTACCTGGTTAAAAAAAGTATTTCGAACACTGGAACAGCTTTTAGCATGATCTATGTATGTTAGTATGGTGCAGGTATGCAGAAAAAAGGATTCCGAGCCGTGACAGTGATATTGATAACGGTACTTGGTGCTTACCTCTGCTGTCTCCATTGACCTTCTTCTCCTCCATCCGCAGCATCTGGTCATGTTCAAGGTCAAACTCCCTCTGTAACATCTGCGCCAGCAGAAGGTCATCGCTGACGTCAAGGTCATCTGTTTGGCCTGCCAGGAAGTCTGGTCCACTGAAGTAAAGGACATGCATATAACGTTAAATATTATACTTTGCCCTTATCTATATTGCATTATCACTATATATTATGTGATTTTACAGACATGAGTTAATAAGTAATCCTGCCTATACTAAGTAAATTACATGTACTTCTATATACCTACCAATAACTGACTTAAACAAACACTGTGATCGCATATTGAGTATTACTTGCCTAAGTACTTAATTCAGCCATCAGTATTTTCTATATTAGATTATGGTATGAGAACATGATGATATGATCACGATATGACATGTATGAGAACAATCGAGGAGCTATGGCTACGTTTTGTTTTCTATGTTCTTCTTCTTCTTCTTCTTTCCCATACGTGCACAACCTCAATAAGTTGAGGGCTCCGGCACGGTGAGGGGTAGGGGTTTTTGGTTTGGATTTGGGGTGTCGCTCTTATTTTGTATTGTGTATATGTGTATATATATGTTGTTGTAGTCTGTTGGCTACAGACTACAAGCTCCTCAGTGGGCAGGGGCGCCACTCCCTGTCCGCCAGCTGGGTGGCGGTGAGTATGTATGTAAATAAATACTATGTATATAAATACTTTTGTAAACATTACAGGTATGGACATGTAAACAACGTATATACCAACCTGCCAACACCCAGCTTTTGGAAAGTCTCCTTTTCTTCTTCCTGTAGTTCCTTGGCCAGTTCCTCGCTCATCACATCCTCGAGAGAGCAAGGAGCCGGCGCTTGGCAAGTTTTCCACGGACTGGAGCCGGCCTCTTTCCGGGCAGCCCATGCGTTTGTTGCCGGTACCGGGGCTGGTACAGGACCAGCGACCGGGCTAGGCTCTAGAACTGCTATCCCAGAACCTTCCATTGTTTCGATAGAGTTTCTCTTCAATATATACACTTTAAAATCTATACAAAATATATCTACAAAGGCTGTCGATTTATACAAGTTGGCAAAAGTATGTACAAAATTTGCCGAGTCCGCACTTGCGACCGGTGCCAAAGGGGGAGGGCGACGGTAACAAACCTCGAAAAAAAACGTCCAAAGCTCTCTTAGTCCTCTTCGAAGGTAGTTGTGATGCAACTTGCAGGTGCTTGGGTAAATATTGCACAAGGTGCGCTAATAGGTTTAGGCATGAAAGAAGCCAAAAATAGAAATAACGCGGAAATATTGTGGGAAGGCAGAGTTACTCCGCCTTGCGCAACTGCCAAGATGGCGGCAGTGTGACGTACCAATATGGCAGCAACCATTAATCAGTAGGGGGATTTGCTTCAAACGAAATTAAATAATTACAGATTACATAAATACAACGTAAACGTAAGACACAGTGATACATGTTTAAGAGTAATAATACAAATCTCTATATAGTTATTTTCAGGCTGTTTGGTAAATGTAGCTTACTGAATTCTTTAAAACTTTATTAAACCCCTGTACTCTATTAGTTAAATCTATGAGGTCTCGTGCTCAGAACACTTAATTTATCCTCACAATATGTCGTGCATTTTCCGACGTATATTACATTTTTAACCTATACGACATTCATAACTGTTTGAAAATACCCTTAAGATATAATGATAAACACACCATAACTGCTTTATCCTTGCCTTTTATTGAAGGTGTGATTTGGGAACAAGAGTACGAGAAGTCACCTTATCCCAGCAGCTTCGTTCATTGGTCAGGACTTCCTCAGGTGGGATTTTTGACCAATCACAACACAGGATCAATTATCAGGTCTTCTTCTTGACTAGCTATGTGGGTCAGATGCATTTCGGCAAGATTTTGTCCAAGAAAAACGTCGCTCAAGAGCTTCTTGAGCATTTTTCGCCCCTCAAGTTGACTTAAAGCTGCAACATGGATCTCATGCGTTCTGTCATTGCGGGACACCCCGAAGAGATTTATTCGCTGCTGAAATTTAAGCTTGGCGGATGCGAGACGGTCCAGACGAAATGCCACTACGTGAGTTGATTTTTGCTTTGGCCTTGGTACTAAAACACTACTCTATTGACTAACAAATACGTTTTACCTGTAGTATTATGTCGCCAACGCTAAAAGCTCTTGTCTATCTACTCTCCAAGCAGAGGTGAAAGCTTAGGCTTATTTTTGACGCGTTTTTATTGGGTTTTCTTTTTTGTAGTGATTTAAGTTAACTTCATATGCACTTGCTAGTGATTAACGTTACACATAAAGTTTTACCTTTAGATATATAAAACAGATAAGGTTGACATTGGTTTAGACTGACATTTAGATGAATTTAACAAAATACGTACATGCATATGAAGAAGTAAAAAGTATACCTGGGTTTAGGCAAAAACTGTTTTCTGTACTTTTGTAGGACCAGATGTGCCCCAGTATGCGCACCTGTTATCAGTACCTGAACCAGACCAGCCGCAGTTTCGCTGCAGTCACTCAAGCACTCGATGGTGATCTCAGGTTTGTCCATCCTTGGTCCAGTGCAATGCCTTAACCGTTCCTAAGTTTTTTGGTGTTACTGGCAGAGAATAGCCTCCTTCGCAGCCTTGTGAGCGGCATTATTTTTTTTCGGCGACCGACGCGAGTTATGTCGCGAAAGGACGGTTTGCAGCCAAGGGAGTTTGCCGGGGAGAGAAGGATTCGCCGCTCAACAACTTTTTACTCGCCGAGTGAAAGCAGACTTGTTGAGCGGCGAATCCTTCTCTCCCCGGCAAACTCCCTTGGCTGCAAACCGTCCTTTCGCGACATAACTCGCGTCGGTCGCCGAAAAAAAATAACGCCGCTCACAAGGCTGCGAAGGAGGCTAGGCAGAGAAGGAGTTGAGCAACTATAGAGATAATGACTTTATTACTATATTAGCAAAAGACAGACTAACACAGTTGAGTCTGAAGTATTATGCTAATTTACATCTGACATCTTTAAAATCAATCACAATATATATTAAAGAAAAACAGCTATCAATAGAGGATTTAAAACATGAATCATATTGCTATGTTCAGAACTTTTTAATGCCCTCACCTTTATTTTTTGTTACAGGCACATATTACGTTACCAATTCTGGTGCACAGTACATCTTGTTATATGTGTAACTCTGATGTTTTCCAGAGATGCAGTGTGTATATTCTACCTGGTCCTGAGAGCCCTGGACACAGTAGAGGATGACATGACCATTCCACTGGACACCAAACTGGACATGCTGCAGAATTTCTACACTTACCTACAGGACCCGGCATGGAGGTTCATGGAGAGCAACGAGAAGGACAAAAAAGTTCTGGAAGATTTCCCAACCGTGAGTTTTTCTGTTAACCCACTAAAAAAACAGTAGTAAGGAATAAATGTCTGATCATGTGTTATCACAAGAAGTGCAGATTTATTAAATTCTTTCTGGATCTGGATGAATACACCCCAACAGTTAGGGTCAAGCACCCAGGAAGTTGTACCGTACAGTTATTGCCAGTTCCTCATGTGTTGGGAGACCATCCTCACTGAACTTTCCTGGATCTGGTATTTGGAGATGGTTCTATAATTTAGAAGTGAGTTCCAATCCAAGAATGTTCTTGGGAAGTAAGAGTATCTGTAACAGTCCTTGGCGAAGCTGATTGATTTGTACAATGAGTGCCTTTAAACTAAAGAATTTTGTGAAAAAAGGAGGAAAATTGTTAAGGTAGATTTGTCCATTCGTTGTTGATCTTGTGATACTGTTATGTCCTTTAATTATATATACTGTATGTCTTTTGTACTATGTATTCATGTTATTGATGTGTTGAGCCTTGGAAGATTAGCCTGTTGCAGGCTAAAAGGTTTCGAAATAAAACAAACAAACGAAAGTAATTAACATGAAGTTTATATTTCCAGATCTCACAGGAGTTCCGTAAACTGAAGCCGCTGTACCAGGAAGTGATCTCTGACATCTGCAGGAGGATGGGAGCCGGCATGGCCGAGTTTGTACAGAAGCACGACGTGGATACACTGGACGACTGGAATAAGGTAATACTATCTGTTCAGTGTCTAATTACTTTTTTTAATCCTGGTGCTTCTTCACATGTCCATAAGGTCAAAATTGTGAGCTAGGTGATTGGTCACTTGAATTCTGAGGAAGACCACAAGTGCTATTACATGTACTAGGTCAGTAGCACAGCCAAATATTTGATGTGCTATTTCTTTTTCTTTTTTGTTGTTGTGGAACTCAGTTTGAACTCAGTTCTATGATATGGTTACGGAAGGATGGTAGTCCACCATTGACTTATCCTCTAGCTCTACATGTAGAATTCTGCAAAGTAAATTTTACCTCATCAATATGTGCAATATATATCATTTATTTTGTTAAGGCTCTTGAATCAACACCCCGTGACAACTGTTTTATTTTGTGCAGTACTGCCACTATGTTGCTGGACTGGTAGGGATCGGCCTGTCCCGACTGTTCTCCGGGTCAGAGTTCGAGGACCAGCTCGTTGGAGAGGACACCGACCTGGCCAACTCCATGGGCTTGTTCCTGCAGAAAACTAACATCATCAGGGACTACCTGGAGGACCAGGTGGATGGGAGAGAGTTCTGGCCAAGACAGGTGATTCAATCATGTTTACCTTCTGTGATTGGTTGGTACATTTGTATTTCTTTGTTTTACAGTCCAGTGATTGGTTGATCTTTAATTATTTAATAATAATACAGCCCAGTGATTGGTTGATCTTGGCCTTGCAGCCCAGTGATTGGTTGATCTTGGCCTTGCAGCCCAGTGATTGGTTGATTTTGGTCTTGCAGCCCAATGATTGGCTAATCTTGGCCTTACATCCCAGTGATTGGTGGATCTTTCTTAGTATTGTAGCTCAGTGATTGTTTGATCTTTCTTAATTCTGTTGCCCAGTGATTTGTTGGTCTTTGATTTGATATTGGATTGAATAATACTTGTCCAGTAGTGGCTGTACCAGAAGGTCTTGAATAAATGAATTAACATGTTGTTTATGAAAAGAAGAAAAGTTAATATTGATTTATAAATGATTTTTCTACTTTTGACAGGTTTGGAGTAAACACGCGAAAAAGCTGTCTGACTTCAGACAGCCGGACATGTCCCAGAATGCCCTGTGGTGTCTGAATGAGCTTGTGTCAAATGCGCTGCTACATGTCCCTGATGTGCTGAAGTACATGTCCAGGTTACGCAACCAAAGTGTCTTCAACTTCTGTGCCATACCTCAGGTATAACAGTTTGCTGACTCAAAGCTTGATTTGTAATCATCATTTATGTTAGATCATTGATTACAATGATAGCCTTATTATTATTAGGTATTAACCTGGTTTGTGTAAGAGTCATTTGAAATGACCTGTTAAGTTACATGTATCTTAGTTTTTGGAGGGAATTAAATAGATATCAGAGTAGTTTTAGAGCAAGAAGTTATGATATGTGAAATGATAGTCAGAAATAGTAAAACAGACTTCTCCAGCAGCACAACAAAATTGACAGAGCAAATATACAGAACAACAGATTCAGTTATCTTCCTGTTGTTTATGTTTGTTGCCTAGGTGATGGCCATAGCAACCTTGGCCCGTTGCTACAACAACCCCAAAGTGTTCCGGGGCGTGGTGAAGATCAGGAAGGGAGAGGCTGTGAAAATGATGATCCACGCTACAAACATGGAGAACTTCAAGGACATCATGAGACCCTTTTGTGAGGAGGTGAGGATTGATTCCCAAGCTATTTATTCTTCACTAAAAGCAGCTTTTGCAAGGAAAGAAAATCTTTCCCTTTCTACCTTTGAAGTGTAATTTCTACAGATTTCATTTTCATTTTTCCCATACATCCAACTAGCAGTTGATTTTATAAAGCAAAATGGTTAAAATTGTGGAAGTAACCATGGCATTTTCTATTATGTGCAGTTTAAATGATTATTTGCATATTGCCAATGCATGACATTGAGCAGTTGCTGCAAATGGAAGGCACAAATATGCAAATTAGGTTAATGAAATTTTGTGCTGTCTTTTGCAGATCTTCAACAAGATGTCTCCACAAGACCCGTCATATAGCGTCACCATGGAAACGGTGGAAACGATCCGACAGCTGACAGCGACAAGCCACGCCCTCACAGTCCAGAGGACCCTGTCCCCCCTGCATGTGTCGTGTGCACTAGTGGTAGCTGCTATCACATGGCAATACTGGACACAGATACACTGGATTTATGAACACTACCTTGAATGGCAATGATAGTACAATCTCACAATTGTATAAATTGTATAATCTATAATTTTTATCAATAAGATTTAACAGTGGCGGTGATAGCATAACTGATGAATACTGATGACAAAGTATAGTATTACAGATTTAGTTAAAGGTGTTTGATGAGAAGAATTTCATGACATTACAAATGTCACAGAATACCTATTTTTGTAAATTAAGGTCTAAATTGAGACATAAATGAACACTCATTTTTATGACCACTAACTGTGCAACACATTTGTTATATGGCAATGGTTCTAAATTGCGGGTCCTGCGTTTAAGGAGAGCCACACCTCAAGTATTTTAAAATTTCCACCAGACTTATCACAAAGATCAGGGGTATTTCCTGGTGTGAGTGGATCAAACCTTACAGTCTCAAGTAGCGTACTTGGAGCCCTCAGTCTTATAGTGCATATTAATGAAGAAGAAAAACGGTGACAGCAACAACATCATATTCCATACGCATAAGATATCAACAGCAAGATTTTGTTTATTAAATGTGTAATCTATGACAGAGACCTGTATGTAAGCGAAAATCCAAGAAGCAGCATTAGGTCTTTAGCAATCTACTGTTACTTTTGCTAATGGTGCACTGCAAAATACATTTCCATACTTATCACTTACATGTAGGTCTAATACTTTCTTCATAAGCACCTACAGTGGTCGAAATACTTTTTTTCAGTGCTCTGCAATATTGCAGAAGAGTCCAAATTTCGTCCTGCAATTTGGAAATACTTTCTGCAAATACACAAGCCCCCATATTACAACCTTCTCAAACCAATAATGCCTATTTTTTACATCATGTATAGCTTTGTAAATCTGTAGCATTACTGAAATTCTTCAAAATATCACTCTTTTTTAATAGACTTTAACGTTATAAAGATCCTTCTCTACAGAAAATTTATCATTTTCTGCTATCATATCATGACACCACTGAAAGGATATGATCCCATTTTTCTGCAAACTAATATGGCTCTCTATGGGAAGCATATAAATTTTTCATTGCAAAATATATGGCAAAATAATTAACATATAGCAATTTGATTATATCAGCAGCATCACAAAAGAAATATACAAATATGGAAACAATGACACATGCAGTAACAGGATTGCACTAGAACTACATAACTGAAGTTGTGATGTCACTACATAATTTTTGTACCTAAAATTGACATGTGAAAAATGGTAAGAAAACAGAAACAATTAACTTGAACATTTATAGAAAGAAATTAAATGAGCACAATGTTTTGATGGACTCGTAACTTGTCAAGGAAGGTATATTCCTGGAATAGTATCGTAAATAATTTGACGAAAAAAACAACTTGAAGAAGTTAATAGAATCAGTAATAGAATTACAAGAAAATTATGAAAAACACACGATCTTTCCCTGCTAAATTGGACACAATAACTTGACAATATTTACATTCTAAATAAAAATTTGCACGTTTATTTTCCTGGGCGCGATCTTCAGCGAGAGTTTCTACAAAATTTCTTGATCTGCCATGTCTAGATCTGTATCGGCCTCCTCAGCCGCCTCCTCGAGAATCCAACCGCGACAGCAACCATCCTGAGTTTTGCCGATCTCGCGGGTGCGCAATGGGTTGCTGTTTCAGTCCCGATTGCCGTCGGTTTTCTCAAAGAACGACAAAATCGTCTTTTTTTTCTTGGTGTTTCATCGGCCTGACTGACTCTCGGAGCCATGTTTTGCCGCGTTGCCTGCTGGGAAATGCTCGGCGAAAACTGCCGAGGCAGTTGTCGGGTCCTCCCGGGTGACGAAATCTAACATCGGAAAATGGCGAGTGCCCTTATTTGGTTATCGTCGCCTTTTGTCGCATGGTCGGAATTGCTCAACTTCGACCCCAAATTTCCTTATATGGGACCATTAGAGTCAGCTGGAAAACGCCGCCAGGTTCGTGCGGCGCGGGTTTTCAGTCTATTCACAGCGCCGCTACTTTGCTAAATTGAAAACTATTGAATCCGGACCCTATTTTTTCCTTCTGCAAAATTGCAGGTTGTTTAATTTTTTCTTCTGCAATTTTGAAAATCTATCTGCAAATTGCAGATTGCAGACGGGTATTTCGAACACTGACCTATATGTAACAGTATTGTTACTAACAATACTATTCAATGAACGGTGGTCATTTTTATGCACATATGCTAGACTTTTAAAGAGTGGCAGAGCATAGCACATACATGTAGCTTACATGCGAAACATCTACTGAATAATTTGATAACTTTCTAAGCAAGGCAACATATAGCGTTTTTTTTTATTTTCAAAGGTGTCAATTGGTCACAATGGATGGAATGTATGGCACAAGCTTCAGAAGATTGAACTATCGGCACCATAAAAATGTAGTACAAAATATGAGTACTTGTGCAGTGCCATGATAATCAGTTATCAAAAACTTGCTAAATTTTGACACTTTTTCATCAATATACGAATTGTATACTAGGTACTAGAGCACGCCTTTAAAACAAATGATAAAAGTAGCAGCAAAAATCTTAATGGCAACCACATGCACTGGTATAATTAAAAGTACACAATTCAAACTTAACAAAAGGATTGTAGTCTTCAAAACATTGGCTGACAATAACACTTCAACTTGACATAGTAGTTGTCTCATAAGATTCCAACACACACACACTAAAGTCTAAATAAATTTTATCAAACATATATGTCAACTAATTTCTAATAGCACATTTTCCTATCTTGAAATTTCCTCTGTACTAATTCTTTTGAAAAACTACACCTCAAATCAAATAAAAATTTACAACTTTATAGAACCCGCTTAATTACACTTAAGCAGAAGACCATGATTCTTTTTAGAAAAAAATGATATTTACTAAAAGCCTAACATACGAAATAAATGAATCAAGTATATTCTATTGTTTTACCACTGTCTTTTTATGTCCTTCAAAAACTTCCTAAAACTGTGTATACACAGCACTACGGTGTGGTCACACTTGTCCTAGGCTGTCCTAGGATTTTCAAGCAGACTGTGACAAAACAAACTGCCATCAAGGATCTACTTGTATAGACAGCTGTATTTGGCACGACGTATTCCATCAGTTTGCGATCGTACGACAATCGTGCAACAAATGTGACCAGACCCGTATCAAACAATGTGGAGGGATCGCAAGGGGTTCTAATCATATGCTCGTACACTTTACGGTTTAAAAACATGCAAAGTTACATGAAGATACTTTGCAGTGTGCCTTAATTTGTTCTTGAACCATGCACACAAAAAATGCATAGTTTTGTCCTGACAGACTGTCATGTTGGTGACGCTTGCTTCAAACGGAGCTCTCTTGTGCTTTTGACACGGTAAGCAGACTGTCGATGTGGCCCACAATGCGGTCGTTCCATTTCTTTGCTTCTTGGATGTCCCTCGTTCTGTTCTTGTGCTTCTCCTCGTAGATTTCCAGACATTTGTTCATCTCTTCCTTCGCATTGGTCAGATGGTCGATCTTATCGAGGCTTGGCTTCTTCTCGACCAATGGAATCTTCTCTTCTATATCATCCATGGGGATCCTGGTGTCTCCGTTTGTTGTTGATGTCCCGTTTGGAGCAGCTTCGGTCTTCTCGGACTCGTACATCAAGGTGTAGACCTTTGCCAGGCCAAGCCGCGACACTGCCTCGTGGTGTGACTTGATGGACTTCACTTCTAGCGCCTTGTGGTACCACTGCCTTGCTCTATTCAACAGGTTTCCGTCATCTGCTATGGCTCCATGGTCGATGTCTGTCTTCATCACAAACCCCTTCTCCACCATCTCTATGAGGAAGTTTCCGGTCATGTTGTAGATTTCTGGCAACATCTCCGGCTCTTCAGTGACATTCCCCTTGTCATCTTTCTTCACCTGTTTCTCTCCAAACTCCACCATCTTCTTTGCACTTTCATCATGCAGACGGATGAATTCAGCCCTCTCTTGGTCGGTTGTGGCCAGGCGGGTAAGATGACGGTAGGCGTCAACGATAGCTCTATAGCACATCATCCAGTGAAAGTCATCGTCCGCAATCTTCTTCAGGACACCGTTCTCAAAGTAGTCGTTGTCATCGTTGATGAGTTCTTGATATCCTGCAATGGCCTGAAGAAAGTCCGTCTTCTGTTGTTCAGGTGACTTGCCCTCAGTTTCCTTCAGCAGGTACAGGGTGCCTACCCTTCGGGACAGCATCTTGTTTAAGATTTGCAGCCCCTGGTCGTCTGCCAGCTTGCGGCTGAGTGCGAGGGACAGATTCAGGTCCTTTGCAGCAGTCGGCCTGTACTGCACCCTCTCTTCACCCTGGATGTAGAAGATTCTGCGGGCAGATGTGTAGAGGACAGTGGCTGCCACCTCAATCAGGAAGGATTGCTTGATCTGCTCGGTGTTGTGGGCCAAACGTAGCCCCACTAGCTGTTGGTATTGGACTTCAGTTAGAGGTTTTCCCATCTTAGCTGCGCTGCTGAACTCATCACTCAATGCTGGGGCCTTGGTTTGTAGAACCTTCACATCTCCTGTTGTCAAGATCCTTTTCTTCAAGCTCTTGCTGTAGACGTCTCCTTTGTCATACAGATCTGCTCCCTTGGTCACAAGCGACTGGAAGATGCTGGCAGCATCCGTATCCAATGGGACGAGTGCACTGATCTTTTCCTTGGCCTTCTCCAGTGCAGGGATTGCAACCTCTGGAAGACGCTTTTGGCAGGACATGTAGCCGATGGTCTCATACAGACGTGCCAGAGCTGTGTGGAACTCTTCAGGGAGCTTGCTGATGGTGGGAAGCTTGAGAACAGCCTCAACATGTGGTAGAAGCAGACCGTTGATGTAGCCATCTTGGATCTTCCTGGTATCCTTGTGGAAATACTCTAGGAAGGTTTGGATGAGACTCTTGGTCATCGTGTCCAGTTGCTGCTCATCTAAGTTGGACAAGATAGCTGCTTGTGTCTGCTGATGAACGCTGATCATCCGTCCATCGATCCATTCTTCTTTCTTCCCTTCAACATGAGCAAGGGACAATTCTGCCACCTCTTTGATGAATTCATCCTCGTCTGGATTCTCACAAGAAGCTATCTCCAGAGCCTTACTGAGGATGAAGACAGGAATCTGGTCCTGGGACAGAATGGCAGTGAACTTCAGCATATCTTGGGACAACCTTGACATTCTGTTCTCCATTGACAGCAGGATAGCGCCGTACACTGCCTTCTCATGCTCCTTAAGCTCACCACGAACACCTTTGGACCTCTCCTCTAGATCACGGAGGTAGCCTTCCACCGTAGTCCTAGACGACAACAGATAGCTTCTTGCCAGTGACAGTCCATGGGGGAGGTTGCCAAAATGTTCAGCAAGCTTCAGCAGGTCTTCATCTGATGTTCCCTTGAAGATCTCCACAGATCTCTCGTCCTGCCTCTTCAAGAACTCCAGCACATCTTCCTTAGCGAAGCCCTCCATCTTGTACTCGGGAAGGTTTAGGTCGAGGTTGGCACTGCGTGTAATGACTAACGCGGTGACTTTCTCAGAGGTAGCCAGATAGGCCGCAGGGATGTTACTTGTAGCAGTGACGTCATCAAAAATCATCAGGCTTTTGCTGTGACGATTTTGTAGAGACTCCATGACCTTATTTGGCAACTCTTCTGGTGTCGGGTTGCCCTCCCCAAGCTTCTTGGCCAACTCCATACCTTGCTCTAGGATTGTCTCCTTCGTCAGGCCCTTCTCCTCATTCTCTGACCTACCAAAGAACCACATGACTGCATTTGGGGTTTTCTCTGCAAACTTCTGAGCATATGCTAGAACCCCCTGTGTCTTACCACTACCAGTGGGGCCATTAACTACTAAGGAATGAGCTTCTTCTACCTTAGCTACAATGTTCTTACAGTCGGCACTGTCGTGAAAGCCAACATCTGGCAGCCTGACGTTGGAGATGGCCTTCTCTGGTGCAGCAGGAGTTGGGAGTAGAACGGACAGCTGGGCATCCTTCTTTGTCAGCTCTTGCAATGTTTGCAAAGCCAGACCAACGGCCATCTCCATGGTGTCTTTAACACCTGGATGAGTAAGGATAAGGAAAAAAATTCTTCTCAAAAGACATCCTGGTCAAGTGGGTTATTTCCAACAGAGGCGCATTTTGCTATGATCAGTTTACCCAATTGTATTCATTGTATGGATCAGGTTTGTGGCCCACAGCATAACTGGTAGTGGTACCAAGTTTTTATATTACTAGTACTGTTATCTTAACTCCTGTGTTAAAAAAATTACCTTCACCGTAGGTGTTCCTCTGACACAGAATGAAAGCAGCAACCCCAGCAATGACAGCAACTGTTGCAAGTGATGCAATTGGCAAAAGCACCTTGGCCAGGATGTCAGAGTTGCCTTGGGGACCTGTATGCAAAACATATAATATGATAGTTGTATATAGTAGTGTGCGTAGTCTAGTGGTTAGCGACCCTGCCTCTGGACTAAGAAGTTGGGAGTTCGAATCCCGGCTGTTGTCGCTCACCCAACATGCAGCACTGTACTGTAAAGTGTCGCAATCCTTAGGACAGGACATTAGTTATGGCCCACTGTCCATTGTGCTTGTCGAAAAGAGCTAGGGGAATTTCCCTGTTACAATGAACTTGTAAATACTGTACATAGCATCTGTGTTCTCTGTTATGACCAGTGGGAGATTTAAGCTCTTCAGTGAGCTAAAACTGGATCGAGATCACTTTCCTTTCTTTCTTTCTGAATAAGGCTGTCACTGAATGTTAATTTGGGTACAGATTTCTAACGTCTACTTCAATAAGGGCAGATGTAAACAAATTGAATACAAAAATGGCAACAAAGAAAATTGGAAATATCTTTCAACTTCAGCATGAGATGCACAGCAGTTGTAGCTAATTTTTTGGCACACAGTATGCAGTTATGCATAAAATAAATTGGAAAAGAAATTGCTACTTACTTGTGTCATCCTCTGCAACTGGAGGAACTGAAAAACAGGATACAAAAAACACAATGAAACATGGAATTAAATCAATTGATCTGAACTCAACTGTTCTGAATTTTTTTGCATAATGCTGCAAAATTACTTGGACTCAAATTGATTCACTAAAAACTTACACTGAAATGCATGCTACTTCTTTTGGCAAAATATGATGCAAAAGTACATTTTGGCCATTGCTGAATAGAAGTCACAAGCAAGTACAAGTACAAGTATCTGAACAACACAAAAGAGCATTATAAAAAACTGCCTTACAAGCAATATGCCCTTATATGCACTGACTTTCATAATTGTTAAGCAAGTTTTCTACTATTAGTGATCCTGAGAGGCTCAGCTTACTTTCATTGTCTATTAAGACAAAGTTCTTGTCCACGTCTATGCCTGTCAGTCGTCCAGACCTGACATCTGATACAAAGTCGTCTTTCAGGTCTTGAACCTCTCTCTTTCCCACCGAGATCTTCAAGTCAGCAAGAACACTGCCTTCCCTACACCAATGACATTGTAAAGATTTGGTTACTTCAATTTTAGAAAATGCACTTGGGGTTCAGAAAATCTACATTCCAACCTGGCTTCAGCAACCACACAAGGGACTGAGGAAAAGTGGTTGCTGAAGAGGAGAGGTTGCTCCAGACAGGGTTGCATTTGGTTGGCCAGGTGATTGGTATCTGTAATTGGTCGCAGGCCTATGCAGGCAGGTAAGATACTAACTTACAATCACAGAATGCTAGAGAACACATAGAAGGTCATTTAATTTAAAAGACCATATTTTGTTCAATCTAGTAGAATGATATACATCTTAATTCCAAGGAAAGGAAAGGTAACAAATACTCACCTGAACTGAATAACTTCAGCTTCCATATCAGGGTGGGAGGGCAGTAGTGCACTGTTGATCTGGAAATGAAAAGACAGCTCCTGACTTAATTGTAACAGTTCTAGGTACATAAAAACATTGTATAAGTCTATATAGTAGAAAGAAAGTTATTTAACTTGCTGTTGATGATACTTCCCAATTTACACTGTAAGACCCCAAAGATACCCCCCCAGTAGAATAGGACAGTCCAGTGACCTACAGAGGTCATCCCTCAGAACAGTCTGTGTCTCGATACTTACAGAGTTGACAATGCGGCTGACCAGTTCCTCATTCTCTCTGTGGTTTGGATCAGGAGACTTGTAGGGCTCACTTGGCAGCCGGATGGTTGCATTGAAAGATTTCACACCTCAGGGAAAAATAAGAGAGATTATTCAGACAGAGACTTAAACTCTGTTTGAATGATACTCATCAAAATGGAAAATAACAAAAATTGGACAATGCATGTTTTGTTGTTTGAAATAATAAAAATGGAATGCAGCAGTTCCTGATTATTCATTGACAACAAATAATAACATTTGTACAAATACCCTTCTGATGCACCCATGAAGGTTAGACATCCAGGTAATGATATACATGAACACAGGAAAACAGTTACTCAAGCAACTGACTGGTGATAGAGTTTGAAAACGTTTCAATTGTACTTGTAACCCACTACTGTTCATCTGACATCCACAAGAAAACAGTAAATCAAGCAATTGGATGGACTTTGAAAACTTTCAGACATTTTAAATAGCAATTCCACTATAGTATCAGTCACTGACAAAAGTAATAGATGCTACTTGAAACGTTTGACAGTTTTCAAAATCTATCCAGTTGCTTGTCATGAGTAAAAATTATGGTGTACGGTTTATAATATGGTGAGTGTAACTACATGTACATGTTGTACTACCAGTATTATATCGTAAGTCATCAATGTTATCATTTCAGCCACCTGTGGGTTGTGACAAGTCTCTGCACTGGTGATTATTTCACACTGGTCAGTTCAAATATGGAAAGACAGAAGCAATTTGGAATCTTCAGAAATATCAAATTTCTACCTACAAGTGTGGTATCATCTGAAAGCTCTCTTCATCATAAAAGTAGTCATGTAAAAATTGTTAGTCAGTGATGTTCATAGGCTTAGATATGATTGATTGAAAATCATGTAGACCACAGGTCTTAGGTGAGTACATTGTCTGGCTGCATTTATAACCATGTGGGTTTTACAAAGGACAAGGTGTTGATTGTTCAAGGGCCCACAGTGATCTGGCCTTATTCCCGACTGGGCTTCACACCTCTAATCACCTAGTCTATTGAACCCAATCCAGCCCATTGGCCTGTAAATTTGCTGGAAAAGGTGTAAAAAATGTAAATTGACCAAGCTTCCAAGGCCACCTGGGCTAACCATTGTTCTCTCAGTTGGTGTGAAATACAGTCTGATTGAGCAATTATTATTCAAAATAGGACTGTGAACCTACTCATTTGCATTGGAGTGGTTCTAAGCTAGACCATTATAGCCCAAGTATGCCCAGTCTGGGGTGATAATTGGTTACCTGACCAAACCAATAGACCACTAGGTTAGCAAACTTTCAAAATGGAATATCTTCGTAACGTTAAACATTATGACCAAATTAAAGACATCATAATGTAAGGGAAATCATGCTCTTTCCAATGACATGTAAAAGTTAACTGTATCTTCAGTAGAAAAAAAGTTGTAAAATTGGATTTCCAAGATGGCCGCCTTGAAATCCGGAAACTGAACTTCCCAATTTAAACTGACCAGTGTTTTAGTACAATGTACATGTAAGAACTGTATGGCCTAATATCTCACAAGGGATGGAGAAGATAATACTTTTTTTTTTGTATATTAGTACTCCAAGTACAAAGAGAGAAGAGATACATGTATAGGATACACTGAAAGGTCTAGGCTCTAGCCTCATTGTGCCTCATAACCCAAAAGTGGGACTTCTAGACACTCAGCCACCACACTAGTTATGTGCAAAAAATGCACCACAGAATCACTAAAAAAAGTGACACATAAACTTAAAAATCTGACTGTACTCACTGTCTGTTGTTATGAGCACATAGTTCTTAATAACCCTGCACACTTCAGGTTTGCCTGATTCTTCAGAGTTTGCAAGTGATGTTGAAGGGTTCTGGACACACCCATGGGTTTTTTCTTTGAGAGGGTGAAAAATTTGATCAGATTTGCTAGCTGTCTGTTTATTAGCTTTACAAGTTGCCCTCCCAAGTTAATAAAGAAAAAAACTGATGTAAACTTTCCTACAAATGTACGGCTAAAAAAGAGTGGAGGGGATTGAATTCAACCACAAACCGCTCACTTACATGTACAATTTTACAATTAATGTTACAGACAATTGACATTTTAAAGATTTATGCCAAATGCCTCTCCTAGTTTTCAGATTAAAATAACTTACAGTTACTGCCCTTAAGAATGATATTGCAATACTTGCAATATCTTTTATTTTTATTAAAGTATTACTTACTGTCTGTAGTAGCTTGAATGTAGGCATCATCACATCGGCTGCTGTTCAGGCGATTCTGTGCTACCACGCAGACCTGATAGGTGGTGTTGGCAGTAGGTAGAGTAGACTGTAGAGTGATCTCCTCTCCTGTGTAGAAAAAAAATTCAAAATCAGTCTAATTTCTACTATGCACATTAAAGTTTTTAAACTGCTTTATATATATCAACTACCAAGGTTCTGCCAGGTGCCCTAAGGCAGCCACATTGAAGAAAAATGTCTTATCTAAACCTTTTCAAGAATTTCTTTTGATTTAGAGGATCTTTTCTAACTTTCCTTTTTTCTTTAATTGTGTGGCAGTTTTAAAGTACCCGTAGAATTATGAGAAATTGCTGTTAGTAGTTCAGCTAGGCCACTAACTTACCCTTAAACTTGCAAATCTAAATGCAGACTTGGGAAAAATTACTGGTTTTGATAAAAGGAATTGTCTTAAAGTATGTGCTAGGTCTATATTGATACCTAAAGGTTATACAAAATTTGTTTAAAAAAACGAATACCTTCGCTCACTCCAGGAGGAGTGCAGGAGTTCTCTCCCTTCCCCTTCTTCCATTCTTCTGTCCCTTGTTCTCGGTACCACAGACAGAGTGACTGCGGCTCCAGACCGTCATCACCACCAGTAGCCTCAACTGTGACTGAGTACAGCCGCACTGCAATTACGTCAAGGTCGGTAGGGGGCTCCGGTGTACCTGTAATGGTCAAAAGTCACATGAGCACTTAGAGCCCAAGACTTCTGTATCTGTATAGCCGGTATAACCCCCCTTCGGCGTAACACACCAGCTTTGCAGGCACACGGCGCAGCGGCAGCTAGCTACATTACACCAAACAACCTGTTACACCTAGCTACATTACACCAAACAACCTGTTACACCTAACCTTTGACTTGTGAAACCAAAAAAAAACCCACAATGTTAACCTCTTATAACCAGGTGTGTTGTGTTGATAGCACGTGGGTCGGGAAGATTGCCAGCCAGAATAACAGGAGGTCAGACACAGAAAATGAAGTGAACTTAAAAGTCACAAAAACTGAAAATACTTCCCGCAAGTCTGAAATCTCTGTTTTCATGCTGAAGCTAGTAGAGAGAGAAGTCTTGCAGCAGGTAACATAATGTAAATTTGTAAATATCTCTCTGACTTACGTTTGACTCGCAGAACGAACTGTCTTCCCACTTGTCCTGCGCCCTGGCTGCACCGGTACGTCCCAAGAAAATCAGAGTCAGTGGAGTCGACAGAATCGTCGTCTCGGTTGAGGTTGGAGATCCTCAGGTTGTTGCCCTCACGGAGGGACAGGCGGCCGGCGTACCTCTGCTCAGGGATCGTGATGTCTTGTCCTGTAATTCAAATGGTTTGTTCACTATTTGCAGTTTGATGCCAGTAATTGTAAATAACTTTGATAATTCTTAATGTATACCATGAACTTTAAAATAAGTTAATTGTACTTCAGCCAGTGGCTGCAAATTCCTTGTTTTATCAATAAACCACTTGATTGATTGATTGATTGATTGATTGATTGATTGATTGATTACAGTTTTACACTTCACTACATCTATTTTTCATATAGAGCTGTGCAGGTAAAATTTGTCAAGTGCAGTGCACCAGTTTAGGTATGAAAAAAAATATTTCAAGCACTCAAGAAGTGCATAACAATTGACAGGATATAAAAATTGAGTATATCATACACACCAGGCTGTTTAATAAGTATTGGGATGGCCGATCCTGTGTCCTTCTGCACAACTTGCCAAAAGAGGGTTTTGGACTGATCAGGGGCTGGATCACAAGACAGGTCTACATGTTCTCCCTCATTACCAAACACTTCTGTACCTGTAAACAATAATAATAAACACACATCAACAAACACATCTATACCTGTAAACAATAAACACACATCAACAAACACCAGTCTGTACCTGTAAACAACATTATAAACACACATCAACAAACACCTCTATACCTGTAAACAATAATCATAATACACACACATAAACAAACACTTCTGTACCTACATGTTTCAATAACAAACATAATATTGATATGAACTTTACATTCTTATATACTAGTAGTTTGTTGATGTATTCTCATTAGTTGTAAACAACAATCATCATTCAACACACATCAACAAATTTGTACCAGTAAACAACAACAATGATGGTATGTAATGGTGCAGGAATAATATGAAAGCAAAGCAAAGCTTAGTATGGAATTCCCCCATAGTCCAAATTACATCATCAAATTCCCCTTTCTTGGATCAAGTTTCTAACACAAGAATAGTCACATCTCTTCATAATTTCTTTAATCAAGGCTTGCTTTAATGATGTCAAGTACTCAATAATTTCCCCAGCTGATCTTGCCCAACCTACATTAATTTTAACATTCCAGCTAAATATAAAGCAAGAATTACATAATACATTTGGTTGGACATTACCAATCCTTAGTAGACTTGAAACTGTGCTTATTCAAAAAGGGGAATTTGGGTGAGGTAATGCTAAAAATGGGGAAGTCCAAAGTCTGACAGCTTTAACCGTTTTTAACCGTTATACTATAGCTTGTTGGTTGCAATTCAAGCCTTTGATAGGGACAAGAATTAGTGCAACAAACTAATAACTAGGAGATATCTGAGGTACAATTTCCTTGGGGGCATGTTGGCCTTTAGTCTAGAGTCGTCAGGAGCTGGCCTGACCTGAGTACACACGCCCTTGAAACAGTCTGGCATCCAATCCAGATCCTGATCACTCCCCTTCTGCTTTCATAGGAAGTTTTCCCGAAACACTGATCGGACTTGAAGGTCTAATCAAGGAGGTCTAAATAAGCCACCCCGTCCGATCCTTGGGCCACTAATAAATTCTCAGGCACTGAGGCAGAAGTATTCTGGATAAAATCTTCGGGATAAAAAGTTCACACTTACCGACAGCACTGCATGTATGTACGAACAAACAGCCAACTAGAAGGCCCAAGCTCCAGGCCAGGCGACTTGAACTTGAAGTTGAAGCAGACATGGCAACCGCTCCCCTCGTTTCCCCCACCACACTGGGAACAAAACTACACCTTGGAAACTAGCTAATCTAATCTACAAGACTAGCGACGGCTGCTGTGTCTGGAGGACTTTCTTCTCCGCAAGACTATAGCTGATCAAGGAGGATCGCAAACACTGGAGACGATGTAGGGATAAAATGTATAACTTTCTAAAAGAGGTAGGAGACTGGCACGTCCTACTTAACTGTTCGCAGTGGTTCCAAATGAGCACCAGGACCCGTTAGCGTCTGAAATACATGGAAATTCCCCTTACATATGGACGTGAAGTCCATGAATCATGGGGAATTCTGCATTCGCCGCATGACCACAGGCGGGGAATCACCGAACATGACGTCACGACCGAAACTACGTAGTGTCGATGCCCATTTTCCCGGCAAGTTCTGCCGCTTTTTCACGATACAGAGGGATTCAACAAGTTTGTACCAATATTTCAAGAAGGTTTTTAAGATTTGAATCAAGTAAAGCTTTGCAAATAGGTCAAAATAGTACGAAATTTGCTACCAGCAAACCCGGAAGTACCAAAAGCGAAACCAAACAAATTTGGCGGGAAAGGTTTAAAGGTCGAAGGTTAGCCTAATTTTAAAAGTCTTTTAGAAAACGTTAAGATGACTTAAAATGTTATTAAAAGATACCTAAATAGCTTCATACTAATGATTTATACTAAATAAACATTTTTGTTTCCAACTGAAATAATTTTAGGAAGATATGTAAAATGTAGGTCATGGGTCATGTTTTGTTGCTGACCCCTCAGAAAAAAATGGCGGAAAAAAGCGGAACTCCAAAGACAAAAGGCGTGGTTTTGCCGATGGCTAGAATAAAAACCATCATGCGGAGTTCAGCAGAAATCACAAATATCGGACAAGAGTCGGTGTACCTGGTTGCGAAGGCGACGGTGAGTTCCCTTACCTTATAGGTGAAGTTTGATATGTTTTGTGCCATCTTGTTAGAGGGGGGAGGGGGGCACCATACTAGTAATTATTCAAAATAAAACTTTTATTAAAAAAATCGGGCACCTGGGGCGTACAGCAAGCTTAAGCTACAAAGCAAGCTAGCTTAGATCAAATATTCCTACTTCAATCAATACTTTTAGGCTCCAGCTGTCTTAAAAAATATCACTAAGATCTTAGATCAGAACTTATAAATTATGGTATTTACAAATATGTGGTTCCATTTTATTATTAGATTTACCAAGGACATTATATCTGATACAATGTCCTTGGATTTACGTAGATGATTTATAGCTTTCTTGAAGTTGAAGAAAATTTCAGATGAAAAACTACCACCTGTACTCCCCATAGCAAAGACTTGAATGGTCTCTCCCAAAATTCCTTACTGTACCCTCCCACTGTTTCTTGCAGGAGCTGTTTATCCAACACCTGGCTACCGAGGCCTTTAAACAGGACCCTGAGACGACAGACACCCTGGCTTACGGAGATCTGGCAGAAGTCGTCAACGATGCAGACAATCTGCAGTTTCTCGCAGGTAAAATGTGATCTTTATCAGTTTATGTTGAAAATATGTTGTTGAAAATATGTTGTTGAAAATAACAAAGAAAAGGCATTTTGACTTCGAAGTGCTAATGTCAGTAAAGGTTAGACATCCAGCTAATGAGATACATAGAGCATACAACACGGTGTATTCCGTATTGCCCGAGGTGTCGGCCCGACCACGAGTCGGATCGCCCGAAGGCCGGAGGGCGACCCGACTCGTGGGAGGGCCGAGACCGAGGGCGATGCGGAATACACCGTGTTGTATGCTATTTATATCATACCCACCCTAGAAAACACGTCTTTCAAGGCGAAATGAGCGAAAATTTGGTGTCCCTAAACAAAAAAACTGCAACAACATCAATTCCAACGTCCGAATCCTGTATTCGAATTTTCGAAAGCGGCGCACACGGTTGGGGCGAAACGCGTTCAAATCGTTCTATGGAAGCCCGGTTTATACACCCGGTTGTACAGTAGAATACAACACGGCCGGGAGCACTGTATCGCCGCCCGGGTATGATATAAACAAGGAGATTTCATTCAAGCAACTGGATAGATTTTGAATCTTGTGTATGGCTGACCCTCTAATCTAAAAACTTTTCTGTCTGCAAAACTCCCTCTAGATGTGATCCCAAAGAAGATAGTTGTGCGAGACTACCTCCGGATGATCAGACAACAGGAGGAGGAAAAGGAAAGGGCCAAACAACAGAGTCTGCAGGAGGAAAGAGAAGATACAGACTCATAGTCTTATAAGCTTATAAGTCTTACGTAGCCATGACTTCGGGGCTAATTTTTGTGGAAACACAAATAGCAAATGTTGGCTACATTTCACATAACATGATATAAAAGTCTTTCAGAAATTTGGGGAAGGATGATATGAGGAAATAGAAGATACAGACTCTTAGGATGTAGCCATAACTTTCCAAAATTTGGCACTAATTTTTGTGGAAACACAAATATCAAATGTTGGCTACATTTCACATAACATGATATAAAAGTCTTTCAGAAATTTGGGGAAGGCTGAGGAAAGAGAAGATACAGACTCTTAGGATGTAGCCGTAACTTTCCAAAATTCAGCGCTAATTTTTGTGGAAGCACAAATATCAAATGTTGGCTACATTATCACATAACATCTAAAAATCTTTCAGAAATTGGGGGAAGGATGCTGATTGTAAACTTAAAGTATGCTTTATGAACAAGTTTGAGCTGTAATTGTATTGCAGTAGAACGTCGGCAGAACGTATTGCACCTGCGCGAAACCCGTAATGTATTGTGCACATTACTTTGGCAGAACGTCTCATATAAGGTCGAATTCGCGTATATAAGGGTGACATCCCGTCTGTAGTTTTCAAATGTTGTGTAGAAAAAGATATGGTCTGCAACAGGCAAAATTCTGATGCAACGTTGACCAAAAATCCAGGGAAAATCCAGGTTTTCCGCAGACGCAGTACGTTCTGCCGACTTGCTTATTGCAGTATGCCTTGTACATATTTACTATATCATTTAGTACATCCCTTTTCATGTCTAACAAAAAGTAGTACATGTTTGTACAAGTTTTGAATAAACTTTATTGAGTGATATCATTGTTTTGAGGTGCTGTCTGGTCTGACTTGCATAGATCATAATGACATTCACCATTAGTGGCATTACACCAGTTTCCTATTTACATTTTGTACATATTTCTGTTAATTTCCTTTTTACACCATATACATATACATGTAAATCCTAAAAATGATAAGATAATGCAATTTACCTTTCCTTCCACATTACCAGAATGTATTCCTATAAGTCTGATTGATCCAATTCCTTAAATACAGGTTTAAAAAAGGATCAAATTACGGTATATTACAGCATTATATGATATATATATTTTGATTCAGCTCTAAAATATCATTAAGTCATATTAATATAAAATGTGTTAAAAATTTTTGGCAGTTGTTAGCTTTTTAGCAAGTTATTGGAAGGCAGAGCCCATCCTGAAATTTCCTTACACTGCCTTTTACCTCCCCAACCAAAGTCAGGTACCCATTTTACACCTGAGTGGAGTGAAAAAAGTCATGTTAAGTATCTTTTGCATTAGAACACAACATCTAGCAAGGAATGTAAAAGTAAAAGTAAAAGGATTTGTTCTTTAAACATTTCTACTAGCCTCTGTTACATAAACCCTCTCTGTCAGGTACTAAAATAAGAGACTTTAACCCTCCCAGTGTCTTGGGACAGTTTTAAAGCCTAGTTCTAATATTCCCTGACGCTAAAAGGAGTTTTAAAAAAGATTTAGTTCTTTAACATTTCTACCAGATCTTTCCTCCCCATGTCTGTCAGAATGTCCTGAAGGTTTTGCAGGTTGCAGGGAGTCATGATCATGTCGTCCTGGTCAGCCGTTCTCTGCCAGTGTCGAAGGACGATCTCCGCGGCGATCAGGCCGTGTTGGGCGCTGCAGTTGTCGATCAACACGACGTCCTCAACCGTAAGTCCTGTTGTGTACAGAATAGTTCTCCATGATTTACATGTACATGTATTTAGTGCTGTGATTAGCCAGCTGACATTGTTATTTACCATTATGAACGTAACCTGGAGAATGATCTATGGACAGCATCTTGGCAGAACGTACTGCGTCTGCGCAAAACCCAGATTATCACGTACAGTTTTCGTTAGATGTTTGGTCAATGTTGTATCAGAAATTTGCCTGTTGCAGACGATATCTTCTCTGACACAACATTTGAAAACTACAGACGGGATGTCATCCTATCTACGCGAATACAACCTAAAATGAGACGTTCTGCCAAAGTGCTATGCATAATACATTACGGGTTTTGCGCAGGCGCAGCACGTTTTTCTGTCACGCTTCTTCAGGCAAACATACCCAATTTTCCCGCCAGGACCTTCCAGTTGCTGCAAGTGTTATAGAGTCGCAGACACAGGTCGGAAAACTTGTGATACGGGAGGTCAAAATGCTTATTCCCAACCAGCTGTTTCTTTATCATCTGCACTATTGTAGTGGCCACCTGTAGGTGTCACGAAATACAATAGGAATATCAGATAAATGGACATTAATTTATTTTGCATAAGCTCAAATATCATGTATTATGGTGCACAATATGTAATGTCAAAACTTGATTGTTTTTGTGTTTGTTTACGTAACCGGTGAACTGCCTTTGTGTAGTACACCAGCTGTGTTAGACCAGACTCATAGATTTGACCTAGTCACACCACATAGGTCCTCTACTTTTTATCAATAAGTGTGGTGGGATCTTTAGCATGATTGAGATATTGCTGTCCTCAAACTGGGGACCTACGGCTTCGTCTTATCCAAGAAAACGTCCCCATCAAAGGTAGGAACTCATTTTTACCACAAGTCGTGTAAAGTGCCAGGCTTGAGATTTGAACCTGACCCTTTATCCAACAAACCACAAGACTACCACATGAAATAATGAAATTTAAAAAAAAACAGTACTAAATGAATTTAGAGTACCTTGTTTCCACCTAAGCTCAGGGCTTCCACATCCAGACTTTTTCTTCCACTTTGGTTTCCTAGTGGTGGTTTCTTTTTCACTACTAGTATGTGTGCTGTGTCCTCTTCAATTGTCTCCATGCTTCCAAACAACCCAGCTTTCAGTCCTGTTTCCTCTTTGGGTTTGGCTGGAGACCGCGTTTCTTCACATTCTCCCTCCTTGGCAGTTTCTCTCCAAATCTCTGGCTCTTTTTCCGTGGTGCTTTTTTCGCTGATCATTTCGTCGAGCAGTGGACAGCTGACTGAATCTGGTAGGTTGGAGCAGAGAGTGTGGGGTTCAGAGGGGGTAGATTCATCCAGGCTGACTGATCTTCTTATATCCTCCCTCTGTCTGGCGTTCGCAACGGCTTTGGGACGCGTGGCTCTGCCTGCAGATGTCGAACTGAAGGCTGATTTGCATTCGCTCCTCTTGGTAGCTCTTGCCTTGTCTTTTGGAGGGGTTTCTTCGTTGCGACGTAGAATTCTGTCAGGGGTGTTGTCTGCAGCCGCAAGTTTCGGTGAGGTCTGTGTTGTGTCACCGTTGTCAGGTGCTGCGTTCTGGAGATGGCCGACTCTCTGTTGTGGAGTGGTGGTCTTCAGTGAAACCATGATCGGTAGTCTTGGGTTGAAGTTTGGTTCTTGTAGGTATGGATGTATGGAGGAGACTTGTACAGGGAGGCCAACAGCCGATGGGGGAGGGTCAGCGTCGCTTGTAAGGCCTGTATTTGGTGACAGAAATTAGTGTAGAGTGGCTATCCCAAGGTCATAACACTGGGGCCTGCTAGGGCTTCAAGCTCAGAACCTTTAGATTGAATTTCTAAGTCAACAACCCTAACCATAAAGCTACCTTGAATTTGGAATTAATTGGGAATTTGAAAGTCTTTTATTTTTCAATGTACCGTAATTTAAAAGTTTTAATAACTTTCATACTTTCACATAGATGTTTTCCTTTATAATATAGTCATACCTCATATAGTTAGACTAACTAGAGTACCTTGTTTCCATCTAAGCTCAGGGCTTCCACATCCAGACTGGCTCGTGAAAATAGTCATAATTTAGCATTTTATAACAATATTTTTGAGGTTAGTTGACACAACCCACCTGTATCAATTGTCTCGATACTGTACTCAGGCAACAAGATTGGCAAGGAAGTCTATATATTGAAGAGAAATTCTATATTATTGCAAATCGTTTTGACCACTTTTTGAAATAGCTATGAATACTGGTAATGGTATGCCATTTTGCATAATTGTTAAGCTGAACATGTAGCTTTCTTCAAGTTAGACAGTACCAGCTTTCCCACAACAGTTAAATTCATCTCTTATATAATATGTACTTTAAAAATGGTAATTTTATGAAGGTGAACAATATCTAAGGCAAGATCTAAGTCGAAGTAATTTTACTAAAAACAATTACATATATCTCTAAATTCAAACTAAGCATGATTCTAGCAAAGCATCATCAATTCCAATAATCAAAGAAAAAATCATGAAATATTTACAGTAGTTCTACATTGAATTATACTTTTCAATTTTGTCAAATTGCAAAGTGTTTACCTCTTGACGTGGTGCAATACCATCTCCACTTACGCTACTGGTAGTCCCATTTTCTAGAAAAGCAAAACACATCAAGTATATTTTCACATTAACATTTGGGACCGCATTCTTCACACTTCAGCAGCGACACCTAGCTGCCGTGTGAGGTACTGTAGAAGCAGTCAATACTGCTCTGAGGAAGGTGACAGACAGTCACCCAAACATCAGCCAGGTATAAACACTTGGTTGTGTACAAAGAACTTAATTATCTAACATGGATACCATACTAGCGAATGGTTATTGCTTCCTTGTATTGAAATATTGTTTTGAATGGCTGAGCTGTTTTTCTTGAGAGAGTACATGTAGGTTGACAGCACATTGGTGGGGGGAAGATTGACAGGCAGAAAGACTGGTCAAAAGATCAGACACAGCAAATGGGGTGAACTTGGGAGTAAGTTAACAGCATGTGGGTGGGGGAAGATTGACAGGCAGAATGACAGGAGGTCAAAAGGTCAGACAGGAAATGGAATGAACTTCAAGGTCAGGAAAACCCAAATAAAATACTTCCAAAAAGTCTGAAATCTCAGATTTTGTGATTACCTTGAAGTTGGAGTTGGGATGTCCTTGGTGTTGCCTTCCTCTTCTTGAAAACCCAGGCCACTACAGCTACTACAGATAAGAAGATCAGCCCTACAAATGCACAACTCATTATAACTCCTATGGTGAAGACCTGGTGTTCCTTTGCTGAGCTGTCTTCTTGAACGTCCGCCGCCACTATTGGTTCCATCTCTGTTGTTGCCTTTGCAGTTGAAAGGTGTGGAGTTGTAACAATGGAAGGCGTGGTTCTGGCTGTGGTTGTCGTGTGCCCTGTATTGAGTCAGAACAAATTTAAGTGCATGTACAGCGTGCGAAATACTAGGTTGCCCAGTTGCACCGTGCAACCATATTTTGCTTGGTGCAACCTATTTCTACGCCAGGTAGCTCAGTGCACTACCTAAATTTTGTGGTAAGGATGCCCCTTTCTTCCATTGGTAACTGTTTATTGACAAGTTCCCATGGAAGAGCTCATCACTTCAGGTAAGGGGAAACAACTCTGTGTCAGAAATGTATAAATGCACATTGCATACTAACAAAGTTAATCATAATGTAGAAGAGTTTAAATTCGGGGCCACCTGGAATTTTGATGGGCAACCTAGCTTTCATCCTAGGTTGCCACTGGGTAACCTGGCTCAAAAAAGTATTTCGTACACTGATGTATGATAATGTGCATATGATCTACTATTGGATACTACTACTGGTATATAACGTTACATATGTTTGTTAAATGTTTTAAAGTCCAAACTAGTAAGGTTTTGATTATGACTAACTGGACTTGGTCAGCAGTCATGATACTTGGAATCCTTCCCCTGATCTCTAGCAAAGCAAGACTGATTTTTTTTCCATTGGAAAGAAAGTATTCAGCACCAAGGACAGGCACTGTTGGGAATACAATTGAAGGTACCATGAATGGTACAACTACATGTACATGTACATGTCAATAAATATGGTTGAAGACTGCAAGAAAGCTGGAAGTACAACCAGGAAAAATGCTTATTTAGCTTTCTGAGAAGCAACATAAGTAAAAACATAATTCCACCATGTCATATGTATCCATCCACCACCCTAAAAAGTTATGTCTAAAAGATATCTCCATAAAAAATATACTCCTGCCCAGCATAATACACTCCTGTATATCTAAACTGTGCATACCTGCGGGTGCTGCACTAGAGGTCTCTCAAACACACTGTTTTCAAAGTGGCAGATGTACATTTGAATGTAACCCCGGCAGGATAAATGTTAATGGAGGTGAATCTCAATAGAAACTTACCATCAGATTCAAGTAACACTGTGACAGGGTTGCTTGTCACGTTCCAATGTACGCCCAAACGTGGTACATCAATACTGGCCTTGCACACATACTCTCCAAGATGTGTTTGCTGTACTTGTGCAATTGCCAATGTCGAGCTTGAGTCTCCTTGCTGCACCCTCACGCCGTTCTTCCACCACGTTATCATGGGGGAAGGGTTGGATTGGCCCACTGTGCAGTTGAGATTAAGTCGGTCACCAATATTGGTGTACAGGACAGTAGAGGTGTGTTGTATCTGTACGCTTTCTGGGGGGTCTGCAAAATATTATAGAAAACAAACTTGTGTACTAAGTCTTGTTGTCATCTGGACTGAGCATAAAAGGCATTTGTTTATGTTTATATTCAATTTTTTTGTTTTAGGCTCTGTCTAATATGTGACAACATGAAATATTAAACCACTTTTTATAAAACCATATTTTATAATGAAGGCATCTTTATTTTTGCCCAACCTTTTTTTTGCACGCTTGAATCAGCTTTGGGGTGCCCAGAGGATGTCATCCATATACATGTAATTATATTAGTATGGCCTAACCCTGGGCTCAAAGTACTTTTTTCTGCATACCTTCACTGATACCTGAACCTACATTGAAAATTACCTGCACCAGGCAAATTTTACCTGCACCACTCAGAGTTTAGGAAGCAAGGATCACACTAAAACTGTCCAGAAACCATTGCCATTATTTCTTTTATTCTTCATAGGTGGTAAGAGTCAATGCAGCAAATAAAAATCTATATACATCTACATGTATAATTTTATATAAACTCAGTACATGGATTGGTGCAGGTCAGGTGCAAGTAGACATCAGAAATACCTGCACAGCTTCAATTTCACCTGCACTGACCTGCATGTGCAGGTGGTATTTCAAGTCCTGCCTAAACAGAATCCATAAATATACAATGTACTCACAATATATTTCCAAAGGAACTGAGACGCCCAAATTCTGTAGGACCTCTTCACTCACAAGACCGCCATCTTGGGTCGGGTAACATTTTAGTTCACGTGCCATAGTCCGATCCACGTGCTCAAACCGTATCGTACTGGAACCTCGACTTTGCGTGACGCCCCCGTCTGTCGCGGGCTGCCAGCGGATGTTCGCCTCTGGGTTTCCAAGGTCATCCATATGACACGACAGTTCAAACGGCTGACCTTGGACTGCGATTGGGCGAGAATCACTCATGGTCAATTTGCTGGGCGGGTCTGAAAAATGATCCAGGACACCGATTAGCAAAATTGGCTCTATTGCCAGTAGTATTGGTCAACATAACTGGACAACCTTCAAGTTAATATTTGCAAGCTCCAATATTCAATTAAGGCTATAGCATACATGACATGTATAGAACCCAATCCAGAAAAATTTGGGTGACCCAGTGTGCTTTACAGGTTGTAACAAGGAGACTAAAGTGTTCGCCTTGCATTTGGTCGTGAGTTCGGTTCCCGGCTGAGTCATACCAAAGACTTTTTAAAAAATGGTACATACTGCTTTCTCTGCTTAGCACTCGGCATTTGGGAAAGAGTATGGGAGTGAAACACACACCACTACCAGTGAACTAGCCTCCTGCACCACAGGTGCAGGAAGGAACTTTACCTTTTTAGCTAACTAATGGCTCAAGAAACTCCGAGAGCTAAGGGAGCTCACGGGGAAAAAGGAACAGTGGAAGAAGGTGACGAAAGACTGAATGCAGCTGCAGGACGTTCCTACGACTACAGATGCAGAATACAGTGGATGATGATGATGAATGGCTCAAGCATCATACTTTTACTAGTTCGACAAGAGAGAGGGGGAGAGAGAGAGATTGACTTACAGTGCACATCCAGTTTGACTCTGTACGATGCTTGCTCAGCACTTGTGGTACCATATCCATAGACTTGACATTGGTAGACTGCTGTACATGACCTTTGGGTGTTTTCAAAACGAATGGCTCTACATTGTTCTGTAGAAAAAGATTTGAAATATGTCAGTCATGTTGAAGCACACAGACTAACAGTTTTGATATGGTGTGGTAGAAAAATGTGAAAACGTGCAGTTTCTTGTGTCAGACCAAAGGTATATATTATGATGTTTCTTCTCTCATCATACTTACCAAGACTGATGATCTTTTTCATGCAAAGTCTACACACTATGTAACTATGTCTACACACCTGCTGTAAATGCATTTTACCTTTGCAAGGTTTTATATATAGAGTGGTTTATTTGTATTTGTAAAGCTCTTTGCAGCCCTGCAGTACTGCGCCCGCGCAAAACCTGGATTTTCGCTGGATTTTTGGTCAACATTGCATCAGAATTTTGCCTGCTGCAGACCATATCTTTTTCTACACAACATTTGAAAACTACAGACGGGATGTCACCCTTATATACGCGAATTCGACCTTATATGAGACGTTCTGCCGAAGTGCTACAAAATGTATGCACAATACATTACGGGTTTCGCGCAGGCGCAGTACGTTCTAACTCTAACATACTCACCTGACTGTGGGTGTGGACAGTCGGTACGGCAACTCCCACAGTCGCTCGAACACCTGCCGACCTGGAAGCTTTCATCATCAGGTCCCTTGTGGGTCCATAACAGACAGTTGGCAGGGTCACCACAGTCAAGTCCACAGGTCAGGTTGGTGGCATGACCCTCCAACACTGGGACTGTTTTCTGAACAGTCTGGCTCAGTACTACTTGTAGAAGGATGAGTAACAAAACTGCAGAACAAAAGGAATAAAAAGTATGTTTCTTCTTATGATGTCAAATGGCTGAATGGCTAGACTGGCAGACACGAGATGGAGAGGTTATGGGTACGATTCCTGGCATTCCTGAATAGTCATTGTGTCCTTGGGAAAGGCACTTAACACGGATTTCCTCACTCCACCCAGGTGTCAAATGGGTACCTGACTTTGGTTGCGGTCAGCAGACTAATTTGAGTATTTCATGAATGAACAAAGGCTGAAACAAACAAACAAACAAATAAACAAACAAATACCTGCAGAAGATTTGAACCTGCCCCACAACAACGCCCACGCAGCCCTGCAATGCATCATGGGTAGTTTCATTTTTGAAGGAAATGTTGTCAGGTTTAGCAGTTTCCTAGCTCTGGTTTATTTCCCATTCTGTGTCCACCTGAAAAAAAAACATGAAAGGAGAAATTGAAATAGATATAATCATTGATATGTTATTTCTGCAATTGACATTCATGAATACATTTAACATCAACACTAATAACTCTGCAGGGTGCCCTAAGAATAAGACTGTCACTTTAAGGAAAAACGGTGTAATCGAGGCCTTCTCAAGAATGTCTTGAACAACTCAATATCTGAAGTGTGCATTTAGTAAATCTTTAGATTCACCATTTTTTTATGTGGTGGCCTTATTAGGGTACCCTAGGAAATCATGACATTTGACATTACATTGTAGGTGCTTTTATTGACATTAGAAGGCCTTATGCAAGTCGCTGTACTTTTAATTTGTTCTGTCAATACAGATTTCTTACTACAGAATTAGAAGCATAGGTCAGTGCATTAAACACTGCAAGATTTCACTACAAAGCAAGATATTCGGTTGCAATTTTGAAAGTGAAAGTAAAGCATGACACCTTTTACCTGCCAGTATATATTGTCTCACCTTGTTTACCACCAATTGCCTGTAAACAATCTCATTTCAGGTGTTCTGGAGCGCCTGTATGGTCCATAGGAACGTTGTTCTCACAGTTACATACCTTTACCTCCTTAAAGTCTTAGTTACAGACCTAAGAAGTTGAAAACTTTCCTCAAGAAGCAGTGCAGCAGGTGTGGCATTGTCTTCGAGGCGTGCTGACGTCATATCGAAACTTCTTCGCGGAAGTAACTCTACCAGCCAATCAGAGCAAGGCAACCTGCTGGACTGTGACCAATCACCGCACGCCATAACCAAATAAGGGCTATGCGGCCTTTAACCTGATTTACTTGCTGGTTTGAGTTTCGCAGGACGACGTTGCTATCGCATTTACTTAATATCAATTCTTGTTGGCTCAAGCGATCGTTAGGCTTTTACAAGTGCAAAATTGGACAGGTAAGGATAAGGTTTTAACTTCAAGATTCTCTACGCCTTGTTTTTGAACACCTAATAATAACGTATGAAGAAAAACGTATTTTGTGAGCGAAAAGGAGGCGAATCATGTAGCAAAAAACTTTCACTCCGGAACATAATGTAGCACTTTCACATTGTATTTGAGGGGCAGTTTGGCCGTTTTGTACTGGACATACTCCCTAGAAAAATTGGTACCCTCAAAAATTGTTAGATTTAAGAAAACAAGCCAGAGATTTAGTGTTTTAGATGACGGAATGTCTGAAATCAGTCTGGCCATGGGGGATTCCCCTATATTTCGTCGTCAGCCGCCATTACTGCTTAGTTCCTCTTTCACTTTTACCGATATCTTTACTGCCCAGCGACTATTTTGACGACTTCACAGACATTGTAAGATTAATTGATGCATTTCGGTGTCCTCAATCTTAGACTAATAATATTTTCTTTTTACTTCTTACAGATTAAGAAAAGCATTATTTGAGGAACATGGCGGGAAAATTGCGAAACCGCCAGGTCCTTATTTGGGCATTGCAGGTGCTTTCTATTGTGGTACTGGTGAATGACGTCATGCTGCTGGCAGGTGGGTCTGTTAATCCCTAAAGTTTGTTTGAGTTTGAAAGTGTGTGAGGTGTACAATGTGTTTGTGTGTTTGTTTGTGTGTGCGTGCGTGCCTGCGTGTGTGCGTACATGCTTGCGTGTGTGTGTTGGCGTGCATATTATGCCATACCTGGGCCGTGATAACATTCCATACATGTGATAACTAGCAGTACAGCCCGGGGTTCTATTTAGTTATCACACGGGCTTCCAAATGTTCCATAGAATAACTTGAACGTGTTTCACCTGAACCGTGGGCGCCGCTTCATGATTTAAGACATAATATCTGTCCAATATCTGTCCCACAGGCAATGCTTTGGAGACCATCAGGAAGGACGTGGCAGAAGGGGACTCAGTGGTCTTCGATTGTGACCTTGACTATGACCCCAACAAAGAGTTATACTGGGTACAAGACCTGCGAGGAGAGGGCTTAACTATATACTACGGTACCATCATGAAAGTTTTTAAATAGCAACTTTAATGCCAACAATTTGGCAGTTAGTAACAGCCAGGTAAATCAATAGATATGTTGTGTTTAACTGCATGACCTATTTACTCTAAGTACATGTATGACAAAATTTCATATGTATTTTGTGTAGTGGTCAAAATCTGGAATTTCAATCAGTATAAAAGTATTGTTTTGAGTCTCTGCATTATGGGTTTGTGTGCATCAGTTTGTCCAAACAAAGTAGGTTGACAGCACATGGGTGGGAGGAAAGACTGACAGGCAGCATGACAGGAGGTCAGAGGTCTCAGAACCTAGACAGGAGCCAGCAGGAATTAGATGTTGACAAGTTGGAATTCAGGAAGCGGAGGATTGCATACTTCCTGGAAGTCTGAAATGTCCGATTTCTTGTTGCCTCAGATTCCACACAGCTATATCCAGCGTACCAAAACCGGACAGACATCACTCTAGTAGGCCCAGATGGTACAAGTCTTCGGCTAGGGAGTGTTAGGAGAACTGACAAGGCTACAGATGGACGATATTACGAATGTCAACAACGTCAGGGTGATCGAAGGAAAACCAGATACGAGCTGTATGTCACATGTGAGTAACGTCCAAGTTACACTTTATAATTGATATACAATGTATTGTTAGATGTTAAAAAAGCATGATATGTCTATATATGGTATATGGTAAAATATTTCGAGTGTTTTTATTTATCGTGAAATCATAAAATTTAAACTGTGAATTTATGTGTTTCACAATTTAACTGTACTACAGAAGGCATATTTTAGTACTTTATTCTTAGTTAGAATAATTAAATAAAAGATAACAGTACTAAATGTTTCAATCATTATACAATTATTATAGTATGTCCTTTATTTGAAATTACCCAGCTGCAAATGTGGTTCCTTGGTAAATGAAATACAAATAAAGGTGTAGGTAAAGATATTTTGCTGCTATTATCAGTTCTAAATGTTCCTGTGTATGTATTTTGCATAGACCGCCCAGACCCTCCAACGAACATCCAGGTCCATGGAGTGCGGCTGTATACCTTCAACATCTCCTGTACCGCTGGTGACGCTGGTGGCTTGACACAGAAATTGTGCCTGAAACACCTTGGCAAGAATCTCACAACAAACTGTAAAGAGGACATTGATCAAGGTATTACGATATGATAGTAGCATACATGTACATGTATAGCACTGCCAAGGTACCAAAAATGATTTCATCTGGTTGGTAAAATGTAGGATATTGAAGTTTTCTGTTTACACAACCAATATAGCTAGCATACACTATTATTAGTCTATTCTCACCTGCTTACATTACATTGTATGTTTCAATGCCAGTGTCAGACATGTTCCTCAGATCAAGATTCTGACTGGACTGGAATACTTCTTCTTGCTGCTATCTGTTACGAGCCAAATGTAGAATAATGCAAGATTTCAAGATTATTAACATTTGGTCTCAGTCTGGTCTTATCTAATAAACACTGATGTTTGTACAGAATATACACCCCTCTGATGTTATTGAACATTAAACCTTACAAAGTCTGAAATATCTCATTTCTTGTTCAGGAGAAGAAGTGGAGTTCAGTGTAGAGGGACTGAACCATAGCACGTCTTACCAACTCTGTGTGTATGCTGAAAACCAGCTGGGCAGCAGTGGGTGTGGTCAGGCTTCTGTTGTCATGGTTACTACAGAAGGTGAGTCTTCTGTTGTCATGGCTACCACAGAACTACAACAGTTCATTTAAGGTCGTGGTGACTTAATTTGGTGGTAGGGGAAAATTTTAGTTGTTGGAATGGCTTTTTTGATACAGAAACTTAATTTTGGTTATTTATACATTCTAAGTGACTGTTCTGAAGTTCATAATCATATGATGTAGGGTACATGATGTATGTTTAACTTTCTTCTTACTCCAGTTGACCTCATAACCAATACAGGCTTGTGCTAAAGGCTAACTCAGTTACAGAGAAGAAAGTTTAATGATTTTATTACCAGGCTTATTTTCTTTATCAGAAATATTGATGTTTGTCACTGTCTACATATAATATATAGTTGTGTAAATCAATATTATATACACTGTAGTTTTTATGATAAAGAACTTGTTTGATTGTTGGGTAGATTTTATAGCACTGCATGTAGGCAGGTGCTTGATAACTACAAACATATTATGAAATCATGTATTATGAATTTTGTGTATTTCAGCCATTGGTCAGTTCTATGCCTCCGTAAGGTTGTTAAATGTACCTTTCATCTCATCGGACCCAAATGACCAGAGGAATAGAGAGCTTGTCAACAGAATGAACAAAACGGTAAGGGACTATATTTCTCTTCCTTCTGTTTTTGTTTTTGTTGGAAAATTCTGCCACAAAAAGATACAATGTATTTCCAATATTGCAAAACCCCCACTGCATATTTTAAAAACTTGCATACCTGCACTATAGAGATCTCTTAAACACTGTTTTTCAAAGCGGTTGATTTTAACCAAATATGTGTGCAAAACAAGTGAAATTTCAACATGTAGTTTCAATGATGTAAATTTATCATCAATGATTGCAGTGAAGATAAAAATATTATATACACTGTAGTTTTTATGATGAGCAACTTTTTTGATTGTTGGGAGGATTTTATAGTACTTCACCTGGACAGGTGCAGTCAGTTTAATATAGACTGGTTTGTTGGTTTTGTGATGGTAATGTGTTGGTTTTGGAAAGACAAAATGATATAATACATGTAAACTATTCATTCGTTTGCCACAGCTCATTGGTCTGTTACGACCAAGCCACCCAGATCTGACTGTGGAAGTCACAGAAATTCAGTAAGTCAAGAGATTTTTTAACATTACATAATATATTATTTTTTCTATAATTTTATGTACACTTGAAATTGATAGATTTACTTAATTTGAACTTTAAAAAAAATACTTTTTTTCGATTCCAAAGGTCCTGGTTTGGAATCCCTGACAGGCTTCAGTGTTATGCCCTTGGGATGGGCACTAACACCTATTTCCTCACTTAACTCAGGTGGAAATGCACGCCTTGCTAAGGAATGTGTCTCAGATAGAATGTAAAGTGGAGGTCTCATGTCTGAATTAAGGAGAGCCACACCTTAAGCATGCTAAAGAACCCATTGCACTTTTTTTTATTGCAAAGTAACAAAGACGAATACAAAGAAGTGGCACGTATCCTGACACAAAAGACAGACAATACAGAACCCATCAAACTTGTCAAAAGGTTAGGGGTACTTCCCTGGCATGTTGTGCTTACACGTCTGTTGCAGTGATCAATTAAATACTGTATTTGTTACAGGAAGGGGAGTGTGATAGTCACAATGCTCTTGAAAGGTGTACAGAGGGAGATGGAAACCATCAAAGCCACCTTAAAGCAGGCAGTGACAGGAGGAGACCTAGCACATATTGGAGTGGATCCCCACTATTTTCAGACTTTTGACCATCGTAAGAACCTTTCCCTGACCTATTGATTGCATGTAAAAGCTAATATCATTTTCATCCCATGTTACATAGTATTTGTAAGGTAGATTGTTACCAGCATGTATGTTTGATAATTGTAACATTAGCTGCATCAAACCAGGTGCCAGGCATTGGTACATGTACCTTGAACAATTGTCAATATAACTCATAATATATAAGAAGCAGTTGTCTTTGTTCATGACTATTGACATAAGCCAGTGGTATCCATCCTATTCAAACCCCAGGTTGTATCTTCAATTGCTTCCCTACCAAAAAGTCTGGCACCTGACTTAATAAAGAGGGGTCTTCACATAGACTACATGCAAGGGCTCTTATTGGCTCAGAGTCACATCATTAAGGGTACCAAATATTTTTGTAGAATCGGTGTACCTGGGATTGAACTTCCAAATGCCTGTTATATTGACACGTAAGAGGACCATATGACTTAGAGCCAACCAGGGTTCTCACATTCAAGTACAATTTGTCTATTAAACCTGTACCATCAAGCATGACTACTAATGAATTTGTAATATGTTTCTTACCTAGAAAGTTTTACATTCTGATTGACAGATTAAAGCAGAAGAGGATGGCTGCTTTATGTTCACATTTCTCCCCTAAACATTTCTTTATCTTCTATCTTCCTTTAATGTAGGCAAATCTGACAGCTCAACGAAAGTCTGGATCCCCATACTAGTTGTCATCTTTATGCTGCTGGCTGCTGCATGCCTGCTTCTTGCATACCGCAAATGGAAAAAGAAGACAAAAGAAGGTATGTCAAAATGTTTTTCTAGATGCTACTTTAATACATGTTATCTGGAGTTACTCGATTATTGTTACCAATTGAAAGTCATTAAGCTCCCAAAATTCTTACCCTCTCAAAAAAGCATATTTAATTTTGGTTGTCGGATATCTATAAATCTGAGCAGGTAAGATTAGAAGATGGCTTAGAAGATATACATTGTAAATGTCATATCTGAATTTTTCTATTGAAGCAATAATGTATAAGGCTACATAATTTTAGTACAGTAACAGTATATTTATATAGTTATTACATGTATCTATCTATCCATTCATATACAATGTTTAACTTAACATTACATAATATAAATCAACAACACATAATGAGAGGTATATACAACATAATTAAAACATTGGATATCTCACAATATTGCATGATTTTTTATCCCTTTTTCAGTGACAAATATGCCTGAAGCCACCCCAACGTACTTCGAAAGTGAAGATTTCAAGAGTTTGACTGAAAAAATGAAGGACAGTAACATTTGTATAGTTCATGGGCAGTTTGGTATTGGGAAAAGCTATGCTGTTATGAACTATGTTGAGCAAGTTCAATCTAAAACCAGGTCCTATGTCACCTGGTTCATTGGGTACACATTGTCGAAGGGTTTTTCAGAAACTATCACAAACAAAGAAACAGGTCTGTCTCATACAACAGTGTCAGAAAAGTTGTTAAAGTTTGTGGGAGAGTTGAAAGAGTCTGGAAGACCCATCAAGATAAAGCAGAGGGAAAATGATGTTTCAAAGATCTGTGAGGCACTCAAAGCTTCCAAAAGCGAGTGTCTGCTGGTTTTTGATGATGTTCAGGACATCAGTGTGATCCCTCGCCAGCTTTTGAACCCATGGCCAGAACTGACTGTCCTGATTACAACAATGGATGAAACCCTGGGCCTGCATCCAGATTTTTCTCACATCCCCCGTCTTAAAATGAACGGCTTCAGCTCACATTCTAGTCCAGAAGGACATTCTGACGCAGTTTCATTCTTGCAATTTGGAGACGGAGACAATGTCTTTAAGCGAACGAGCGAACCCCTTTTGAAGGAGCTTGCAAATCAGTTTGCTTGCCTCCCACTCGGTTTATCGCTGGCAAAAAGCCACATTCTTGACTCAGGAACGTCAGTTCAGGAGTACTTAAACCACCTCGAACAACAGCGAAAGGCCATGGGAAGAGGTAACAAAGACCTCAGCGAGCCAGAGAGAAACATATTTGCAGCGGTCCGACTTTTGTTGAATCATAGAATGGACGAAGCGTCACGTCACGTTCTCCAGCTCATGGCCTTTCTTATGCCAGACAACATACCGACTGCCTTCTTGACTGAAGCGTATTGGCATTTAAGCGGTAGAGAGACAAACATAGATGAATTCATAAAAGCTGTCAGAAAGCTGTCTCTCGGACAGGTGACAGAAGATAAGAAGACAAAGATGAGGATGATGACTATCCACCAGCTGACGCAGAGGGCAGTTTTGGACATGTTGTCTGACGAGGACCAAGATAAGATGATTCGCGCCCTTATCAAGGCTTTTCTGGCTCTTCTCATAAAGGACACTCGAGAAACTCGAGTGGGTGCCTTTGTCTCTCAACTCCTCCCGCATCTTATTTTCCTCCTAGGCCATCCCACACTTTTGTCTGTTGATGACCCAAAGCATCCTCTGCTCACTGCTCTTATACTATTGCATGAAGTCATCTGCTATCTCTACTGCCAGCAGCGCTGCCCAGACCGCGCAAAGCATGCTGCTGCAAAGGCCAAACGACTCTGCAATCACCTCTGTAAGGATCTTCTGGCGGAAGATATCACAATCGTGTATAACATGCTAAAGAGCGAGGGACTAGAACGATTTCAAGAAGATGCGTACGGGCAGACTGTGACACGCCAGCTCATAACATCTTCCAACATTGATGTTCTGAAGTTGAAGGTGCCGCAGGACGTCACAGACACTCTTGCTTTGATGGCAAAGAGATTCCAACCACTGAGTAAAGAGCAGTACCGTAGGCTCACCGAGCATGGAGCAGCTTTACCTAATGGCCAAGTCAAAGCGGCGTACCTGATTGAGCTGGTTGTAAGCGTGTTTTACACATCGGGACGAATTCTGTTTTACCTACATGGTGATAAAAGAAAGGAGTACTTTGAGACAGCCTGGAAAGAGTTGCATTTCTCAAATGAACTTAGCCAGAAGTTCGCCTGTGATACAAAGGTGCACCTTCTCAACGAAATGCTGTCCGAAAGAGCTGGAATACTGTACCTTCTAAAGGAAACCTCGCCAGATAATCCTCAAGAACAAAAGAACAACCTCCTTAAAGTCATCACAGGATACAATAAACTCATCGTTGACAGCAACGATTACTTCGAGTATGGCACCCTTAAGAAAGTCCAGCAAGACAAATTCCACGCGATGTTCTGCTATCGGTCGATTGTTGACTGCTACAAGAGACTGACTAAGCTGGCATCCTCTCAGGAAGAGAGAAAGGGCTTCATTCAGGACCACAACACAAATGCCAAGAAGATGATAGAATATGCAGAAAAGCAAGGCACCAGCAGGAACCAACAAGGGTCCATCGTTGACGGATTAGAACTCTTGCCAGAAGTCTACAACATGCGAGCACAGTTCATTATTGACATGTATGCGGCAGGCTTCAAAGATGACCTTCCGGAAGAGGATCGCTTGCCAAGTGCAGCGCAATGGGCAGACAAGGCATTGCGCATTGAGTCATGCAGGCCTTTAGACCGGGCAAGAGCTAATCTACTCCTTTCTTCTGTCTTTATAATGGCATGTGAACACAACGAAGCTTTACATTCCGACCATGAAGAGTTAGAAATAGAGGTGATAGATGAAAAGGAACAACTGATACAGAAAAGAAGTCACCGAGACAACAATGACGTTCTCATCCAAGGAGCAAAGAAGTATCTACAGAATAGCAAAGAAATCTATAAAGGGTTTCCCAATGCAAAAGCTGACATTAGTGAAGCCAACAAGCTTGTGGAGAAGCTGACAGAGTTAGAAGAGGCTCAACAAGCACTACCTGACATGTCAGGCACACCCGGTCAAGAGGCCATAGAGTTGCAGATTATGTAATACTTTATTAATTGGAAAGAATGCCGGGACAGTTTATGGTTAGAGCCGATGTTGATGTTGCAAGTCGCAGTACTTTGTTGAATTGACTGTACATTCTCGGCAACAATAACAATTTACACCAACACAAGCTCGACAAGACCGCACTGTGCAACACTGCACAATGGCAACATTTATTGACCATATTTAGTGGCCACAATGTTGTCACTGAAATGGTTTGATCTGAAATTGAGAGGTTCTAGGTTCAAATCCCAGTGACAGGCCGGGGCTGTGTCTTGCAGTCCTAATAGCTTGGGAAGAAGGGCACTTCACACAAATTTCCTGAAACGAGTACCTTAGCTTTGTTTGTTTGTTTTTCTTTATTTTACCAGGGGGTACATATTGCCTGAGGGCACTTTTCAATGTGCCCTGGGGTTAAAACTCCAAACAAAAGTATTTACATCAAAATCAACTCGGTCCAAAATACAATAAAAGTAACAAATAGATTTACGCAATTACTATTTGATACAAAACCAAAGTAACTTAGTAACATACATGATACAGCTTTATAGGGAAGTCCCTGAAATAAAGGTCCCGTGTTTGAGGAGAGCCACACCTTGAGCACGTTAAAAATCCCACCGCACTTATGGAAAGGAAACGGGGTAAGAAGGAGAAGTCTAACTTACAATTAAAAGTAGAATGGGTGTTGCACTGTAAATACATGCTGCGGAGTAATTATGAAGTTGAAGTATGACAAAGACGAACATGTTGAGATGTCAGCTAGTTTTAACAATATTGCAATCAAACAGTTTATTTGAATGTTTAACAATGGTTTGGTTTGATTTGTATGTTTTACAATGTTTGTTGGTACCATATGATAGATAACAGTTAATGTGCACACAGCTGTGGAACCAGTATTGTAGACAAACCAGAACTTCACAAATCTTCTAAACAGTACCAAAATGTACCAGTACTGCAACTTAGTTATGTTGCTCGGTCACCACTACACTAACAAGAGATAATTCATCTGAAGTTTCCGTACTAATTTCAAGCTAGTATTAATTGACTTATCTCATTAATTAACTTGCCTGTTTTAAGTTACTTGAGATTTTATGGTTAAAATTTTATTGTGATGTGTACAAAGAAATTAATTGTTAGTATCTAGTAGTCAATAGTTTTATATCATCTGTAACAAGTGTGTATTCAGCCTGTGGCTTCAAAATACTTTTAATAGCTGATCATAATGATAATAAACCATTCATCTTGAGGAAACAGCTTATTTTCCAGCTTTGTATGCAAAATATACATCTAGAATTTGCCAAATATATGTACTAATGGTCTGCTTCTGATCTTGTAATTTGTAGGGTTATTTCTCTATTGTGCTTGTTATGTAACGTTACATATAAATGTAGCATAATGACTTGAATTGATGTGGATTCAGTAAGAATTATTGATTCAACTAAGATATACAGTAATTGTTGCAATGTGTTTATACTATAAAATAAAAATGATGAAGATGGAATGTCAAATAACATTAGATTATACAAGACAGGAGCTGCAAATGTGCTTGTAGTGGCTGAGGAGGAATGGCACTCCACTCAATGAAGTCTATATAGAAATACTAGTTACAGTCAATAAAAGTCTATTTTAATGACCTCCACGCCATAGACAAATTATACAAAAAAAGATAATACCCGATACCCAAAAAGAATGAAAATCCATCCGCCCCTGTCTTAGATATCCTATTTCAGAGTTTAACACAAAAAGACGCCTGCAGTTCAATTGATAGCCGCTAGAGTCCAAAATAACTTACTTTAATATTGTTTGATTCAATGATTGGTAAACCTCTTTTCCCGCCAAAAATCGTGACCATAACATGAGATTCAAAGACAGGGATTTCCGCTGCAGTACTAGAGAAAGTCGCCAGGAGTTTACTGTGTTTGACAAGTACCAAATTTCATAACAATCTATATATCTATTATTGATAAAGCTTCTTCAGTTACACTGTTAAACCACAATAAAACACACATAGCCTAATACCGAAGAGATGTTATAACTTTTAATGAAGTTTGACCCCCACCCCATCCCACAACAAAAATAGAAAAAAGAATAAATAAATACTTAGACTCCGGATGAGGAGCGATATCTGAACATTCTTTACCCATTCTATGACATGGGCAGATTATGGCATACAATTCTCCAATGCCTGCATCAAAAATAGCACCACATGTACATTGTATGCGTTGCACCTTGACGTCACCCACAAACGATGAATTCTCGCGAGAATTGACGTGGTTTGGTTCATTTTACCGCGGGAACAGACAGGTGTCTGAGTTCAGAAGGGGAAGTACTTCTGGGAATACCCTACATGTATGTCGAAATCACGGATGTTCTAACTTACAAACTAGAAATAGGGGAATAAACAGAAATAAAAGTTGTATAATAAACATACAATCAAACTAATCGAAAACTTTTCCTTTTATGATGGTCACTTTCGTACTAAGTTTTTTGTGCAGATTTGTTTTTCTCATCAGCCTACAAGTGCAGTATTTTTCATCGTCACCCCCACCTGTGAATTAGCCGTACTCGGGAAACACGAGTCAGGTAGTTTCCATTATGGATAAAAACAGGAACAACGCATCGGTGGTTCCCCTCCTTAATACGTGGTTTCGGGGAAAGTCCTTGGTCTCGTTGTCTTAAACTTGCTCTGCAGGACTGGACTACGTTGACGCAGAGTTTCTTCAGTCTTCAGATGTGCATCTTTATAGAGCAGTGACTTGGACATCCTCCATAGAGAAAGCCTCGTACAGACATGGCGGACACCTTACTACTTCCTGGTAAGCATATAATCTGTAGCGTTCTCTGATGAAATCGTCTACGAAACGTACTTTGAACCGTGGGAAAACACGCATGTACGAGTAGCTCTGTTTGAGGCCTCAATCCAACCTCGGCCCCAACCAAGACCTTGAAGTTACGTTTCTTTCAGTCGTTCGCTGTAGCCTCTATAAACAGTAACAATTGAATATTGCGTATTTGGTAGGCATTAGTCATAACAAAATAGTATTCATATTGTGCAGTACTGTATATATCGCCTTAGGGTATGTCTTCTAGAGGAACACTGTAATTATAGTTCACTGTAGGTCAATCATCGTATACGTACGATTTTGGTACCATACAGTTTGTAAACAGGCCCGATGTGACAGAACCAAATTGCAGTCACAGGTAAGGATCTAAGACAGCATTTTCCGTAACGAGTGTTAAACTTTGTAGGACATAGGCATGACCACTCAGATTTGCGATCGTATGACGATCGTACGACGTATGTGTCCGGGCCCTCAGTCTGCGAGGGTAAGGGGGGCTACAAGAATGTACTGTGGGTTTTGACTGCAAGGCCTTTTCCAAGTAATGTTGTACTTGTATTTCCTTTACAATTCAACTGCAGGGTTCAAGTCAAGGCCACGACGTGCTAGTATGTTGTGTTTACTGTTCGTCGGCCTGCTTACGGTACACACAGCGATAGCCGGTAAGTGTTATTTACTCCAGTAGCATTTCTTTATAGCCTGTAGTTTTATTGGTTTCTAGTTAGTGGGGTCATATGAAAGGGTGATTTGGGATTGGGAAGCAAAGCTTTCAGGTATCGCTGACGGACAGTCCAGATTTTGGACCCATGTTTTGACTTCCTCTTTTCTGCGCACGATACAAATGTAAAATACCTTTCCTGAGAATCTACATAAGGGGTTTTGGGGGGTGCTGTCAACGGTTATTGGTAAATTTATGAAGACCAATAACGCTTAAAGGTAAATATATTAATGCGCATTCATATATACAAACTGCGGAACAAGGCATTGTATTCATGGGATGTCTGGAAAAACAGCTGCGAACACCGACACAACACTGATAAGTTAGGTCAAAGTCCCAGAAAGGTTGTCTCATTTCGTGCCTTCAATTTCCTGCCTTACGTATGTATACGTACGCATAACTGCTGCCATATATGGGAACCAGTGGGAAATGCATAGACAGTGTCGGCGAGAAGTTCACAATAATGAATAAAAAAGAGATTCATAAACGATCTTCAATTTCTTGTTTCTAATTTGTATAATTTTATTTTCAAGCTCAAGAAATATTTGCTGATGAGGAAGGGTCTGTTGTACTACCGTGTGAAGTGACCTTTGACCCGACAAAGACGCTCTTTTGGGAGGTTATTCAACACCGCAACGGCAACATCCAGATACTTGTCAAGTCCCCAGGTATGGTGTGCAGTCAAAAGATATACCACCTCAGACATGCATACTTTGAAGTGGTTATTGGTTATAGGAGGGTAAGCTAATATTTACGGTTGCAAAGTTCACTGCTGTAAATAACTGTGTCAAAGACATTGTTTGCTTACTTTTCAGGATAGAACAACAGAGAATTCAATATACAATACATGTACGTCAGGGCTATTCAATTTTCAACAGTAAACGGGGTGCTCATGAGTTGTTAGTTGTTTTTTTCCTACCTTAGCTACCTTGCAAGTTGACCATTGTAGTGAAAGAACGGGGCACGAAATGTTATTGACAAACCCACGATGTTTGATATAAAAGATGTTTTATTTCAACGTTTGGTCCATGGGCGCCGCCATGACGATTTGTGACATGTGCATGTACCTCGGGTAGTAGACAGTAACACTTTTTTTCTAAACTTCAGGTCAAGATGTTGACATTCGAGAAAGCAGGTACGAAGGACGATTGTCGCTCGTGGACGGAAATAGCCTGGAAATCAGCCGCGTTTCCAGGGACGACGACTCCGTGGATTCTACGGACCCGGATGTCCTGGGCACGTACAGGTGCACACAGGGAGCCGGGGTCACAGGGCAGGAGTGGAAACTTAGAGTCAGACGTAAGTGTTATTATTTATTATTTATTTATTTATTTTATTGAATTGCAACCGCAATACATAGGCCACCCAGGCAGCAGGCTGATGTTGGGTGCCTTGACATAACATACATATAATAACACATATACGTAATTAACCTAGGGACACCATTAATCATCAAACAAAGTAAAATCAGAAACAATACAAAAAATCAGAAACAATACATTCAAATAATCATTAACTAATATACAATAGGCATACTAGATAAGAACTTGTGGAGGTCAGAGGTCATACTAAAAGTCAACCACACTTTATATGTAAATGTAATAGTACGTAAGTGTACCGAACAACATGGAGGGTTTTTACTTTCGGGACGGACGGAAGTATTGTTTTGGGTGGAGCTAGTTTATGGGAAGTTTGTATGTTTGGGTTTCAGACATTGCATCAGGCCACATGAGACAAGAATGACGTCCCATGACAGGAGATCGGTTTCGATATCCAATGTTCTGATCATGCTATGGTCATGCATATGATTTTTAAGTAGTAGACCTAGTCTTTGTGTTAGTGAAGAATCGGTATACCCCTCCTCCCACCAGCAGCTATTTTTTTAATGCAGTGGTCCATGGGGCTTTCGTTGATACTGATGCTGTGGTAGTTTTTTCTGTAATAGAAATAATTGAGAGTGCTAAAATTGCCACAGTCTATTTGCTCAATTTGTATAGTCTGATTGAATCGTATTCAAAGAGGTCCTTTTGTGAACTACTTCCAGAGAGCGAAAGACTGGGTAACGCAGGATAGCTATAAATGGGACTTCCCGGTTTACGTTTTTTGGGACTAAGCCTTTTGTGCGGTCTTCCCCTATGGAGGGAAGAGGAGGGGACTTCCTCTTTTAGTTAGGAGAGTCCCACCATGAGTGTGCTCTTTGTTTAGTCACCGCGGATGATAGTTTTGAAGTTCCGCTTTTTGTATTTTGTTTTCTAAACACGTTTGTGCAGCTGAATTGCGTGACTGTGAATCCCATGAGAGAGGTGTGACCTCCAGTGGAACAATAGAGTTGCCAGGATGGGCATGCTTACACGGTCTATCATGTTTTGGGAACACTACAGATCTCAATGTAATATAATTACGCTCAGGCCGAGCTCTGAGGTTAGGGGGTAACCGGCTTTCACAGTCATGCTACAGTAACATTTCTGAACCGATGCCAACCGGTTTTTTACGGGTTTCAAACAGGATAAAGCAATTATTGCTAAGACTAAATATTCTGTACCAATCGTTTAATAGTGTCCCTATTTATTTCCGTAAAAAAGGAACGTAAGCAAGGTGAGAGACATTCCTGGTTGTGTGTGTACAAGAAAATCTTAATATCCTGTCTCTATATATGCATTGAATATCAGTGTGCCACCACGTTTTTAGCTTTTATTTTTACCCTGACTTCGTTGTCTGTCTGCTCAGATCGCCCTGATCGCCCTAGCGACATAAAGGTGTACGACATCCGTGCGTATTCCTTTGACGTCTCCTTCAAACAAGGCGATGACGGAGGTTATCCACAAACACCCCACGTACGTGTGATACAGGACAACCTCAACCGACGGACTTTCAGTGACTACACTGTACAAAATGGTCAGTCGCATCGAGTACTTCTTTTTTTCGGTTGCAGGCAGTGTTTACTTTACAAAAACTGTGACTATTCAAAAATACGATTTCTAAATGCATGATCTTCTGCCAGGAACCCTAAGACCACCACATTACAAAATACAGTGAATTTAAGGAGATTTCCTTATGCAGTATATATTACTATTCCCTTAGGTCTGCACACATCCGATATCAAGGTGTTCAACTTCACGACATTCTTCAGATGACATGGATAGCACCGTTTTTTAATGTGGTGGTAAAATTATGAGAGTTTTAATGTCATTTATGACTATGTGGTAAAACTCTTTTGGCAGATATTGCAGTGGCATTTTGTTTTAAGCGTATTTTCGTGACATTTAGTACGTCTTTTTAGCAGTGCCTCTTTTTCTCGAAGAAGGTGGATACTTAAGATGTTTCCTACTAAAAAGACGTTGTAATCGCCACAAAACGTGTAACTGAGAGCCAGATCCTACATCTGCCTTGAGCTTAATTTGCTTCATCCCCAAGCAGACCCTGCGGCAAGGCTGTATCCTTTGGCCACTTAGCAGTTACCATTAGCAATGAATCATGACTGCCTTCCTACCGTAGGATCTGCTTGCAGATTAATTTACTGTGCTTTATCACTGTATGTAGGAGAACTGAAGTTCCATATCGAAGACCCAAGCGTCATCCGCCCCAACACAAGTTACCATGTCTGTGCCTTGGCGCAGAATAGCCTCGGAAACAGCCCCTGTGCACGGGTAACGGTAACAACTGACGGTATGTTGTAGTGAAAAGCTATTTGATACAAACAACATGCACATTACCTTAATTACATCTCATTCCAGGGCCTGTGTATCTCTATTAGGGGTACGGTCACATTCGTCGTACGATCGTCATACGATCACGAACTATGGGCATTCTTGGGATAGTCGTGCTTTAGTCTGTGTAACGCAAACTCTGTCGTTCGTGGCTTTATGTTGGGTGGCGGCCAACCGGTTAACCGTAAAAGCGATTTAATCAGGCTGGCCGTGCTTGTGTCGAGCAAAAACCATACCAACTGCCTCAAGGTGATCCAGCACGCATCGGGCGTGTGGCAGTTATTGGGTGGTATTTGGAGGAATTCAGGAAGTGGTGTAATGGCCGATTAAGTTAATCATACAATCCCCTCCACAGTTCCAATATATTCGAGAAATCCCAAAACAGTTTCCAAAAGTCTGTAAACTTGACCACAAAAACCCATCACACTTCCGTCTTAAATTTTCGATTTCCTTCCTCTTTCTTCTTCTTCCAGCGCTCATCAGCTTTAAAGTGTCCCTGAGGCTGGTAAATGAACCGTACATGTCCTATGACCCCAGTGCAGATGAGAACAAGGACTTGTTGCAAAGGGTTAGGCACCTCGCAAGGAAGGTAAGTTTGAACCTACAAGTAAGTATCTTCCGTGAATCAGGTTGGTGAATGATTGAATACCAAAGTTTTTAATTCACCACCACTTGTTTAACAAGGGCCGACGTTTCGATGACCGCCTGTCGTCTTCATCTTTCATCTTCAGCTTCCATCATTGGTATGGCCGGGTCATCAAATCAGCCCTCCAGAGGTGATTGCCTTCAGGTGAGTCAGAAGTTCTGGAATTCTTTTCCTCCCAGATGTTTTTGCTCAGTTTCTTCTTCTTCTTCTCTAAGCACATAAGGTCAATGACCTGGACCAGACGGCTGTCATTGGTGCTGTAGCAGGCACCGTGTGGTGTTGGATTACATTATGCAGTAAATATTGGGGCTGGTCACCATATAATATATATATGAATGTGTTTAAGTAAGAATAAACAGAGCAGTAATTTGTTGGGCTCAAACATGTGAAGATAAACATTATGCATTCTCTTTGCAAATGTTATCTTTCTAGTATTAGAAATCATTTTGCATTTGCTAATTTTTCCATGCAAACATGACGACAGACCCGGTCGGGATGAACCCAACCCCAGGAGTGTCATCGTGGATCTGAAAGTCACAGCAGGACAGAGCAGCCTCGCCCAGGTGAAGAGTGCGTTACGGGCCGCCATCAGGGACGGCCGACTGTCCACATTTAATGTAGATTCACACTACGTCGACATCAACGGCAACAGTGAGTAGACACCATGTGGTGTTGGATTACCTGATGTAGCAAGTGTTGGAGGGGCTGGTCACCATATCATGTCCTGTTGTCATTTTGATAAAAGGGAAAAGGAAAAAAGGAAAGTGATCTCGATCCAGTTTTAGCTCTGCCACTGGTCATGACAGAGAAGACAGACACTATGTACAGTATTTACAGGTTCATTAAATATGACGCGGGGAAATTGCTCTAGCTCTTTTTGACAAGTACAATGAATAGTGTACCACGGCTTAACGTCCCGTCCTAAGGACTGCGACCCTCTCCAGGAGCGTCGGGTGAGCGACAATTGCCGGGATTCGAACTCCCAACCTCATGGTCCAAGGGCAGGGTCGCTAGCCGCTGTAGAAATAGATAATGATAAAAATGTGAATGTGATCTCGAACCAATTTAGCTCACTTGTCCTCCTATTTCATTTACATTATTTTATATAATTTTACTGATTGAACCTTCTCTTGCACAGTTACTTCGCTAACGGAAGAGGACCGTGCTCCTTTACCAACTGGTAAGTTTGTTACCTCCCTGGAGGTTGTGTTTTCAGTGCTCTGTTTGTCTTCAATCAATAGATTGTGCTTTTTCAGGTACAGCCAAATAATAGCAGAACTTAACGTCATGATATTTAGATACTGTATGTCATATCAATAATTATTGGCGGGAGAGTGGGTTTAAAATTCTAGAATCCAGAACATAATATCAAACATGTCAGATCGTAACAATTTTTGTTTACAACTGCAGATGGGCTAAAGACGAGAGACATCATTTTGATCACCTTCGCCGGTGTTATAGTGGCCATCCTGATAGTGGTATCAGTGACTTGGCTGATACGCTCAGGAAAGCACAGATTTACTGGTAAGAGACGATTCTGTCGCTCATTGTTGTTCATGTTAAAGATATATATTGTTAAATTATTTTTAGATATCAATAAATGTAAATCAAGAAATCTGGCACGTCGGTTGGGCCTCTCCATTGCCATGCAGAGGCCAATCAAGATACTGATTTGCGTAATGTAACAAAGGAATATAATTCACAGGAAATAAAGCTCAGAGGTGGTAGAATTAGTCAATTTGTTGGTTTATCAAATTCTGCAACAGCAATTAAAGGAAAATCACATACCATGACTTGGACACAGGCTATTATACTAAACGTAAGGCCATGTAATAATATATGTTAAAGGTAACCTAACTGTATGTGTTTTATGATTTTAAGCACAATAGGACAAATAATATTCCTTCTATGCAATATTTCCCCTATGTTCTTACAGATTACAAGAGGCTGAACACAAGCGCATGTAGCATATCAAACGTGCCACTGCCTACTCCAGGCTACTTTGAAACCGAAGACTTCAATCGGTTAGCAGAGAAAGTGGACAAGACAAAGGTGGTCTTTGTCCATGGCCCGTCCGGTAGCGGCAAAACAGAAGCAGTCAGTAAGATCGCCGAATCATTCCAACTGAAGAATCCATCCCACATCACCTGGTTTTTCGGAGATACGAAGGACGATTTAGAAGGATTGTCAGAAACCTCTGTTTCTGAAGACCTTCGGGAACTTGCTAAGGAAATGGAGCAGCCCACAGACCGCGAAAGCGCGCTGACAGACATCGTGTACGACCGTCTGAACGCTCTGGCCGCCACGGGGGTAAAAATTCTCCTCATCTTCGACGACGTTCAGAAAATCTCAGTCGTCCCACGAGAATTCTTGCGGAACCTCAAAGGTGTGATGAAGATAATCGTCACAACAAGAGATGGCAATCTGCACAGATACAACGGTCAACCGTTCCCGAGTCACGCCATGAGCAGGTTTTCGGACGAGGAAGTCGTAGCGTTTATGAATCCAGACGGGGCAGCGGTTGTTGAAGACAAGTCGACGATTGTGGAGCTGGCACAACACTTCGATGGCCGCCCGCTTGGGCTGTCCCTCGCGAGAAGCCATCTCATGGCGGTGGGCGCGGGTTTTACTGAGCGCTATCTGAGAGAACTCCGAGGCCGTATGGACGGACAGGTCAATGCGCAGCTTAGCATTCCCGAACAGAGAGTGTACAAGGCAGTGGAACTTTCAGTTACCAACAGATTGGGTGAGATAGAGGCGACGATGTTGAAGATGTCAGGATTCCTTATGCAGAACAACATCCCGATCCCGATCCTAGACCAAGCCTACAGAATGCAGTTCGGCACAGATCCAAGCACAGACGAGTTTGTGAAGGCATTGAAGTCACTGTCCTTGGGAAAGATACAAGAAGACAGAAGACCAACCATCGGCGGTGCTATTCTCACCCTCAGCGTTCATCGTCAAACCCAAGCAGCTTTAAAACACATGGTTTCCAAGGATGAAACCCGCGTGGTAACAATGCTGGAGGCACTCATCAAGGCTTTCCTGGTGTTCTTCAACAAAGACACCAGAGGATTTCAAGCCAGCGTCTGCAACTCCCGTCTCTTACCACACGTGGAAGTCCTTCTCGGCCACCCGATGATCAGCATCATACGTGAGAAAGCAGCTTTCCAGCCAGCACTGGTTCGTCTGTACGATGTCGTCGCCTTCCTCTACACCCAGCGCCAGCAGCTGCAGAAGGCGAAGGAGATGGTGGAACGAGCAAAAGAGATATGCAAGGACATCTACCCACCACTGGGGCAGGAGGTCCTTGATGATCAGGCTTGCCTTGGGTTAGTTGGGACTGGCGAAAAGAGGTTCAAGAGTGACGTGTACGCCCAACAAATGCGCCGCCAGCTACTGACGTATCCAAACATCAAAGTTCTGAGGGCGGAACTGCACGATAGGCCAAAGCTACTACAACAGATGTCCTTCAACGCAAAGCAGTGCAAGCCATTGCAGGAGCAGCAGATCAAGAAACTGGTCGATGAAGGTGCAGCTTACAAGAAAGCTTTTCTTAAAAACTCCTTCCTTGTCGAGGTCGTGGCAAATGTGTACCGCACATCTGGCAAGCGTGCCCTCTGTCTTAAAGAGAAAACAGAAGACCTACAGGATGCTGCAAAAGACTTTGCGTTGTCCATGAAGTTGAGCGACTATCTTGCCAAGCATTACGACCTGTTCATCCTGAATAAGATGCTCTGCGTCCGTGACGGAACTCTACTGCTTCTACAGGAACCAGGCGGTAAAACTGTGGATCAGCAAAAGACGGATCTCCACAAGGCCATCGCTGGCTATCGAGAACTGTTTCGGGATCCAACCGACTACTTTGAAAACGGCATACTGAAGAAGACGGACCAAGATGACTACCACGCGATGATCTGTTTCCGGTTCATGGTTCAGTGTTACTGGAAGCTCATTCCGCTCGCCTCCTCTGACAAGGAAAGACAAGACTTGATCGACCACCACAACGAGAGCGCGGACAACATGGTAAAGTTCGCGGAGGAATACAAAGGTTACAACGTCGACGGTAAAGTGGTCGAGGTCTTCAAGGCTCTACCTGATGTCTACACCATGAAAGGCGAGTTTGTTGTTGAGATGTGCGAGCAAGGGCTAAGAAGTGGATCAGTGAAAGCAGCTCTGGAGGACGCGAAGAAGTCGTTCTCGAAGGTCTTCAAGATAAGGTTCGCCGCGGAACAGCAAAGAGCCAAGGCGCATCTTGGCTTGGCCAACGCCAGTTTGGTACTGTACGAGAGAGAAGGACGGAAACGGGAGAACCTCAGCCGCGCAGAGGAAGAGTTGAAGAAATTCACAGACATCTCTGCAAAACATCCAGCAAACAAGACAGACACGGAAAAGGCTGCAAAACTGACGCTTAGAATCAGGCAGCTTCGGGAAGGGTCTGTCAGGGTAGCGATGATACCAGCGACTGTCAACGGTGGACCGGCTAGCCTGCACGGTGGCGGATCGACGGTTGTGGAGATGATGTCGAGCCTGTGATGTAGTATCCTTTCTTCTACTAACAAGAAATCGAAAGAGATTTCAGACTTCTGACACAGACAGTCTATTACTTATGACAAACTTCAAGAATGCTCTACGTGTATAGTTCACAGCGGAACAACGACCAATATGTTTTATGGACAGTTGTAATTAGTATCGACAAGCCCATTAACAGATGTTCAAGAAAACAATCAATCTTTCTAAAAGCTAACAAGGGATAGAATTCAGAATATCAGAAATATTAGAAAATGCAGTACCTTTTATCGGATAGTTTTAGATGGTAATTGTTATACAATGTATATACAGGGCAAGGTTTAGGATTAGGTAAATCATAGTTGATGTTGGCTTTATTTAATCAAATTACAATAAAATTCCTGGTAGACGTTATGATTCTTCGTAGTCAGTGTAAAATATTTGTAGCTTGTAAAAAGGCCTCTTCCTGCAATGATTTCTTTAGCTAATAGAGGTCGCTTTTGATCAATGCCGCCTTTGCCATATTGACATGTGTATCGATGCTGATTGGTTCATGCTTTGGGACGTCCATGTGGCTAAATAAGGTTACAGGACATAACGGCGCTTGCATCGTTGGATTGCGAATTTGTTAGATCACTTTGACCAAAACCTAAAGAGAGATAGACAGATATATATATGCAGATAGATGTATATATATATATATATATATATATATATAGAGAGAGAGAGAGAGAGAGAGAGAGACAGAGACAGAGAGAGAGAAAGAGAAAGAGAGAGAGAGAATATTTTGGTGATGACGAAAGGAAGTGAAAATCGTATATATATAGCACGTGCCGTTTAGTTTCCTTTTCATATAAACACTATAAGCAGAGAATTATATAAAGAAATAGATAATTGTTACTTAGACAGTCAGGTACATCTGAAATATAGTAAATTTGTTTCCATTATTATGATAGAAGTGACCCAGTGACACAATGCATGTCTTTCGTGTGCTTTCAAAACATACAACGTTCAATGACGTCATTTCCGTCTCTGACGTCACTTCCACCTCCTGTCACCGTTCTGTGATTGTCTGGGGGGCGTGGCTTATGTAATGGTCGACCTGAAGTTAATTATTACATTATAATGACTATGTCTGCCTTACTTCCGTTAACTTAACAAGAAATGAAATGACTTTCATCACTTTTTTTAAACCTGCATCCAATACACTATCAAATCAAATTAAGTCTACAAACACTGTGCGTTTAAGTAGAATGGGAATATTTCGTTCTGAAATTGTATGACTGTTGTGGAAATTGATTTTCAAAACCATCACCCGATTTCCTTCCTTTGCTGTTATTAGTTTCACTTCATGGTTTGTCTTCTAAGTTGAAAAAAAACTACGAACAATTTAATCAAGTCACTAACAGACTATTAAAAAGGAAAAAGGTGAAGGTAGTCAGTCCCATAGCCTTTTTGAGGCCGTAGGGGCAGTGTGTCCCACTGTGTCAAGGACACTGTATTGGAAGGCAGAGTCAATCCTTTTCCTTCCACCGCCTTTTACCTGCCCAACCGAAGTCAGGTACCCATTTTACACCTGGATGGAGTGAGGAAAGTCGTGCAAAGTGCCTTTCCCAATGGCACAAGATCGGTGACATGGCAGGATTCGAACCGAGGACCTCTGGGTTTTGGGCCAAACACCCTGCCGTTATGCCACACGACCCAGCCTAAACAAAGTATTACAGAATGTAAAAACTTGCAGTTACTATACGGGATTTTTAGAGGGTATATGATCCTGAGCGATGCTTTATAATTTTTCCTTTTTGTTATATCTTCATGTACGTATAGTAGATTCCTTGCAGATTCCTTTCTTTTGAAAAGAAAACTGAATAAAAGAAGGAAAGTAAAAAAGGAATGAAAGAAAAGTTAAAGGTAAATCATCGAGCACTACGGCTGATTGTGGAATTTTTCTTTAAAACAAATAAAAACAAGGAGAGCAAGGAAAAAAGGAAGAAAGAAAGAACAAAATAAGGAAGAGTCTCCGTATTTAGAATTAATCTCTTTGTTACCTCTGTTAATGCATCTGAGTTGTAACCGTTCTTATTTTATATTATTAATTGTTTATTGTCCAGTTACCAGGGCTATCCCTTTATAATAGCCTCCGGCTAGTTGGGCAGTCCTGGCTGTAGATCTCTTTATACAGTTTAATAAATCAAATCAAATCAAGTCAAGAAATATATCATTATTCACTATATGGTAATTATATGGAAAGAAAGAAAAAAGAAACAGAGGAAAGAGGGAGGAAATAAAGAAAAGAGAACGAGTAAGAAAAAAACAAGGAAGAAAACAAGAAGAGAGTGAATGAAAGAGTCGTCGACGGGCACTAGTAGTCTATTCTAAAATGACCCCAAGTTACCTTTTCTAATGACTCATGATCACCGACACGTTTATAGGAACCAGAACCGACCCCCCCCCCCCCCCCCATATCCACCCATGGGACCATTTGCAATTTCCGCAACATACAATGTAGAACCATTTCCTATTAGGTGCTAAATGACCTGGTGTCTGCGGCTCCGGAACCTGTTATAAAGTGATAAATTAGATGGCGAATCATCGCTTCCATGTAGGTATTTGGAAACCAGGTCACTATTCCTTGTAAGGCCACAGCAAGTAATTTTTATGGATGACATCAGCGCGCGCATTGATTTTCGTCTGATTTCGGAAAAAAAAAAGAATTATTTTGCTTCTGACGGGGGTCAACATGCCGAAAATGGGCAAATATGTCGTAAATGTCGATCGGTTCAGTGACCATCAGGGATGAAGCAAACTTGAGGCACAACTGCTTGCGTTTGATGACAAGTATTGACAGTATAAGGTGCTCCATTGCATATGAATACCCAATTCAGTAGCTCCCATGATGGTACGACAAGCTCTTTTCTCCAATTTTTCTACTTTGGAAATGTATACACATCTACATGGGCAGGTAATACTGTTGAATACCGGAATAAAAGACCTGTTGGTTGTGATATCATGTTTTGTCCCCACAATTCTTGTTTGACAAGGTTTATGACATAAAAATTTGAAAATGTAGGAATCTTGTTTTTTTTGGCCCGCCTTGTTTTTTTTCGCCCTATCGCATTAGATTTGGAGTCTGTGGAGGATGTCATCCATAAAATTTACTTGCTATTGCCTTAAGTAGAAAAACACTCAGAACGTAGCTTTTTATGGAAAGCCTTATAAGGTCGCATTCGCGAATTTACTAGGATGATGCATGTATCTCGGAACGTGTACGTCGTGCTAACATAATTCCACTGGCATGGCTACTTGTGACAACTTAGACTTCAAATTTTTGACAATTTTTATCTGGAAGTCGCCTTGCATAGGTTTTGCTGTGCCTAGAGGATGCCATCCATGAAATCGAGTCAGTGTGGCCTCACCTATATTTTAAAGGACCTCCCTTTCTTAATACAAAGCGGCTACATATGTCTCAAGAACGCAACGTATTCTGAAGTTCCTGTGTGATATTTTGGGGCTACTTTAAGATACGGTATGGGCTTGATGATATAATATAGATTTCCTACCTTTGCAAGTTTTTGTTGTTAAAATCTTTATTCTTAAGTATACATACGTACAAATGTAGGGTTGCACGGACTTTGATGGACTCTTGTGATAGAGTACAATCTACATGTAGTACCGACTAAAATGCTTTTCCGCGCTCGTTGGTTTCGTGCCTTCCTTTCTATGTCCCTATTTCCGATCACAAACCCGGAAGACCACGCTGTGTTAATGTACAGGCGGCTAATGGGAGATAAAAGTCGTAAAACAACCGAGAAGAAACAAAAATCGATCACAACACTGTTAGTTTAATGGGCCGCGACCTCTCAATTCTCCCTAGAGGGGGGTCAATACGGTCATGAATAACAACGGGACGTTCCAGGAAATCGATGCGCTGAAATCAACACCGTTTTGCCTTATATGGAAAGTGGAACAACACCGCGTGACGTCAGCAGGGGAACTTCCTAATAAGGGAAATGAGTAGTGAAGAATGTAATTGCTCAGCACGTCGGCAGAACGTACTGCGCCTGCACAAAACCTGGATGTTCGCTGGATTTTTGGTCAACGTTGCATCAGAATTTTGCCTGTTGCAGACCATATCTTTTTCTACACAACATTTGAAAACTACAGACGGGATGTCAACCTTATATACGTGAATTCGACCTTATATGAGACGTTCTGCCGAAGTGCTATGCACAATACATTACGGGTTTCGCGCAGGCGCAGCACGTTCTGCCGACGTGCTTAATTGCTCAAAGTACTATACTCTCCAAGCAGAGGTTTGGGTTTTGGGCTTATTTTTGGCGTGTTTTTAGGCTTTTTTATCGGGCTTTCTTTTTTCACTGAAATTTTGTTTCTGGGTTGGGTAGAAACAAAATTTCAGTGAAAAAAGAAATCCCGATAAAAAAGCCTAAAAACACGCCAAAAATAAGCCCAAAACCCAAACCTCTGCTTGGAGAGTAAGTACTATACACTAGTATATACATTTTGCAAAATGCGTAACTGACATTTCTCAAGCATGCTTGTTTTTATTGCTGCATTTTATTATTCTCTTATTGTTTATATACAATTACCCCCGAAAAGTTCATTTTTTATTTTTTTTTATTTCTAAAAAAGTTTACATTGGAATGCAACAATACGTTAAAACATAAGCAAAAGAGCTGTTCATTAAATGTAATACGATTGATAAAATATTTTATATATATATTAGCCATATGTCCAACATTGTCATTGTCTTTTTTTTTATTCGTAGTAGATCTATTGTGTCATTTCCAATTAGCCTTCGGGAAAAAAATTGCAATAAATCTATCATTATTCGTATTATCAATATCACTTTCTCGCTTTTTATTGAGGGTTTTTCAGTACTTACTCAGTAGTTAGCTATAAAATGTTATTTTTTGTCATTACTTTTGTAACTCGACTTATCAATTGTTATTTGTTATCATTCAGTTGTTTTACTTTAGTTACCTGTCGCTCGAAGATTACGTCTTACAATGTACACTCCCACGATATCATCCCTGGTCGACCTAGCCTTCAGGACTACCGTGTGACGTTGTCGGTTCGCTGCTGACTTGTGACCCGGCTCCAAGCCCAAGAAGACGGAGGCTATGGGGGCTCAAAGGCACACTCATCGACCTATTCTCCTTCTAAATCGAGTTTTACCTAATAAGGACATGCCCATAACGATGGACTGGTGGGCTAAGGGCGCGAGTGGGCAGCGGTGCTTTTCTCACTTTTGATCTAATTAGTAAAACAATTCACTGCGGGCAGTGATGCTATAGATTCTCCTCCTACGTGTTTTGTTACGTTTTTTGTTGTTGCTCAAAGACATTTCGTGCATCAGTTCACCGAGTTTACGTAAGCAAGTGCGTACTTTTTTCATCACTTAACTGACAAAGGTGGTACAACAAAAGAGGATTACAGTTCATAGAGTTTACTTAAGGAAGTGCGTACTTTTTTCTACCACTTACCTTGTAACTTGACAGATGTGGTGCAACAAAAAGGATTTCTATTATCTTTTGTCTCTTTTCTTTTTCAAAATAGAACAGTTCTTCTAAGCCTGTTTTAGAGCTAGAAATGGGTGCTTCGTGCATCAGTTTATCGTGTTTACGTAAGCAAGTGCGTACTTTTTCCATCACTTACCTTGTAACTTGACAGAGGTGGCACACCAAAAAGGATTTCTATTATCTTTTGTCTCTTTTTTAGAACTGTCAGTAGTAGTGCTGCATACCTAAACCAATTTTCAGGTTCAGGTCCGGACTCGAGTCCAGAGGTTTAGGTTCAGGTCCGGACTTGCAAGTCCGGACCTAAACCCATGGCATGATGTAAGCAAAGCAACTTGCCTACCTAAAGCCTTGGATTAATTTGAGCTGACTGCTGAACTACAAATGCAATGTATATAGACCTAATTACTAATATGGGTGTTTCATAATCATGAGTCAATGAATACTGTATTATTACACTCAGTAGTAAACACATATTATTAAGCTACTAGTGTATAATTTGAGAAAAAATCTTTTTCAGCTTTAATAGTACAATTTTTTATAGCAACAACAGCAAAGAAGTACTTAATTTCGCCCCAAGAGATAAAATAGCGGTGGAAACGCGGTGCTAGATTTAATTTGTTTCATTATCGGCTCTCTACCGATATCTATAACCCTGCACTAGGCTGCAGTCTCACCAATGTCGCCAGGGGCGTTGCGTATTCCTCGCGTGTTTTTGCGAGATCTAACGAGAGTTCGCGAGGTTTAAGATGGCCGCTAATGTTTTCGTCCGTCCCGGCGTGTTTCTGCCGCGTGTTTCGGATGAATTTTTGCGTTTATAGGCGCATTAAAGCAACTTGACTACGGACGAAACTTCTCAAGGAACATTTCTCAATGAAAAATGGGTCGTTGTTACCGCAAGCAGACCGGGGCGAGATCAAGCAGGCGGGACCGCGGCACTGTTTATTTCAGAAGCCGCTGGCCGTAAACCCAGCCGCTGTAAAAATAACTTGCGCTCCGGGCAACCTGGCTTTCGGAATAAGTCTCGCACAGAAAAAATTACTTGCGCGGCGAGACTGCGAGACCGGGTATTTTAAACACTGGAATGTATGTTAGTGCTATTTTTTTAACAAGTCCAAAACCGGTTCTCAACGTTTCGGTTTTTTTGGACTTGAACCGAAACATTCGGTCCGGTCCTGAACCGGTCCAGCGAACCGGTACGCAGCACTAGTCAGTAGCCTGTTTTAGAGCAATAAATGGGTGTTTGTTCACTGTTTCGTTCATCAGTTCATCGAGTTTACGTAAGTAGGTGGGCGCTTTTTCCATTACTTACCTTGTAACTTGATAGATGTGGTGCAACAAAATGACTTCTATTATCTTTTGTCTCTCTTTCTTTTCCGAAATAGAACAGTAGCCAGTTTTAGAGGTAGAAAATTATGCAGATTAACACTTTTGGTGACGTTTTGAGCCAGATCGCCAGGGGGCGCGATCCATGTCAGCGGCGATTGGTTGGTGAGCGTCTGAGCTAACGCAACATTGTATTCATCCCCCTCTAGGGAGAATTGACAACTTGGGATGGAGAGGGGGGGTGATGACTAAGATCTCTCCAGGGAGGAACCGCATGCGTCTATCCCTACGCTGTGTGGGGGACAGAAGACCGGGGGCTTCAAAGTATCCTGACTTCACGAATCTTCGATGGAGCCCGCTGAAACATAACCTATAGCTCCTTTGATCTTTTCACGCCCACTGAGAGAATTTTTACAAAGCCAACTCGGACACACAGTCGTACGAGTTGATTGCAATGCTGAAAAGGATAACCCTGGGGGCAAAAACTACTCCTTGAAACAAGGAGAAATACCTATCAGTATTCTTGATTGCATGTGGGCTTAAGCGTATAATAAGAAAGTTTATTTGCAAAGTCATGCCCGAAGGCTAATTGCTTTTCACAAAGTCAAAGGTACTATACGGTACAATACAATAATAGGAAAGAGACAACTACTGTCTAGGAAAACTTATTTATTCTTTGTACCCTCTAGCAGGCTTCATAGGTAGCTAGAAAGAGTAGAAATTGGTCAAACAGACAGATAACATGCTAGGAGTTGGTCCGCTAAAGGAGTGCAGCAGAGTGGCGAACTGTACTCTTTTAGCGGACCAACTCCCCTGGCATGTTATCTCTGTCTGTTTGGCCAATTTCTACTCTTTAAAGCCACTCCTGAAGCCCGGTAGAGGCTATATTATTTCCACATGCCAGCAAAAGTTTTCTTTCATATGGATACTAGTATATTGCAGGTTTCCAGTAGTTTAGAGGATTTTCATTGATGAAAATATGTATTTTGTAGGTTTTGTTGTTCAAATCATCCTTTGACATCATGGATTATATTCAATTTATAACGTTATGGGTCATACTGTACAAATACAATGTTTGTCACTCAACCGTCTTCATTCATTGGAAAGGATAGCCCCTTAGCAGGCTATGCCATCAGAAATACAAAGCACATTATAAGCCATCAAAAAGCCTGACTCGTAGAGATTGCTAAGGATAGTCTCAATGCGGGTTCAAAAACAGTAAAATTTAGCCAAATAGGGGGAATAATTGGCCAGGGGAGTTTGGCCACTGTAGAGTTCATTTAAGTTAACCCTCTCGCGGACTGACTCTCCTGGCCAATTAATATTTCCCTTTTATTGCGGAATTGTACGATCCGTACCCCCGTAGGAAGGCCTGGTCGAGCCTATGCTAAGGAGGCTATGTGGAAAGGGAGCCTACATACATAGCGCGGTTGTCAACGTGTTGAAAGAAGAGCTTCCTAATGCCCAGGTATTAGCACGTGGCGTGGTGGCAGATATGTGTGTTATGTCGACTCAGTGTTGATCAAAGCGCTCCCTGAAATATTCAGACGATCAAACGGACAAAAGTCAGACGACAGATCGGAATTCTGACAGACAAGAAACGGACAGCACCCGCCCGCCATTCCTCTTCCCAATATCCCTTGCTTCCTCTTCACGTAGGAAGGATGTAACGTTATTGAGGAAAAAGAGAAACCTAGTTACAAACGTAGATTTAAACGCTAAAATTGCTCTCAAAGGCAACGTGATACTATTTCAAAGCGTACGTGTATGCTCGAGGCGGGGGTACTATATTTCTGCTCCGCCCTTGTTAACTTTTGAGCGACGTGTCCTCGGCTGGCTTCTTCCGACCGAATTACACAGATTTGCGGTTTGGAGATCAAAGCGCGCACTTGGCCGTTCTGAATGGATCGGCGTTGTCTTCAGTTTCGCGGGCTTGTTTGCGTTCTGTCTGTGACTTTGTATCTGTCGTCGTGCTTGTGGTTACCGCACACATCGTGGTTACGGGTGGCCCGACTTGTCAGGAGGCCGGAAGGGGGAACTCTCCAAGCAGAGGTTTGGGTTTTGGGCTCAGTATTTTTTGGCGTGTTTCTAAGGCTTTTTTATCGGGCTTTCTTTCTTCACTGGAATCTTGGGATAAAAAGAGATTCCAGTGAAAAAAGAAAGCCCGATAAAAAAGCCTAAAAACACGCCAAAAAGAAGCCCAACCCCCAAACCTCTGCTTGGAGAGTAGGAATGGGTAGGGGGTCTCCAAAGTCCAAGCAGATGTTGGGAGAGGGAATTGTATTACGTTTTGTAGCCTCCCCGTTTAGGGGGACAGCAAAATGTATATCTTTCTTTATTTATTCCTCTATTTATCTATTCTTCTATCTATCTATCTATCTATCTATCTATCTATCTATCTATCTATCTATCTATCTATCTATCTATCTATCTATCTATCTATCCATCTATCTATCTATCTATCCATCTGTCTATCTATCTATCTCTCTGTCTGTCTGTCTGTCTCTCTATTTTCTGGCCTACCCCTCTATCTATCTATCCATCCCTCTCTCATCTCATCCTTAGTCTAATTGTTTGACCGTTGGGGCACCTCAGATGATCTGACAACCAGTTTTCTCCACCCTTCTCGGTTTTTTCAACTCTTCTCTATTTATCTATCTATCTATCTACCTACCTCTTAATCTATCTATCTGGTCTATCTATTCATCTATCTATCTATCTACCTAGTAATCTATCTAGTCTACCCATGTACCAATTTATCTATTGATCCTAACGATCTATCTAGCCTGTCTAGCTACTTGCCTATCTATCTATATGTATACAAATCTACGTATCTAGTCTATATATATATATATATCTATGTTACTTTTGTATCAGTTTTACAGCCCACCTGTCTACACTGTTGCAAAACTCGAAAAAAATCGGTAGTGTCAAAAGTTTGATCATTAAAAGTTGGACATTACCAAATTTTGTGGAAGAAAAGAAATTTACTTTCTTACACACAAAGCTCCTCGCCCCCTCTCACTATCAATTCATATGTTGACAGTGAGTCAGAAAAACGAATTTCACGCGTATTGTCTACTTTCGGGTTGACAACTCTGTTATCAAAGACAATGGTGAGTACGGCGACTTGACGTCAACACGACACTCACATACCGGAAACACATTCCAATACGTCTTTCTCCGTCCACGGTCTTTCCTTTATCTTTCAAATGTCTTAATTGTGATGAGTAAGGTGCATACCTTTCGACACGTTCGTCTCCGCAGCTCCCCTGTGGAGTTCTCTTGTGTTTTGAAACACGACACGCGGAAGCACATCCTTCGTGATTCCGCATTCTTCCGCGAGGGTTTTGCCACCATGGAAGCGTGGCTTTTCTGTTTGAAGATGGTTTCGAATGAAGTGCCCGGAGAATTTTGACCGTTCTGTGGTTTTCCGGTAGTCGTGTATCTTTGATAGTCTGTAGGGGGTTCTTTTTGCTTCCGGCATAACTCCGCATTTTGGGACGTTGACTGGACCGCTTCGGCTTTTCGTAAAGACATTCAATGCACGGTGGCAAGACAAAAACTATTCTGGATGAGGAAATCTGTCTGATATTGATGTTTACTGCCATTTCTTAGCACATTTTTATTATCAGTTTATACTTGAGAAGCGTTTGAAATAGCCCCAAACATGTACAGGAGTCTCTTTATTTTTTGGTACCACCAATAAATAGCCAGAACCAACCTACGATACGAAACAAGCTGCCGTTTTCCGTCAGCGACACCGCATTTTTGCCTCACAGATATCAGTATGCTATGGGATAGGGTTGATTCAACTTACTACGTTAAAAATGACCAGAAAATTGACTTTCAAAATCCAGTTTTACTGCCCTGAAAATTGCTTCGGTTTTTCTAAGACGCACCAGTCCTTGATAAACGTAACAGTCAGAAAACCGTATACAGTATTCCCTCCTGACGTCTGCTTGAATAATTCGTCTTGACAAACCTTCCATGGAAAAATATGTCTGTGTGGCTCAAGGGCTATAGAAACGGAGATGGGCGCCGCCATATACACAGAAATGTGTGGGAAGGGTTGTAACTTTTAATTATATGACTTTTACCTCATGCCGGGTGTTGTTGTTTTCTTTTTCTTCATCACAGGTGGTCGTTTTTAAAAACATTGCGTACGACTTGTGAGGACAGTGAGGGGGTGGCATTACGCCCCCCTCCCCACCTCCCAAGGTGGAACAAGAAATAGTCATGTCTTCAAGTACCAGAGTTATCAACCAAGGATTGACGTGTTCAAAAACTCATTTTTTTCCTAGAACTATCGTAGAGTGGAACTCGCTGCCACCAAGTACAGTAGGGGTATCGTCACTAGATAGTTTCAAACATTGTTTAGAGTTAGACGTTCAAAGGTTAGGTGTAACATGTCGTTCGATGTAATGTAGCCAGCTGCCGCCGCGCCGCGTGCCTGCGAAGTTGGTGTGTTACGCCAAAGGGCGGTTTTATCGGCTCTACAGATACAGATACAGATACAGATACAGATACAGATACAAACGACATGAGGCACACGAACCACTAGCCTCCTTCACAGGCGTTCCGGGAGCGGTCGGCGTGTTTGTTTTTTCTGGGGGGGGGGGGATTTTCCCGGTGCGGTCGGCCTTTCTTTGGGGGGTTCTGATCGCACGTAGATCGCACACGCTTAGTCGGCTTCTCTAGTACCCCTTCCAGGGAAGACGGTCAGAGTGCGATCTACGTGCGATTCGAAAACTTGCCCCTCCTACCTACCCCCCCCCCCCCCCCCCAAGCACAAAAGAAACGTTGACCGCCCCCGGAACGCCTGCAAAGGAGGCTACAAACTTCCTCCTACACTCGTGGCGCATGGATCACGTACGAAACATGTATACACGTACGTCTCATCACCCACCTGTGATTGTATCACTCCGCCCACACTGTCACACGGAGAGAAAAACAACTACACAAAAAGAAAAAAAACTGTCTGAACAAAACTACAACTTATTATTTCAACAATTTATTATTTTACCTCCCACGACTTTTGATGAAATTTAACTTTTTCGTAATTTTCTCCAATCTTGTCTATGGATACAGATATAAATTCATGTATGTCATAACGTAAGAGTAGTAATAAATTTCATGACAAATAATGTCATGAAAGCTAATTGCAAACAAAAGGACCAAACCTTACAGCCTGGTCTCAGGTTTGACATCTTGAAGTGGTCACCTGTTACGTCAATCCTTCTACAAATGTGCACCAGTTACCATGGTGACAGACGTCTGGTCCAGATCATTGACTTTATTTTTTGGTGAAGAAGGAGAGGAAGAAGAAGAAACAAGGAACAAAATTAAAAACAATATGTTTTCCTTCTGCGAAGGTAGACATAAAGATGTAGATAAAAGTAATGGCGTATGACTGCTCAAATTTCACATTCCTTCGTTCATTCTTTTATTCTTTCATTCCGACAAACACAAACACAAACACAAACACAAACACGAATGTATCATTTAACAGGGACACTAACTGTCTTAGTCTCCACCAGACTACCACGCGGGTTCAAAAACAGTAAAATCTATCTATCTATCTATCTATCTATCTATCCATCCATCCATCCATCCATCCATCCATCCATCCATCCATCCATCCATCTATCTATCTATCTATCTATTTATCCATCCATCTATTTATTTCCTTTTTTTACCAAATTCTACGACCCGTAGGAAGGCCTGTTGGAGGCTACAACTGTCTATGTGTGTAGGAAGTAGGTGGGCGAGAAAAGGAAAGGATGAAATAGGTCTGGGTGCGTGGACTGTCATCAAAGAAAAAAATCATTTTCCACTTCTTCTCTTTGAAGTGTCAGAACGATTTTGAAAGAAAAAAAGTCTTCACTTCAATGGTAGGTTTGTTTATTTATTTGTTTGTTTGTTTGTTTTATTTATTAGGATCTCCAGTAGTGTAAATTTCACACTATTCTCCCTGGAGTACGTAGTGAATCACCAACTTTCAGGTAGTAATATTTGGACCATCGCACACCGGGACATGTCCTCACTCTTTTTCGAAAGGTGCACGTGTGGTGGGTTCTTTAACGTGCGTGGGGTGTGTCTCCGCAAACACTGGACCTCCATTTAACATCCTATCCGAGGGAAGCCCCTAACCGAAGCTCACTCACTCACTCACTCACTCACTCACTCACTCACTCACTCACTCACTCACTCACTCACTCACTCACCCACCCACCCTACTCACTCACTCACTCACTCACTCACTCACTCACTCACTCACTCACTTACTCACTCACTCTCTCCCATAGCTTAGTCAACCGTTAATTTGGGGCAGCATGATGTTTGGCAAAGGTTTTCCACTGCTGACAGTTCTCTGCCAGTCTGGCCATCTGGCCGGCCGTCTGGCCGGTCAACTCCTTTAGGTCCGTGATCCATGACCGACGGGGACGTCCCCGCGGCCGTCCGAACCGAAGCTAGGTACTCATTTTCACCTGAGTGAAGTGAGGATAGTCGTGTCAACTGCCTTTCCCAAGGGCAGGTTTGTTTTACGTTTGTTGTGGACACATGTTACTGTATCCAGGCACTCAGAACTTCTAATCTCTTAGTCCAACACCGCTCACTTTCACTCGGCTTGTTAAGGGACCTTCGGTTAAGCATCTTATGACGTCAGCACGTTTAAGAAGTACAGGTAGCGTCGCCGTTGCTAAAGCTATTTTGTTTCTGCTTTGTCTTTTTGTTTATTTACCGTCTCAAAACGGTGTCACAAAACACGTGTGGGCTGAAGTTGTTTTTTTTTATTCAAAGGTCCAGAAAAGAAAAGAAGAAAGAAATCCACCAAGAGCTAGTCTCGTACTCATAGTAGACGATACCATATCGTTAGTTGTCGACCTTCTTTTTATTTCTTTTCTACTTCCAGTTTATGGACTGACGATACCAAACGTTTCCGCAGTTACTACTGTAAATGCAAACGAACCTTATCAACAATTATGAGATGATTTTAATTAGATAAGTCTTGATAACGGTCTCCTTATGACCGGCTGCCGAACGTAAGGCCAATCGTGAGTCAGAATGATGCCTGGAGGGGGAGGGGGGCTATCACAAATTCGACCAGTTTTTCTTTTGTTTCGGCAGGGAAGGACTACGAACAGTCTATAGCCTCTACCAGGCTTCAGAGGTGTCTGGAAAGAGTAGAAATTGGCCAAAATAGACAGATAACATGCCAGGGGAGCTAGTCCACTAAAGGAGTATAGATCAGAGTGTTAAACTGTACTCCTTTAATAGCAGACCAACTCCCCTGGCATGTTATCTGTCTATTTGGCCAATTTCTACACTTTCCAGTCTCCTCTGAAGCCTGGTAGAGGCTACCAGTCTAAACGACACTACAGTAGTAGTTTTGTACATTCATTCCTATCCAGCATTTTTTGCCATCCTTTTTACAAATGACAACTGCTGGTATAAATACTTCTTTTATTTTTCCTTCCCCCTTCCTTTTTCCCTTCTCCTTCTACTGGATTGTACCTCGTCATTTGTTGTTGTTTTTACCTTGTTGCTGTCCACCCAAACAATGAATATACAAAGTCACAACGGATGCTGTATTTTCCGACAGTTGCTTTGACATGGTTATTTTCTATAACAGCGACCACTTCTATGTCAAAATACGTCTTTTTGCATCTTTTGCTATAGAGAATATGGGGAGTTTTATCATAATGGGGTTATGTACAAGTATGATAGAAAAAAACAGTGTGTAAGCTGTTTGTATGGAATATATTCCACCCTCGGTCGTCCCCTGTAGTAGGTCAGTCACCTGCTGTCCGCATACCTCTGACCAGGCTGACACAGTTTCTACTTTCAGGTGAGCTAACTATGGCGAGACAGATTAGTTTTCTTTCTTTCCGGCCAACAAAATCAAACAGATAAAGTTCTGAAATTGTAATCTCCAAGCAGATGTTTCGGTGGCTGCAAAATACAGTAAATTGCCAATTTGCCAGTAAAATTGGCCAATTTGATACTGTCCGGCTGCCAATGGATACAGCCTGGCCAATTTGATACTGTATTTTGCAGCCACCGAAACATCTGCTTGGAGATTATCAAATTGAGCGTAAAAAAAAAAATTCCCAAAACATTAACTGTAGCTGTATTAAGCATTTAATTAGAAGAATGGAGAACATGTACAAAATGTAGATAATAAAAAAAAAAACAAGATGACATAAAAGTCCTTGCTTCCGGAAAACTTTATTTTTCCCATTATATAATGTGAAGGGCACACTGCATAATGTGAAGGGCATATCTGGTATATGAAAGGACCGTCTTTTAACAGGCATACAGCTCTGAAATTCTTGGGAGAGAGAAGCCCACGTGCTTTCGCTTGTTTTAAGATTGAACAATCATCACAGACGGCGACCTGGATGTTATTGTAACCCCCGCTGTCTATCAAAAGGCTGGTGTTTTCAGAAGTCTCCGCGCCAACGCGTCACAGACGGCCGATGAGATTCGTGAGGAAAGCTCCGCCTTTCCCAATCACACAAGAAGGTCGGCCGCTCGGAAGCGTTTACGACTAATTCCGAGCGGGCCCGATTGCTTTTTCGGAGCGACCGGAAATTGCCGACAGCCCACGCATGTCTCCGGGCACGTAGTCACGTAAGAACGAAGACGTTTAATAAAAACCGATATTTTCTTGTATCACTCCCCCCCCCCCCCTTTTACAGAAGCGTATTGTATGTAAAACAAAGACCCAATTTGCGAGGAAGTTGGAAATTTTGCAGCGTAGGAAAACACAGCACGTCGGCAGAACGTACTGCACCTGCGCGAAACCCGTAATGCATTGTGCATAGCACTTCGGCAGAACGTCTCATATAAGGTTGTATTAGAGCATATAAGGTTGACAGCCTGTCTGTAGTTTTCAGATGTTGTATAGGAAAAGATATCGTCTGCAACAGGCAAAATTTTGATGCAACGTTGACCAAACATCCAACGAAAAACGTGAAAAATCAGGGTTTTGCGCAGGCGCAGGCGCAGTACGTTCTGCGGAGGTGCTGGAAAACACATTTGTAAATTACTTTTATATTATTACCTTGAAAAACGCAGTGCAGCCATTGAAACATGCTACGTAAAGCATTGATATAAATATTAATAAATCAATACCTCCACCCACATTTGCTTATTTGCCTTCTAAGTAACGTAATCTCGTTTGATATATGGGGGATTAATACGTCTGATATAGTTATGCAATTTTGTTTCTTTGAATCTTTTGAACTCTTTGTGATAAAGGAGCAAAACACCTCCACTCGCTGCTTAATCTTGCAAAATGAACAAAAAATGATTTCCTCTCTTCAAAAGTCTGAGTTTATTAGAAAGGGGAAATTTCTAAGAAAAACAATGAATATACAAAGTCACAACGGATGCGGCCTTTTTCGACAGTTGCTTTGACATGGTTATATTCTATAACAGCGATAACTTTTGTGTCAAAATACGTCTTTTTGCATCTTTTGCTATAGAGAATATGGGGAATTTCATTCATAATGGGGTTAGGTACAAGTATGATAGAAAAAAAACAGTGTGTAAGCTGTTTGGAATATATTCGTGAGTTATGCTTGTTGTATTTATAACCAGGAAAATACGACAATCTTTAAAACTACTCAGAAAAGTTACGACCTGCACCCAACGTCTGCTTGGAGATTATGTCTTGAACAAATGGAGTTATAACTGGTCACTTAGCTATAGCCTCTACCAGGCTTCAGAGGTGGCTAGAAAGAGTGGAAATGGGCCAAATAGACAGATAACATGCCTGAGGAGTTGGCCCGCTAAAGGAGTACAGTTTCAGAGCAGCAAACTGTACTACTTTAACAAATCAACTCCCCTGGCATGTTATCTGCCTATTTGGCCCATTTCTACTCTTTCTGGCCCCCTCTGAAGCCTGGTAGAGGCTATAGCTAAGTGACCAGTTATAACTGGACGATCTCCAAGCAAACCTGGCCAGCATTTATAACCGCCAATTATTCACTTCCGCGCTGCACCCTGGGTAAGAAAAGTTCACAGTTGACGCAAAAGGGATGAGCCAAACCAAATTAAAACAACACATCTTCACCCGTCATTCTAACTTAGTGCAGATGTTTCAACACGTAGCGGAGACGGGTTTAAGACGTTGTCTTTCGACCGTCCCGGATAGTCGCTCCCTGTCAGGATCGCATGCTAACGCAAATCCTGCGGCTGTGGTCTGACATGTTGCATCCGACCACACGTTTGGCTGCGCGCCAACAGATCTAGAAAAAGGCCTGGGTGTTAATGGTATTTGAGCATTTGCGGGAAGGAAAACCCCACAGGCGTAGTTGCTATTTTTTCGAACCCGAAGGTGGGAGGTTTACGTCAAAGTTGCATTCTAAAGTTGTCTCTGACCTTAAAGCAACTCACGACTTTAAGAATTAAACTTCGGGAGGGTGACGTCATTTCCTGTATCTACCTTGTTGCCTGTTGTCTGTTTCGAACATCCTTTTTTTGTGATTCAAGTTCAAGTCGTAAATTTATTTCCGATTGTTCGTGGGAGACTCACAATCCGGCTTGTATCTTAGAACAGTGGGAATATGTTTAGGTCTAGATGTCACAAAGATCATGATTTTTAGTCTTCTGTAACTAATTACTTATTGTCAAATACAAGTATTCTGCTAGCCATGCCCTAACTTGCAGTGACTGAAAATGACTATTGGTGGAATACAAAGCCTTCCTATGCGGGCGGATTTTTCTAACCATTTTGTTCTGTAATAGCTCTGTTTTCCTGTACAAAACGACCAGATTTGGCAATTTCTTTAAAGCAACTCAAATAGATCGCTTTATTTTTGCAGGGATATATGTTATATACCGTCTTGGGTCCATGCTTTCTTAAATTTGTGAATCAGAATTTAATATTCAATTTTCGAGAAATGTCACCTTCTTTTAGCGATGAAATGTTAGAAATCATAAAACTTATAACTTGCGATTGCTACCATTATACATGCTCATAGACCAGTAACTTTTTTGGAGGACATTTGAACAGAACTCTGCAACAGACATGATTCAGCTTACAGATGTGCCCTATGTGGCAGAGACTGTCATTCTCGTGTAGGACTGTTCAGCCATAGCCGAAGCTGTAGAGCTGATATCAATTAGGATTTTTACCATGGTCAGTATTGACTGAAGGAAGCCGTAAGACCAGTAAGATTTTTGGGGACATATTTGTCATAGAATGACCGGTCAACACATACATGTAGGGATGTGTCCATCAACACCTTTAAGAAACAGACGGTGTGTATTTCTTATTCTAAGAACTTGTCTGATCGCTCTCGTCTGTGTGGCGATTCCTCCATGTTCAGTCATCTTTCCTGTCCTGCTTGCTTCCTTGTTTTTCAGGATTTGTGTTCGTTTTAAGTCTTTCCTTGGAGGATTAGGTGTATGAGTGGGGGAAAAAGACGACCGCTAGTTACCTCCCAAACTGTTGGCATAACGCCACATTTCATGTAACCTATGTCCAGAGTGAAGAACATATAGTGCATTCAGGTATATATTGGGAGGATAGATATCTTTTTGTCGTTCTTATCGAAAGGCTTGTGGCTTAGAAAATAAACAAAGTCGCAGACCTTTCCTCCCCAAAATTTGCTTCAAAATTCCTCTCCAAGCAGATGTCTGAAGGCGTTTTCTTCACTATTCAGTAATCACTATATCCGTGTTTCCTAGTATTAATTTACTCATTTAGACGGTTCTTTGTTTGCCTTTTTTGCTACACTACCCGACCGTGCGATACACAAGTGGCATTGCTAACCGTTATGCCACATTGTCAATTTCCTGCTTTCTACGAATTGTTTCCGCAAAGGGTTAAAACTATTTGACTAAGACCTGAACACCATTCTTGAAGAAAACTCCTTTGTCCCTACGTGGTTGATATACCAGAATGTCATTGTAGAATTCCAGGAACAGCGGAAAAATACGACACGCTGAATTACGTACAACGTCGCTTGTTAAACTGTTTATGAAGGCTTGTTGGTTTGAGATCGATATTACTATGGTGACGGTTATAGATATCCTTGTATTGTCAAGTGATATTAATATTGTTCTGGCCGGGACGTATACGTAATAGTGAATATGCTTCCTTGGAAAGAGAGAGGAAGAAATCTACCGGGCTTTCTTTTAATATTCACGTCACTTTTTATGTCTTGAAATTTCTAAAAAAATTGTCCCGATTTTTGTGCACTCATCATTTACTGTGACTCTTCTCTGACACATCCTGTTACATCTATACTGTAAGGTTTCTTTGTAAAATCTTTTGTTGCACATTCTGATAGGTGGACCTATTTCTAGCTGTTTGATTGGTTAATTGGTTAGTTGTTTTAGTCGACAGAAGAGAAGAAGATGTCTTTCAGTCCCTCCTACAGTCCCGGTGTATCGCGTCCTTCAGTGTCTATCAATTAGGGGGTCGTCTCAGAAGGACTGGGTCTCTGTTTCACGTACACAAAACGTTCCAAACTCATTCCAGCGCTGACAAGCTTGTGTCAAAACAGCTACGGGAGGAGGGGGTGACGGGGGTACCACTTGTCTTATTATCATCCTTCATTCCTTCTCTGTTCTCCTTCGCTCCCTCCTTCATTCCCGTCTTCCCTTTGATTATTTTCCATCTTTTCCTTCCTTCCTTCTTTCTTTCTTTCCAGACATGTACAGTTCCCACCAAAGACACACCCATGCAAATGTAAACAGATTAAATGAGAGCCAATTAAAGTGACTATCCCTAGGAAGGATGGGTCTATGTACGCATGTATCGCTCGTAAACTGACCACAACTTTTTCCTACCATCCTTTGAAGTTGGGTGTCCGTTACTGTGCTATTACGTGTCGTCTGATTTCTGCGCTATAAGGAGAGCACCACGTGAAAGTGAAAATGACTCCCACGGCGAGTAAAACTTGTACAGAAATAGCGGATAACTCTGTGTACACATGTGCGGCTTAAGAGCCATGCTATAGGCTTGAGAACAAAGCCGTATAACCATCGGAAAAGACGGTATATCAGCCTGGGGAAAGAAAGCCACTCCAGCGAGCTGGGATACTACCGGGCTTTGTCCATTCATTATGCCCTGCGTACTTTGAAAACTAGGCGTGTTTACAGATTAAATATGATCTCCTTTGAGTGGGGGTGATCCGTCAAAAGTGGTCTAAATTTCAGGAAATACTTTTCCGAGCCCTTTTCATACATGAGTTGAAGAGAATTGTTTTGTCCTGTGTAGTCGGAACCATTGAGGACACGCTATGGCCACCGACCAAACGTCTCATTGTATCAACTCACGCATGTTTGTCGCCGGGCCCAACTTTCTAATATTACACATCAAGGCGACCTATTGTATCTAAGTACGCTTATTCTAAACGGCTTGCTCATTTTGTGTAAACACCTTGTATTGTGCGGTTGGTATTTTTGGCGTATTTTTGACACGGAAGGTTGTTACAGACGTCATAGCGCTATAACTGCAACAACAAGACTTTATTTTTCCACCTTTCCATACAAAAATATAACTTGATATGTGAAAACTTATGGTGCAATATTGATGCTCACTTATACACACAAAAAAACAGTTGATCAAGCAACTGGATAGATTTTGAAAACTGTCTCAAGTAGCATCCACTACTTTTCGTCATTGACTAACACGTCTGACAGTTTTTAAAATCTATCCAGTTGTTTGAGTAACTGTTTTCTTGTGTATCTCATTACCTGGATGTCTAACCTTAATATCGATGTTCACTTATATTCTCTCGCCTTTGCCTGCGTAGGTGTGAGTGAATGTATTTTTTTGTGTCTCCGGGAGGCAAAAAGTGGGAGTACAGCAAATCTTTTGCCACCAAGAGCGCTTGGTAAAGGTCCAGTTGCTTGAGTAACAGTTTTCTTGTGTATCTTATTACCTGAATGTCTAACATAAATATCGATGTTCACTTATATTCTCTCGCCTTTGCCTGCGTAGGTGTGAGTGGATGTATTTTTTTGTGTCTCCGGGAGGCAAAAAGTGGGAGTGCAGCAAATCTTTTGCCACCAAGATCGCTCGGTGTGGGCTAAACAGCCTAAATACGAAGGTCGTCACTTTACAAACAGCTACACAGGGCAGAATTAACCTATGTCGCCCCCCTCCCCCCCTTGATTCGAAGCCGCGCTCTTTGCTGTCTTTTCATCGGCCACAGATACTCATCGCACCGACGGATCATTATCGTCTGACCGAGGTGTCAATCACTCCACACAAAGATGTCTCCACAGTTTACGCGTTGTGCGAGCACTTCCCCTCGCAGAAAACAGCGTTGCCACTGTTTATATGTTTCCTCACAAACAGTCGCGGACACCATGGACAAGCCCTCTTCTTGCCACACTCACCAGTCAACTCCATTGTTAAAGCCACGCAATCTAGTCAGGGTTTGAAAGACGTGAGTGTTTATATAGTTCCGGGCGAGACAGGTGTACCAGTCTACCAACAAAGGCCCCCTTCTTACCACGATAAGCCAAGGGCTTTAAACCACCACCCTTCAAATTAATTTGAGGCAATTAGAAGGACTGACCCCGACCCGACTTCATAATTAGTAAAATTGATTACTGTGCGCCTTGGACGGTTCTTTTGGAAGACAGTGGGCTTTTGTTTGATTTTTAGTGGAGTGGCTACTCCATCTAACACTTGTTACCCTCTACCAGTACGTTTTAGTTCCTACTTAGTGGAGATTTGATAAAGACATGAGTAAGCTACTGCAGCGTAGCATGTCTATTACTGACAGCTTGTGCAGATACGGTGGGAAACGATGTTGACTGTTGGCTAACTGTACTCACAGACAGCTTATTGAGGGACGGCTTGCAGGTTTTTTGTGTTGCTCAATTACGGAAAGATAACGATCGTTACGGAACATCTCCCTGGCTTGTACGGTGTTAACACACGAAAAGGTAAATCACTGTCAGGCCATGAACCACAGAGGAATAACTGCTGGCTTTGAGACATATAGGGGGCAACCGTTTGGCAGAAAATAGGGGGAGGGATGGGGTGGTAGAAACTAGACTAACCCCCCCCCCTCCCCTCAAAAAGGGATAAAAGATTTCCAATCATAGGATGATGTCAAGGACATTATATATTATGTCCTTGGTGATATATAATTTGTGTCATACGTTTTCTTTGTGTGCTGTTTTTCTACAAGGGTTGAATGAAAGGTTTTTCTTGAAAATGATTGAGAAGATTGAGAAATGACTAGAAGGCCCATTGACTTAGACATCCCCCCCTCTTCCCACACCGAAACGGTGCTCACTTTCCCATGAAAACTTTTTCTGACTCATTGTAGCCAATGTGTAGGGGGGGGGGGGGGGTGCTCAACTTCAAAATAGTTCGATTCACTAGGGGGGCCAACCTTTTAGCAGAAAATAGGGGGAGGGTGGGAGTACAAACTAGACTATAGTTGGATTAAAGCCCCCCCCCCCTTCCCTCAAAAAGGGCTAAAAGATTTTCCAATGATACTATCATAGGGTGATATATATAATTTGCGTGATACATTTTTTGTGATGGTTTTCTATACAAGGGTTGAATGAAACGTTCTTCTTGAAAATGGTTGAGTCTTCGTGTGTCTAAGACTAGAAGTCCCCCCCCCCATACATACAAAGAAACTGATGGTGCACCCTTTCCGTGAAAGCTTTTTCTGACTCATTGCAGCCAATGTGTAGGGGGGGGGGGGCAAGTGCTCAAGTTGCATATCATTCAATACATGGCTATTTATCATAAAAGTAATTTGAAGACCGGCGCATCTTTAATTTCTATACTTTGTTTTGCCGTCTTCCGATACAGTTGAACTATCACGAGTAAGCCCGCACCCCACCCCCTCTCCCAACCTACGCCCAGAGTCTCACACAAACACTCAAGAAGAAGGAGAAAAAAGTCGTCTGATTTGAACTCTGACACCCCCACCACCAACGTCCTAAATTAAAAACGTTTCACAGAGAGAGAGAGAGAGACAGGAACTTGTTCCAGACTGAATTGTCTGTGTGCCTTCCAACCAATTCATATCTTCCATACCATACATGAGACAATGCAGAGCAAAAATATTAATGCATTTTGATATTTCCTGCGGCGATATAAAAAGAGAGGACAATATGATTTGACAGAAACATCTTCACTCAGTCGCCGAGGTTTGAGCAATGCTAGCAAGGATCCCGGAACTGTAGCTCCAGTTTTGTCTTTTCAACAAGCTGGGTTTATTTATTTCATCTTTTGCCAACAATCTAGTTGTATAGTCTCGTTATCAGACTTCTTGGCTAGGCTTCTTGGCTTATTATGTGGTGTTTTCTGATTGTGTATCAGTTCTGATTGTGCCTGGTGGTTGGTGGCAGTCACCCAGTCTAAAACAGGTACAGCCAGACCTGATTTATAATCAGAAAAAAAGTTTGTAAGCAACCAAAAAAGTCCTGTCGAGGAGCTAGCCTGTGGAGGCTACTAGTTGCCTATGACAATTTTCGTCGGATATTTTGAGCTGACCAAGATTATGGAATACCTTCGAATCCTTCTCGGTCAAACCAAGTTGCGTGCAAAATAATGGGTATGTAACTACGTTGTTCATTTTCCTACGGACAACCGTTCAAGTTTTACTACTTTTATGATATTTGTGAGACATTTTTTTGTGAATTTACGTAAACTTTGTAACATGTTTTGTATAGTGTGAGGGTAAAATTTGCCCGCCTCTCGTATTTGTAATCGAGCAAGTGTTCTTTGTTTCTGGCCTGTCCGCTTCTTCAAATTCAGGAAGCAGGACGGTGACCAAAAACCACATTGTCTTGTTTGTGGGGGAAGCCGAGTGACAAAGGTGAAAAATGGGTCCTGAAATCTCAGCCGCGGATTCATTTGTTGTAGGAACGTGGACGGAAGTGCTGTTACTACTCGATTCTTAATGGTCTGAAGCGGTTATACCTATTCATGTCCCCGCCGCCGAGAAACTTCATATGGATGGGCTACGTCACGCCGCACCGGAAGAAACAAGACACGTACTAGTTGCCACTCCGGTGGGGAGGGGGGTACTACTATAGCGGCTCACAAGCGGAAAATTAACAACGATTACTCTAAGTGATTCATGAACTCTTGCCACAGGCTAAATGTTTTGGCATCTATTTTTTTTTTGTCTCCCCAGTTGACACCAACGTATTCTCCTACTAGAGCAGGATTCACCCCAACAGATATGAGATAGGCCACTTCCAAGAAAGAAACCCTCACCACTGCCCTAGCCCTCCTCCCCTGAGATTTCACTGCTTTCCGGGGCTTCCCCCTTTAAAAATTAATGGCCGTCAAAAAGAGAATAAGACAGCGCTGGAAGGATTTCGGAGAAACGGCGAGACTGTGAGCGTCGTGTATGACTGACGCCTGGAGTCGTTGACCTCTCGGTGTGCAATACTCTTGGGTGTAAAATACAAAGAGCTATTTTCCGGCGGAAGCGGCTAAAAGACGGTTGAATATATATTGAAATTAAGCGTGAAAAGCCATTAGCCATCTACGATTTGTTTTGATCGCTCCTTACTCATCAATCACTGGCCCGGTTGTTCGGGTCTCACCGGAACTAGTCGTTTCTCTTCGGCAAAGGTCGGAAATCCTCCGGGCTTCCGGGGTAGACATAATTTGGATCCATTTTTTTTTTCGCGCGTGCCGCCAATCTGCATGTCAAAACGACGCGCGAAAGTGATGTCAGGGTGATGTCATCACAAAGAAATGACTAGATTTCCCGATTCTTGGGGGTATAAAAGTTGCCCACGTTCTCTCCTCGCCATGAATGAGTGTAGGCACAGACGAGGAAACACCTCCAGTGTAGGGAAGGACGATTTTTACTACCTCCACCCAACTTTTATGCAACTATGGCCAAGTGTACATTCCGTGAGTACTACTACAGGCTCTTTTCCACGTGTTAACCTGCCGCGATTTTTCTTAACATTTCTCGACTTTCTAAGCTGTTTAAGATTTCTATGGATCCTTAGGAAGGGAATTTTTCACGTCTTTGGCGATTTTTACGGTTTATTGTGATTTTAAGGATTTTCGTGTATTTTGTGACTTCTCGTGATTTCGCTTGTATCGGATGCCGATTGCATGTATCTACAACGATTAAGACATTTTTGAGGGCAAAACTATTCTGTAATGTTGTTTACAACAATGTTAATATGCCGGCGTCGTTGTGATCATTTCTACTACCAAAACGCACAACATGTTGCAACGTGCCCATTTTTTATTACGAACATTTCCCGAAAATTGTCGAGGGTAGCCGAACACGTTTACCTGCCTTTCTCGGCGACTCCGCCGCTGCAGTCGCTCTCTTTCGCTCTCCGATCGTATAGAACTGTCACTTTTTTGGCTCTAGTGCAACGTTGGTGCCAAAAAATCGCAGGAAATGTTGTGATTTTTGGCAGCGGGTTGTAGTTAGCGATACTGCACGTGTTACGGAAACCTGTTCGCCGGCGTGTTACGCGCGCCACGCGGCCGAGAGCCGGCGAGTAGTCCCCCGGGTCATGTAGCCGGCCTGCATACCTCCACTTGACGAACGATCGGGCCGGGCTGACAGACTTGTTTGACTAGCTAGCCTCCCCGCGGACTCCTTATCGAGCTAGCGCAGCGCCGAGGCACGCATACATTCATTCGCCTGGGAACAGACCTAAAATAGCACCCCGTGTGGGGAGGATAGAATTACTGCAGCAGCTACATTGTACCGTGGGCGCTGGCTGCGTATACCGCTCCAGCAAGCTCCTACTAAACCGCACGCTCTGTCTAACCCCTAGATTGCCGAGCGGACAACTCCGAGCTCGTTGCGATCGCCCTGCTGCTGCTGCTCACGATGGCCGAGGTAGGCGACTCTAGCCCGATCCCGTCCACAACAACAACCAGATCGGCCACCACGGAAAGAAGAACGGCCTGCGAGCAACTCGACGAAAACGTCCGCATCGTCCACAGACTGTTCCTAACCACGGAAAAATTCTTTAAACACTTCGTAAGTACAAGCCTGATTTCTATTTCGAGAAAATTTTATTCGGTATTTCCTGTCCTGAGTTGGGGCTATTATATCGGGTGCTTTAGACTTGTGGTAGGGAGAAAGGAATGCATGTTCTGTCTTAAATTTCCTTTTCCACCGCGTGCACGTGTTTTCATTGTGTATGGGTGGGCTATAACGACAGAAACATGTGTACATGTACTACAAGAGCCCTGTGTTTAACTACATAGCTACATACACCCGACTGTTTGACGTGTTTTAGTCATGCTCTCCAAGCTGTTGGACTTGTAGTCTGTTGACCTGGTCGCTTGTTGACCCGCCCTTGTTATTTTGTTTGACGTCGTCGGGCGAGAGAGCTAGAATTCCCCTCAGTCATGACCCCATAGGTAAACAGAAATCCCCCTAACGAATCCGGCGACCCGTCACGAAACAAACTCGCTGGCTCGTTTTCAAACTTTTCGGACGACATGTCAAGCGATTTAAGGTGTTAGCTATAATCACTTCCGCCGCCTCTTGCTATGCGGTAAGAACTTGTGACAGTTTAGAAGAATGGGGTATTTTCATGGGACTGATGTGTGTGTGTGGCGGTGGTGCAGCCATTGCGTGATTGCGCCCCCTGTTTTACATCTCGCGTGGTTGTTTTAATAAGCAGTGACAAGCCCCAACCCTCTGTGTACCTAAATTCGGTAACGGCATGGTACCAATTGCGCGAAAAAGCCGCCAGACCATCCCTACTTGCGGTCTGCCTGGCAGGTCTGGCATATATCTGCTCAAATTCCTAACACGATATTTGTGCCACGGTAGACTCAAACCATGCCTTTATGTCTTAATCGCAGAAGCAAAATCAATATACAAACACTTGCTGATATAGTTCTCCTGAACTATAGTCTGTTAATAAGGGGTCAAATCTTACGTAAACAGTGAATTATCTTAATGGCTTAATGTGTACGCCAGTGTAAATATGTCATGCACAGCAATTTGTACAGGGTTTAATAGATGTCAAATGTGACGTAAGGAGTGTCATCCTGTCATGTAATTGCAGAATCAACTCAAAGCACAAGTGCAGTACGACACCATAGCTAAAAGGTGGACATATGATGTTAAATATGTTGTATTTTCTCTCGAAATATGTTCATATGCGCCCATGCGTTTGATTTTTTCATGCCAGTGACTCAAAAAAAGAAAGAATACAGTTGCCAAGCCGGTTATGTTCACGCCATGAAATTGCCTCTCACTTAGTGAAAGCTTAGCTTGTGTTCAAACACGTACCCTCCTACAAGTACCTGGTTTGTCGTGGGAGCGTAAAATCCTTCAAAAAGACGCCCACAAGCTAGAAGAGACGATTGGTAAAAGCAGCCATAGTAATACCACCCCTCCAACATATCATGGCCGGCCAGACAATTTCATGGGGGCGTCGTGGGGGTCTCTGGGTTTGGGATTAATTATTCATGTTTTTCCCGCCAACTGAAAATCTGCGGAGGCTCAAAAAATTTAATCTCGGCCCACTTCACGTCTGGCCCAACGTGAGGGGCCATGGCGTAAACGCGAGACTGGACGGGCCGACTTAGAATATGGTTACACGCCAACAATTCTTCTATTTATTTTCACTCCTCATCAAATTAGAACGCCCAACCCTCTAGCCTGACATTTCTAAACACGCCAGAAATACGCAAAGATGAAAGGATATTCTAGTTAAAGCGAGCAAAACACACCTATAAATTGACAACATCTCCGCCCCCCCTCTTTGAAAGTGAGCCCGTCCTACGAGATCTGAATATTGATCGTGTATTGATTTTGTCGTATGCCCATATAAGGCGAGTATCGGTTGACAAGGAGACAAGGGGAAATATGACAAGGTTCCCTGATTTGAATATCGGAAATATTGGTCTAGAACTCCCCTTCCGCCTGTTATAATGCATTTACAAATAAAAGTTGACGAAAAACCTTTGTAGAAAAAAATAAGATGTAAATGTAACAGTTTATGTGTGTGGAACGAAGACATTCTACCATAGCTTCTTAAATTTACATGCTCAGCTATTACTGTTTCCAACGAGCTAAGGATACAAGAACTATCGATATACCCCCTCCTTTGTATAAAGATCCCATCCGCATTACATACAACCGTATCCAAGTACTACAGTATTCGCAAATACGTCTGACATATATAACAGTCAGAAATATATTCTCCATTTTTTCTGTTTTCTCCCCAGAATGAGCTAAGGTTCGGCAACCCTGAATATTCCAACCGGGACCTGACGCTCCGAGGGCTTCCTGAACTCAGCACGTCCTACACAGACTGGGAGAGTCTAACGGTATGTAACAACCTCTCTAGCTACCTCCCTAGCCTGGTAACCAGACATCGTAGGCTTCGCTACGGTGCTGGGAGTGTTACCTGCCCGCCAAGGAATATTAGCGCTGGCCAGTGGTTTTAATTTTTGTAGCCTGGGTGCCAGACTGTTGCCAGGGCGTCGGCTCTAGGGCCAACATGTCCTCGAGGAAATTTTACCATAAACACCCCTGAACAACGGGGTCTAACTAAAAAGGGCTGGCCCTGAAAACAGTCTGGTATCCAGGCTAGATTTATGGGGACGGTTTCTATTACAGCCTGGTAGAAACTTTCAAAGATAGGCTGTCAGAAAGAAAGACCCTGCGCTCATGGGGCTGGTAAAACACCCCTGTGGAGACTGGCTACCAGGCTATCCCTCCCTGAAACTGCCATCATATCCGTTACTCTGTTAACAACATGATAAGCCGTCTCTCTAAAGTGTAAACATATCCATCACGACTTCGCTGACTTAACAGATAATTAAACGTTCTTGTGATTAGGATGTTTGCCACGTCTATATTTACTTCCGCGCGCGACCCTTTCTTCAGTCGGAATTTTAATCGGGGGTTTATATAGAAATAGTAACCTATCAGAGGAAATATTTCGAAATCTTCTTAATCGAAAGGAAGGTGTTTAGGCAGACTTAAGGGCTCACCTGAAGTAAAAATAGCAGGGAAGAAGTCCAGGTATGTGGGGTATGCCCCGGATAGGAAGTTAGCTATGTACAAAATAAACTCCGACCGGGAAATTCTTCGGCAAAGTTTGTCTACACCGTTAGAAAGACAAGATCATTGTTTGACATTTTCGGATTAGCATGTCTTGGGGCTTCGGCTCAGGTTAGCATTCGCTTCTTGTCCGACAGTTTCTGGGAGACTTTACGAACATATGTGTAGTTTAACCCCATAGATTAACCCTCTAAATGTACGCTCTGTACATTATTGACCCCTGACGTGAACGCTGCAAACTGTACACCGTAATGACAGTGTTTTTGAATGACGCAAAATAACAAACATTAAGTATTTACCCTGCATGGTCAATGTACTGGTAACACGTATATAGATAGTGATGTGAGAGTATGTGCCCCGTGTGTATTCGTGTCAACTGCTGGTATACGTAGCCATTTTCTTTTGGTAGTAGTCCTTTAAAAGAGAACAATTCTGACGTGCATGCTAGATTGGTATACACAAGTCTATAAATAGGTCAGTTCGTCTTTTTAAGGGTGTCTTCTGACGCAAAAACTGACCTATCATTGCTCCCCGACCCGGGACGTCCCATTGTTTGAAACCAGTCGTCCCGGCTTGGTTGTACGTACGTGCTAAGTATAGGTCCTTATGACGGGGGAAGGGGCACGTTTTACAGGTCGCCATGTTATCTAGTGATACACAATGTATCTATTGTCCGGACACACACACCTGTGAAACATTACCTAAAAGTCGGACGATAAGACGAAAAAATGACTATGACATAGCTAGTACTTGTTTCTAATTTAAAGGAAGATTGAAGACATGATATGAAGACAACGATAACAATTTGAACGCACGCATGTCCCTTGATACGATCAAGGAGGTGAAAAGGGACCTCTTTGATAAGATAAAATGAAAGTTTCCCCATGTTTTGTACCCTCTCTTTTTCGCTAACAAAAGAAGCCAAAAGCTAGCCTAGTCTATACTATAACCTGCTTGACATCCCTAAAAGAGCAGTGCGCGATCAGAGCATGCAAGTTGTCAGTCGTGACCATGAATAATCGCACGGCTTGTGTGCAGGATTTAGCCACCATTGTGTGTAACAGCGCTGCAACAAGTCCAGCCGCTGACATGCACAGTGCGCGAACAATTGTGGCTGGAGGGCTCACTGAGTGAAAGCTACTCTAACACGCGCGGACTCTACTCGAGCGCGAAAAGGCTGCGAGCGAAAGTCAGCTCGGATAACCCTGGATACACAGGACTTTGTTTGCTCAACAAGGGAACTGCATAAGCCGGGTGCGACCGTGCCAATCTCTGGGCTCAAAGGGACCTCTATGACGAATATCCCGTTAACTCCAATCACGTTAATGCTTCAGAAAATACAACAAATCCGCTCCCCTTTTTGAAGTGTAACCGAAACCTTTAATTATGTATGTCATGTAATTGATTTAATATAAGAATCTCGTTAAACAACGTCGGCGAAGGCGTCAGAAGTCGATCCAACTTGTCAGGACGGACAGTGTCACAATTGATGCTGATTTAGAGCCTTAACGGCTTGCCTTGAGCACACTGGCCGCCTTATGTCCGACATACACCTTCTTTTGTCGATAAGAGTGAATCAAGACCTCTTCCGGAATGAGAAAGAATGGTCACAATCGATCATTTGGCCATTTCCTGCCAATACAAGGGCTCCTAAGACGAGAAATCCGCTGGAACAACGCCCCTCTTTCTCACCACACCTCCGCCAGCGGTGATTGGCACGTCTGGACTAGCACCAAGCCCAGCATCTCCAAATCTGGTGGTCAACAAAATTACCAAAATTGCTTCCTCAAAAATTGCGGCAAAAATTTCCTTTTGTGAAAGATCAAAGTGTCAGGGGGACAATCACACAACACACCTGGCCACTTGTTCATTGTGAGTTGTATTGAATGGATGAACCTCGATGAAGACCTTTATTGTGTCTTTATGCCCCAACGGACAAAGTACAATGGCCCCAACAGAAAAAGCACAGAAAAATAAACATCATATATAAGATATACTAAATCAAGTTTTTAAGTACTTATTCAGCTTTTTTTCTCGCATAGGAACACATAATGAGAAAATAGGTTTGGTTCGGAAGGTTCTAGTCTGCACACTAGGGCCAAAGTTATCTAGTGTGCAGCTAGATAGATAACTTTGGGCCTATTGTGCTATGGGTCTGGCATCCAGGCTAACCTCTGCTTGGAGAGTAGGACGGTTCTGTCTGAAAGCGTTTGAGCAGATTTTTCACGTGGTTCTCCTGTCTAGACGTCTGGTCCAGTCAGCAGGTTACAATAGCACCGACAAGGTCAAAACAAGGAGGTCAAAACAACCGTGGCGCAGAAAATCCCTTCCTAATAGAGTCAAGATTAAAAACTTAGGCTCAACCGACTAGAATAGTTCTTACTACAGTCTTAAGATAGTATTTGGGACATTGTGACGTCTAAAATTCACAGTAAAAAATATTTTCTGTAGTGTCCAATTTTGAAGGTCACTCCGTCCAAAGTCAGTGCAATTTTTGATGGGGGTGGGTAGTTTCCTTTCAATGATTGCCAGGCTTTGAATAACACACATAGTTGAAAAAAAGTACCATATCTTAAACATTGAAACTTAACATGTATGTGTGTGACTGTGTGTGCATGTTCAAATTGTGAACCTAAACTTGTAAACGACAGAAATGTCAAGACTCGCCCACAAAAACGACATCCGCGGTCAGCCCACCATGTTCGAAATGTCGCACGTTTGTACGCTAACGCTTAACCTCCCAGCGAGAACAGAATATCAAAAGTCTGGAGCGATGTCCCGCCACTAGAAGTGAGAGGTCGGGTGGAGAATTCTAAAGTTTCGTTCCGGTTGCTATTGTCGGGAACTAATGATTTCAGGAATGTCCGGTCGGTGCCGACCACGAGAAGGCATGGCCCGCCCGCCACCCATGTTGGTCTCGCCGTGGTTTCGCCCTGCCCGTGAAAGGACGGTCTATACCACCGGTACTCTCAGGTCTTCTTTCCGCCCTCGGTAAAACTAACAATCTGTTTGATGTGTGAACACCGGCGTTTGAAGATTATATGTCCTGGAAGTTAGCTTTAGCCTTAGAGTGGGAGGTATTGGTTTTGGAGGTTAATTATGAAGGAATTTCGCGTGTGTTTGACTCCGGGCAGGCCAGTTTGTCCAGGACTTTTTAATCCTCTTCGCTATCCAAATCTCTCTACGTCATTGACCTGGGGTTTGGTTCCACTACACCAACACGGGAAGAAAAGTAACAACAGATCAGCCACGGGGACTATATTTAACCGCTTCCTGTACGCACTTTATAAATAGGATTTCAAGTCGGGGAGAAGACTAGCCAAGGACTTACAGTTGAAAGGATTTTGCACCTGCAACCTTAGAAACAACCCAAGCACCGGCCTTTATTTTGTTGTAGACCAGGCTGTTCTTTTTATGTCAAACGTTACCTCTCCTAATTACTTTGTATCCTACTCTATTAGTTTTTTTCTCAGGAAGTCTTAGAGATGTTTTTGTCTGTAACTAGGAAAAATATCCTGAGATTAGCGAACCCATTCACGAGTTTGGGCTGTCCTTGATACATGCATGCATAGGTAAGCCAGCGTGTGTACGTGTGTGTGTGTGTGTGTGTGTGTGTGTGTGTGTGTGTGTGTGTGTGTGTGTTCAGATATTGCATGTGAAATTGTGACTACATTACGCAATGCTGTCATTAGAACTTATGTAAGGTATAATCTTCTTCTGACACGCCATGTGTAATGATAGAGGAGGCATGTTTGAGGATATCCTTTGATAATTCTTCTATCCTTTGTAGATTTTGTCACGAGGCAAAATGGGTGTGTGTAGGTCATTTCAGGTTAGCGTGTTTTTTTTAATCTGATTAAAATCTCCACGTGTAACCTTAAGCGTATGTGACAATGCCTTAAAGGACCGAAAAGCATTCTTAAAACAGACACTCAGAATTATGTTTTGAAATTAACATTTCTTGAAGGTCATATCAAAGTAATATAGTCACGAGCGCCCCCCTCCCCACCCCTGCCTGCCATCTTCCTATGGTTTCGTACGTTTAAAAATGTCCCTGTTGAAAACCTGACTTGCCCTGTCAAACCACAAGTCATGGCGTTTCACCCAGCACTGATATTTGGGGTCGCCAGTCAGTGTTTTGAGTCATGCCGGGTTGTTGCTCGCTTCCGTTCAAAACAAAAACAATCCACGCGCGTGTTATCACCATGTATACACCAGCTATGCCAGAGATCTTAATCCCGCGCCTTACGTCCGTCCGTAAAATGTTTTTGTCGACGAAGAGTCATCGCACGTGTCTTGGAAGGAAGGAGGACGTCTTAGAAATCATAAGTGTGTGTGTAACCTTCTAAAGGTCATAGACATAGAACACACTTCCCCTGTGTTGTTGTTTACCACTGATCCATATCTTGAAGCTTACAGGATAATACTGTGTTAAAATGTCATGTGTTAAGAAAATCAGGACCATGTCGCTATTCGAGAATATTAGTATCATGAAAATATTGTTATTTCATGGTCAGATTCTAGGCAGACGGGATGTGTTTAGTATCCAGACCATGTCGTTTTTTGTCTATATTTTGCGGTCGAGTGACCTGTCGAGGTTCTACGGCATTGCTTGTAAACAAGGACAATGTTTTCGAACCGAACCGTGAGATTCTCTGCGTCACAACAAATGCCACTCTCTGTATATGTAAACTCCGGTTTGTTTTCTGTAAATACACACGACAGGTAAACTATGCCGCTCCGCGTCCGCCGGCACATGGCCTGCTGATCGGTAAACAAAGGGACGACGAAGAGATGTCAGGATGTGTGACACTGTCGTAAAATATACGTGACCAGTTATTGTCTTTATGAAGGAAACGCGTTGTGCCCTCCTTCCGGCGCACGTGCGAGCGAAGGTAGTTTCCTTGGCCCAAATCCAACATTCCAAGACGGTCAAAAGTCTTCCTACAGGTGAGAGATGAGAGCAACGACACCGAGTTTTAAGGAAAGGAACAGGAAGTGGCCCAATCGTCCCTGTCTTTTGGCATATCTAACATTCCTCACCTGCATACTCGACATATGTAACATTTCTCACCTTCTCAACTATAAAATCTCCTGAAGCCTTGAGGCTTATACTGACAGCATACTTACATATATTATATCAAACGAACAATAGAAAGAATCCAGTGCGACATAATGTTAAGGTGTAGACTGGCAATCAAAGAGGATTTTTCGCTAAGCCTAAGGTGCGTACTGTGTAGCGTTTGCATAGCTGAAGTCGTCATAGTCACGAGTTATAGGTGCGGTTACAAATGCGGTAACTCTTACAAATGCAGAGGTATAATAGTTCAAACTAATGGGTTGGAAAAGGCCAATTTGGGGAGGGGGGTTCTTTGGGAGTTTTTCTGGATCGCCAAAAATGTTTGCCCTTTGACCACTCCTTCGTAATTACTTCCACCAAGTTCTATTTAGAATCCCGACTTCCTACCTCAATTGAACGTACCCACATTTCAACATTCATTGCATGTTTATGCTTGTCAAGATTATAAATGTGTTCCCCTGAATGCATGCATAGTTTTAATTCCTTGCGTAGTCGTATTGACCCATAGGTCAAACCATCGCACGTGTCTATTGTTCTAATAGCAGTTATATTGAGCGCCACACCCCCTACTATTTGTTGAATCATACTCAACATGGCCCGACGCATAGTTTACATTATTTGTTTGACCTTAATGGTCATATCATGCCGTTCCGATGGATCTTGACTTGAAGTTGAACTAAGGTCACATTCTGCCCCCCCCCCCCCCCCCCCTTCCCTCCCCACTTCCCATTTATCTGTCGGCGAACTGGTACAATCGTCCTTGTTACCAGCATTCCAGACTATTGTCAGGGCCCACACAGGCCAGCTCTTCGGCGCTGAGGCCGACATACCCCCGAGGCACCTTTGCCCCAACCCCCCTACAAAAGCCATTAAGTAACAGTTGAATTCGGGCAGGTGAAATCGCCGGAGTGGGGTAAGTGAGCCAGGCGGGGATAGGAGCTTATAGTACCGATGGATCCCAGCCTGAAGCCCGGTTACCAGGTTACCGTCTTCGGTAGCCTGGATTCCCGACCCATTGCCCAGATCAGGCTGTGGTATAATTTCCTTGGGGGCATGTTGGTCCTGGAGCCGAGGAGCTGGCCTGTGTAGGCCCTGGAAACAGTCTGGCACCCAGGCTACCGAATTGCTGGCCTTGAAAGTAATCGCATTATGTTGTTAGGGCCATTTGCAAACAAGAAACGCACAAAGTACTGTAACAAATTGGGTTGTAATTATCGCATTCAGTCATCACTATCACTTGTGTCAGACAACTTTCTCACAATGGCCCATGGATTATCGTCTGCAGGTCATGACGTCATGACAAAGCCAATCCTGCCTGGGATAACGCATCTTCTGACGTCACCTAATTATGTCAGTAGCATGCAGACCAAATATGGTCAAATCGCCAGTGATGACGATGACCGTTCTAAGAATTCCCAAATTTGGTGATGTTCTATCTGACAACTGGGATTTTCCTACCATCCAAATATGGGCATGTCACAGCTATGAAGCCCTCTAGCAGTTTCCTGGTATCTCACAAAAGTGATGGTACGAGATCACGCGCGCTCTCGCCTGTCTGAACTCTCGCGAGATTACAATCCAAAATGGCAACATAAATGTTGTAACCATAACGGTATACCATGTCATTGAAATGTTAAAGATAATTTTGCACCTCATATAATAAGAGATGTTGCCAGATCACGCGCGCTCTCACCTGTCTGTGCGTTCTCGCGAGAGTACTAGTACATCGCAAAATGGCGAGGGTAACCATAGTGATATAGAACAGATAACTTACGACGTCTGTTTTCTCCTCCCGTTGTTCTACAGAGTGAGGTACGTCTGACGACCATGCGTCACAACCTGCACCAGCTGTACCCGTTCCTGGACGTGCTTGAAGTAGACGAGGGCGAGGCTGTGGTGAGAGAGGCCGGCAGGCTGGAGGAGAAGTTGTCTAGGCAACTACAGAACGTCCTGTCGCACACGAGAAGCTTGATGCGCGCCATTAGCACCACGGTAAGGAGCTTAAAGTCTTGATTGGGGGGTTCCAAGCTTATGTATCACTCCGGTTTATCTTTGTCCGCGTTTTATTGTAAGGTTCACAAAGCCAAAATAGAATAAAAACGACACTACTATTGACATTTACTGTTATTTCTGAGCACATTTTTGTCTTCATTTCATACTTGAAGCGTTTGAAATAGCCCAGAAACAAGCTACGCGAGGAGTCCCTATATTTTTGGTACCACCAATAAATAGCTACATCCAGATACGAAACAATCAACCGTTTTCCATCAGCGAAATCGTATTTTTGCCTCACAGGTATCAGTAATGTATGCTAGCTATGGGATAGGGTGACCAGAAAATTTACTTCGCAAATCCAGTTTTACTGCCCTGAAATCGCTTTGGGTGCCTTTAAAAGAAATAAAGCGTCCAAGTAGGACATTGATACATAAATACACGCCTCTAGTTGTTGCTAAGGAGCACTGACACAAAAAATGACATCAAATTAGGTCAGATAAATGAATAACATCAAAGTCAGACCTATTTCATTGAACACATGTTTTTTCTTGATAGTTTCCAAGTTAATTTAGTCTGTACATGTATGCGTTCACAGAACACAACTTGGTCCTTTGTCACATGCCAGTTGTTATGCGATAATGAAACAGGCACAGAGACAGAGGAGGTATGGACAACAGTAACAATTGTGGCCTGCTTTGGTGTGGAAATGGGCTCTACTGTTGTATAATGCCTTCCAGTGTACGTAATAACTAAATGCGGTGTGGAAAGAGGGAGAGGTGTAGGAAATACTTTCAAGTATAACTTAAAAAGCCTGAACAACTTCTAGGCTTAAGGTGCAAAGCATGGGAAGACGAAGAAAACAAAGCGCAATAACTTCAATAACAGCTCAAACCTAACTTGAAGAACCTGGGATGACTTTGCGTCAATTTTGTAAAAAAAAAAAAAGAGGGAAGATTGCAAAGTTTCTGTCTGATTTGTTATCATAGAAGTTGCCAGTATGCTAATTTGTTCTTTGTTCTATGTTGATACAGATGCACCTGATGAATATTGAGAACGATGAGACCGACAACGCGACGCCGGCGCCCGTACACCTCTCCGAAACGCCTTCCGAATACGACCGCAGTCTCCGAGACCACATTATTATACGAGACTTCGTGGACTTCCTCAGGAGAGTTCAACGGGACTTCATGAAGCTTCGGTACAACAATGGCTGCCGCAGGACGACGCGAAGCCCAACTCACACCGGGAGACGGTCGTGACGTCATCAAGTCGTGAGCGCATCCGAGTCGCGCATCTGATGACGTCATAAACCCGCCAAGGAAAGCGACCATTGTTAAATCCCGTGCCAACGTGAAACAAAAGAAACTGTAGAGTATTTTCATGCGGGTAGTATAAGCAGTAATTCCATTCGCAGGATAACTTTTAATCTGTTCCATACCGCATCAGCTTTGACGTAATCCAAAATGGCGGCCTCACAGCTGCCTCTTTCTCACGCGACGTTGTGTTTGAACTTTGAACCCTGGTTGCCGGGCAACCATCCCTTCGAAGGGTATCTAGTACCTGTTTCCAAAGTGTGTTTGGTAGTGTACTGTATTTTGATACTGTTAAGGGTTTAAAACGGAATTTTGTATATTTTTTATACTTCTCATGAAATGTGCGAAGTTTGTTGCATAGTGATCCAGACACACGCTATTATAAATGCTGCTAGTTAGGACATGATGTGAGCGTGTGCAATACGTATGTCGGCATGACATAATATTTATTGTGTATCATAAAACACATTTAGCTATAGCAAAATCTTATATGGAAAACACAATGTATACTGGGTGCTACCAACTTATTGTGCCAGAGAATATTAAAAAATATCAATATTTAAACAAAGATAGATATCTATAAAAATACTTTACTACACTAGTTGAATTGTACATAAGATAGAAGTTTTGTGGTAGGATTACGGTTAAGCTTATTTATTGTGTGTGTTTTTTAATTTATTCTATCCATAAGGTTATGCTACTTTTCATTCAGTTATACTTCTGATATTTAATTTATCACGTGGTTTCATAGCAACTTTGACCTTGTTTTCAATGCTATTTATTACTATTATTTATCAGATCCCCCTGTACTTATTTATACCAAAGAATTTGAAAACCAAAGTATCGTTAAAATGTGTGTAATTCTACAGTGAGTTGATTGAATAAAGAGGTTTTTTACAAGGACTCAAACATTTCCTCGTCTTTTCATGAACAATTAAATGACGATAAATATTTATGAATACCACGAAATATATAACGCCGTAACCATGCTACTGAGTAAAAAAAAGTTATTAAAAAGAAGACTATTAGGTAAACAAGTATGAAATCCTTTTGATGTGGAAAAAAAAGATGGCTAGAAGACTTGTATGTATCTAATACTAGTAATAGTCATATCCATGTTAAAGTTCTAGTCAACGCACTATTTTGTTAAAAACTTTATTTAGATGATATCATGCCCTATTAAACGGACATTCAACGTGGGAGTAGTTCACGAATCCCTCCCTTTCCCCTGTTAATTGTAAAGTTAATCATATACTTTCGGGTCTAATTCCTTGCTGAGTGTTCTTAAACCATCTCGTCTGAACTTTGGCGCCTGCCTTCAAGGCATGTCCATCATCAAAGACTATCGAACAGAAGTGAATCAGAAGAAGGCCACCCCCCCTCCTCAACACCCCCTCTATCTTTGGGCCAATTATTCGTGCCCCCCCCCCCGTACACCCCCTCTTTAATCTTTTAAAACTCCAGGCTATGTGACTAAACTCTCTGTTCTGATTCCAATTAACGACCTGCTGCCCTGCCCCTCCCCCTCCTGACTCATCGAACCCAATCAGCCGCCGCCATCTTGTTTCGTTCAAGGTCAAAACATTGGGCAAGCATGGGAATAAACTTCAATTTAATTCAATTTTATGAATTTAATTCTTGCCAACATATCGACATTGCAGATATACATTTTTTCAAAGGTAGCCTGCATTTCGTTGATATTTATAAATTAAAATACAAATTAACACATATAACGCTATAAGTTACATAACGTTATAAACTGTGCATCCAAGACATGACAGGTCTGTCTATGCCACTATTTCCAACGCCATATATGGAGCTAGGCTTTCGTTGTGATCCCTGACACGACGTATAACCAACGTCACTGTACATGCTGTATGGCCTTCGGCTAGTTGTCTTCAAAGATCTTGTTCTCCAAATTTATTCATTGAAGTTCAAGTTAAAGTTAAGCCCCCCATTGTACTTGCCCGTCGGCTGGCTGCGTCATGTTTCGACACCCCCCTCCCTCTTCAGGGAAAGAAATTTTTGGATCGATATCTAAGTGGATTAAAACATGCTCCTGTACAAAATACGCCCTCTTGGCCATTCCATATACAAATCTAAAGGTGACACAGGCTAGGTTCCCAGATTCTTGTCTCTGAGCGTTTCGCAATGATTACTTTAAGATAAGCACAACCTGTAACAAAGCACAGCAGGTGTATTGTTGCTCCTACTCTCCAAGCAGAGGTTGGTGGGGACTTCCAGTACCAAGGCTTGATTCCAGCCGTTAGTTAATGTACTTAAATTCTGCCAATGACGTCGCCGTGAACACTTTTAAGGCCACAGTCAGTTTTAGGCAAGAGCTTGAAATCCAAAGCAAGATGTGAACATAGATGTAGTAAGGTGGTGTAAGTGTACTTAATACTATATAGTACTGCGCACGTCCCCTCCCCTCTATACACACACACACAAACACACACACAGACACACACAGACACAGACACACACACACACACACACACACACACACACAGAGAGAGAGAGAGAGAGAGAGAGAGAGAGAGAGAGAGAGAGAGAGGAAGGGAGAGAGAGAGAGAGAGAGAGGGAGCTATCCTTTTCTCCAATAATTGCTTCTTTTTGCCATATTACAAGTATTACAAGAGTACATCTAATTTTTGCAATGTATAGTCTTGATGAAGGCGATAATTGTGGTTTATTGGTATTGAAAAAAGATAAAATTTCTCTCAACCGAGACCCACTGGTACCGCTAATTGGTTTCCTACAAAGTATCTTTCCCTACAAGGTGGTCCGGAAACCGCGACAAGTGCGGGGTAATTGGGCACACGTTTGCGTCATTCCACAGCTGACCTTTTGACCCCAAGGCCGCTCGTTGTCGCCAGGTGTCGCCAGTGGGGGTATTGGTTACGTAACTGTGGAAGTGGACGGGACGGGCACTCTTGGAATTCTTGAAATACCTCCGTAAATAAACGATCTTTTACCAAGCAACGGAAATCGATTAAAACAAGTAACCGCGTCATTTAATAGCACTTTTAAAGGCATGTGAAGAGCAAATGACGTTTGTCAAATGTTACGACGATTCTCATAATTCGACCGGATACCCTAACACCACCACATTAAGAACATGAGAAAGAAAAAGAAAGAAAAAAATAAAGATAACGGTGATTTTAAGAAATCTGTCAGTTATTCATACTTCAGATGTCCAGTGTCCAAGACATGCTTAATTAAGAAGCCGTCAGCTCAGTAACACGTTGTTTTCATGTGTCAGTGTTATACATGTAGTACTAATATGATGGAATTATGAAAGTTGGTGTTAGAATAGCAACACTTAAGTGTTTTCCAGATTTGCTGTGACAACAGCGCCACAAACAAGCGTGTTGTTGCACGTTTTGTCTCTCATATGACTGTCCAGACAAAAGTACTTTGTCCACTGACCACTCTACAAATCACTAGTGTATAGAATCACCCCCTTCCTTTCCAAGTGGTTGTCCAAGCTGCCACACTCCACCCAAACTTTACACCGTCCCCATGACACATTGACGCATTTATCTAACATTTTCTCCCGTTCACACGCTTGGAATTACCTAAGTACACAGCTTACTAACAAAAGGGTGCGTTTAAGTGTCTTGTTGTCCATTTACGCACCTGTCCGAGTGGTCGTTACTCCGTTCGCGATCGATGGTTTGTAAACTGTGGATAATTGGGAGTTTCCTGTTGGGAAGAGACCACCAGAGGTGACCTGTTATCGAGATTACGACGGGAGGAATGTGTTACATGAAGGGTTGGATAATGAGCTGTGGTATCAGGGCGGAAAGAAGAGCTTTCCTTCCCGTGGAAGCACCTGCTACAAGACCGGACACTGATCTGCAGGACCACCTGTAACTGACCGGTCTCTGCCGGACAGACCACCTGCATCTATTACAACCTGATTTACTGACAATTAAAGGTATCCAATGCAATCTTAAGGCAGCAAAACAAAAAAAAATATTCTGGATGGGGAAATCTGTCTGATATTGACATTTACTGAGATTTCTTAGCACATTTTCGTCATCATTTCATACTTGATTAGCTTAGCGTTCGAAATAGTCCAAAACAAGCTACGTGAAGAGTCCCGTTATTTTTTGGCACCACCAATAAATAGCTAGAACCAGCCTACGATACGAAATGAGAAAATGTTTTCCGTCAGCGACAGCTAGCATTTTTGTCTCACGAAGGGTTGGATAATTAGTATCAAGGCGGAAAAAAGACCTTTCTTTCCCATGGAAGCTCCTGCTACAAGACCGGACTCTGATGGCAGGACTCTGATGACCACCTGTAACTGACCGGTCTCAGACGGACAGACCACCTGCACCTATTGCAAGCCGTTTCCTCGACACTAAAGTTTGTCAACCACATACTTCTAGCAAGTGTGTGAAACACTTTCACACTTGTTCGCACATTTGTCAACGGTACACGTAAAAAAAGTTTTATTGCGAAACTAGCTTTTCATCGATCTAAACCTTAGATATTGGATTCCCAACGAAATAAATACATACCTACAGTGGATGTCACTCGAAAACAGAAGAAAAATGTCCAGATTATGCATGATCACGATATACAAAATGACTAATACTAATGACTTATACTAATACAAATGTGCGTACTGCTTATTATCTAACAATCTAATACCGCTCAGAAAAGGACAAGAAATAATTATGTATTGAAGTTCCAGCGTTTTCAATCAAAGATCGAGGTCTTCAAAAACTCGTGGAGTGGAACCGAATACAACAGAGCATGATATCCTCACTAGATAGATATCTTTAAACAACGCTTACAGTTAGATGTGCAAAGGTTAGGTGTGACAGGTCTTTCAGTGAGCACGTCGGCAGAACGTACTGCGCCTGCGCGAAACCCGTAATATATTGTGCATAGCACTTCGGCAGAACGTCTCATATAAGGTCGAATTCGCGTACATAAGGGTGACATCCCGTCTGTAGTTTTCGGATGTTGTGAAGAAAAAGATATGGTCTGCAACAGGCAAAATTCTGGTGCAACGTTGACCAAAAATCCAGCGAAAATCCAGGTTTTGCGCAGGCGCAGTACGTTCTGCCGACGTGCTCTTTCAGTGTAATATAAGGCATATAACCAGCTGCTGCCGCGCCACGTGCCTGCAAAGCTGTTGTGTTAAGCTGAAAGCGGTTATACGGACTATAAAAACACAGATGTCAACCATAAAATCATCTTCGTTTGGCCACTTATTCCTAGAAGAAGAAGAAGAAGAAGATCCCCGTTCAACTCCATGCGAAGCATAGGGGTGGTGCCCATCTCCATTTCTGTAGCCCTTGGGCCACACAGTTGTGCAATCACTACAGCAGGGGGCTAGCCCGCTGGTAGTGTTGTGTGTTTGACCTTCCCATACTCTTTCTCATAGATGCTGAGTGCCAAGCAGAGAAAGCAGTATGTACCATTTTTAAAGTCTTTGGTATGACCCGGTCGGGGATTGAACTCAGGACCTCCCGGTTACAAAGCGGGCACTCTTCCCGATTGAGCTATTCCTAGAAGAGCTCGATCTATATAAAATATTGGCCCAACGTTAATAACGTTGAATCATCACGAGATTATGATGGGGGTTTCGCAGAAATCACGGAGCCGTCCGCTCGGGGATTTGCTGATTTATGACTGAACTGTCACTGCCCTTTGTGTCCGCAGTGTGGCGCCACTATCCAGACGAGAACATAAGTCATGCCGCGAACAGGTCACGAATTGGGGAAGTAGGCCGAATACTAACATCACAAAGACATACTAGTACCAATAGCTTATCTAGATTCCGTGAGCACGTCGGCAGAACGTACTGCACCTGCGCAAAACCTGTAATGTATTGTGCATAGCACTTTGGCAGAACGTCTCATATAAGGTTGTATTAGAGCATATAAGGTTGACAGCCTGTCTGTAGTTTTCAGATGTTGTATAGGAAAAGATACCGTCTGCAACAGGCAAAATTTTGATGCAACGTTGACCAAACATCCAACGAAAAACGTGAAAAATCAGGGTTTTGCGCAGGCGCAGTACGTTCTGCCGACGTGCTGATTCCGTGTGGCATACCATGGTGCCCTAAAGATGTTGCTTCATGTTAGTAGACGGACTAGCAATAGCCTCTTATTCGCTACTAACAGGATCGACACATCCGATGCCAGACTCAGAAAATTGTCCTACTCCTTTGTTACCCGGCTTCTCCACAGTGATAACTCCATCATAGCTACACTCATACACTCCGACACTTCTGGAGACACCATGTCAATCTGGTCTTTAGATTGTAACTTTTTTTAGGTATTGTTTGTATGTTTGCTTGTGTTTGTGTGTATGTATGTATAAATATGGGCCAGGTGCCTGAAAAAAATAAAGATTAAATAGAAGTACCCTCCCCCAGAGCTTAACTAGAAATAGAATGGTAGTTGCCATGTCACTGTTACTTGTCTAATAAAAATAGTATTACTTTATGTCACATATATATTCATTATTAGTAGTAAGAGTTAGAACCTTAGATTAGTAGAACTCTATGTTAGCATATGGTTTTATACCATTCTTCAATACATTCTGTACTCATTGCCCTTGTCAGTTTGCAATTAGCCCTCGGGCATGAACTAGACAAACCTTCCATCGAAAAACAAATCTGTTCCTTTATCTCTACTATAACTGAAAAGCAAGGAGAAGTTGAATTTATCTAATGTTAGTTAGTTTTATTTTGTATCTGTTAGCTGTATCTGTTCATCATGTTTTGTTGTGACCTGTACTTAGCCCAGTGTGGCAAAAATGTGCAATAAAGGTCGTCATTCATTTAAAAAAAGTTATTATTATTATTACGAAATACCACAAAGAAATCCCTATGTACAAGAGCCATTAGCGGATTTTGTGCGTGTGTGTGTGTGTGTGTGTGTGTGTGTGTGTGTGTGTGTGTTGTAATAACATGCATGTATGCGCATTGTTAATGAATGAATGAAAGACCTTTATTGTACGTTCATGCCGCGACGGGCTAGGTACAGGTCAAGACTTCACAAACACATAACAAAAATATTACAGAAAAGTGGAGACAAAAGATACACTACTTATATCCGATCATTATTAGTATGGGGCTTAGCAGTATAACAGAAGGGAAGGGACGTAAAATAGATGTGTTGTACTGCAATAGCTGTTGTCATTGCTTTTAGTATCATTTTATTACGGCATAGTTTCCGAGAAATCGTTCTCCCAAGGCCGGAAATACGATGATAATAGTGACACAGATTACCTGTTGAGTTAAAGCAGAAACCTCGTACCCAGATTCATTACGCCGTGTGCCCTGGGTTCGAGATGCCCACGCTTTCTATGATCTCCAAGCAGATGTGATGAGAAGAGAGTGGTGATATAACGTGTTAAACAGAGTCAGCTTCTGTATCTGTATCTGTATATGTATTGCCGGTATAACCGCCCTTTGGCGTAACACACCAGCTTCGCAGGCACGCGGCGCGGCGGCAGCTGGCTACATTACACCGAACGACACGTTACACCTAACCTTTGAACGTCTAACTCTAAACAATGTTTAAAACTATCCAGTGACGATACCCCTGCTATACTTGGTGGCAGCGAGTTCCACTCTATGATAGTTCTAGGGAGAAATGAGTTTTTGAACACGTCAATCCTTATTTGGTTGATAACTCTGGTATTTGAAGGCATGACTATTTCTTGTTCTTTTCTGGGTTTATTCGATGTAATTGTTCGTGTATCGCTTAACGCTTATTCAGGCCCAGAAATTATTCTATGCAGCTCTTACACCGACATATAGCGAACAGCGATATTTTGTCCAAGTAGCGACCCTGCCTCTGGATCGAGAGGTTGGGAGTTCGAATCCCGGCTGTTGTCGCTCACCTGACATGCACGCTACTGAAAAGGGTTGTAGTCCTTGGGATGGGACGTTAAGCTGTGGTCCACTGTACATTGTACTTGTTGAAAAGAGCTAGGGGAATTTCCCTGGTACAATAAACCTGTAAATACTGTACATGGTGTAAACTGGATCAAGATCGCTTTCTACTTTAACAGCTGCCTTTTCTAGATCCCAAACTGTACACGTTCATGACAGTACACGTACATGTGTATACCTGTCTGGCCTTTTACATACTGTGTAGCGTGCGCCATCTAGCGGAGTGATTGTCAATGTCAAGCATACGATCATACGTGTGTTGTTCAACCACACTGCCGTCACAGAGGTAAGTTTTGACTCCTTCAAGTTTTTGGCGTATAAGCTCTCCGACGTCGGGCGTATTGCTTATCTTTACACTTTCTGTATGTACTAGGTAATCAATAAACTCATTTTGAAGTGAATACTAGATTTTTTTAAATGGCTGTGTCGATTTTGAATGATTTACTCGAAAGGAGGAGGGGCTAAAACGATATGTTACAGTCAAAATCCCCTATTTGTTCATTTTTCTGCTAACATATTCACGATTTGAGTTACTATGTAACGTGTTTCAACATATTTCTTATATATAGTTAATGTCTTGTTTTATCAATTAAAACGTCTTAAACATTGTTGACGTCTTTTTAAAGCAAAATAAAGGTTAAGTGCGGTAGAACAGGCTGGTTAAAGATCAGCCTTAGTCCCAAGGCACGGATACGTAGTACCTTCATTGTGACGGACGCTTATAGTAGAGGAACCGGTTTTGTTAGTAAGGCCTGTTCATAACAATTGAACTTAGCCAGGTCAAAGTTTATTTACATGTTAGCGATAGCCAAAACAACATTGTTCATGTGAAAGAAAGGAAATTATGACTACTAGGGGGGGGGGTTGTAAAGGTGTATGATTCAAGAGTCTACAATTCATTTCTTGATTCACACATAACTACGTACCTTCTAGCGGCGGTGACGTCGAACTGCAAGCTTACATGTATCCTTGTTGTGAAAACTTTGAAATAGGATAACTACAGAAGTATATATGCTTGCCTTGCCTTTTAATGATATGTTTTGGTAGTGCATAACTTGTTATTTCCACTACATTTCAGTAAAGTATCTACAACATGGTTCACAGCGTAACAGTGTGGAAAATATTTGGCAAAACTTGCCAAAAATTAGCACATAAGAGAGACATAATGTACAAACTCGCCGCCGTGGTGTGTCTCGGGAGTTTGCTTTTGTTCTACCAATGGCATCACGTCGCCTCTACACGTTATGTAAACTCCATCGCGACAACAGGGTCGAATCAACAAAGTATGGAGACTAGGGAAACGATTACATCGATACAAAAGAAAGGAACAGTCACGTGGAGAAACAGAACGCTAAGGTACTTAATTTGTAGTTGCAACATATCTAAGATATTGGGCAACAGGCAACACCATATCATTTATAGTTATAAATTCAAAATGTTGCCTCCATGAAAAATACATTCTTCTACCGTTTACTAAGTTATTTGATAGTATACTACTGACAATCTTTAACTTAAATCCTTAACTTTAACTGTCAATCTAAAATAATATAAATCAAAGTTGAAAAGTTCTGACTGTCTTTTAGGCGAATATATCAAAATTTACAGACTCCAATCGGTATCTATGCAATCGGTGATTCTACCAGATCGGAGTCTCTATCCTGACATATGTATGATCTGTGCAACTTTTCCTCCGTCAGCCGTCTGGAAGAGAAACACACATGTGACTGTTCCAAATCCATGTCCAACCTGCACGCAGCGATAGATGACGATGAAAGGGCTGCGTTCAAACAACGCCGACTAAAGGAACTCAAGAAATACAACAAAAGGTAAGAAAAATCTCCAATAAAAATGTCCCTGCAATTCCCAAAACAAGCTGATAGAGGGCGCAGATCTATACCACTCTTTTTTCAAACCCCAAAGGTATTATTTGTAACCTAAACTTCATGACCATGTCATATCCCGAAGAGAACATATAAAAACCAAATGTTTCATTGCAGTGTAATAGACAGCTTATAATAATCACCCTTGTCCTTCATTTTCCCAACATCTACACGTACGAGCATTGATATTTTGATTATTGTTAAATACATAATTTAGATAATCTGCACTGATTTCGTATACTTTATCGTCCATATCACCAGATGTAAGCCCGTTGTAAGAGCCAGTGGCTAGTTGTCCACCCCTGGTTGTATGTCTTTCATAGCCAAAGCACTAAAATAAAATTAAAAAATATTTTGCAATAATGTTACGATTCAGGCTGGAGTCGTCGCAAGAAAAACTGTATGTAGTCAAGGGGTCGGTTCCACTTAGTTACCCTGTCAGAGGTTTAACAGTCACTCCGGAAGGCACCATTATAATTCCAGGTATGAAAACTTTGTTGATTTTTCGAATGCTTTTGATAAAAGAAAAATTCACATTTGTTCAATCAATGACTGTATCCAATATGACGAGTTCGACCGAAAATTTATGGTGAGTTCCTTCTTTGTGTTGCATGGATCAAAGCTAAACTTTACCAATATGTAACACTGTTTGGTTTGGACCTGAAATAAGACGCAAAATGGAGGAAAATGATTATATTTCAAAGATAACAGGCATGGATTTACTTTTTTGTTATGTTTCTACATTTTCAGGCCTTGAAGTGTTAGATTCAAAAGAGAGACAAGAATATAAGGTAGACATCCTTGTTTAATATATGTTTTACAACTACATGTACTAAACATAACGGCTAAATCAAAACAAGTATATCAAAATAAACAATCTAAAGGAATAAAACCCACTTTAACAGCCAAAGATGAGACAAACATTTACTTTAAGTTTCTTTCTCGTTTCTTGGCAGATTCAATTAGATGCATCCAAGTATGGTACACTTGACGTCACTGCCGAAGTTTCCGAAGTACATTCGGAAGGACTCGGAGAGAAGTCGTTGACCATTCGGAGCCGAAGTTTGCCGAACGTCAACCATCAACTCCAGTATGTGGTGTACTCCAACACGGTGTATGACGTAGGAGCAACAGAAATTAGTAAGTTTTTTAAAATCATTTCAAGAAAAACAGAAAAAAGACACTTATACGCAAAATAGATGGTCTTTTTTTTAGTTTTAATATATATTGGTAAATAACACAGTTTAAACGTTTACAACTAAGAAAAGTTGTAGAGGGTATAAAACCTTTCCCACGTTAAAAATTGACTTGTCGACATTTTTGCTGTATCGTCAAGTTATCTGACAACATGTCATTTGAGCAATGGGTCAAAGGTGGTTGGAAGTGTATATCGTCCCCCGTCTCGGTATCAGATTGGGTAACTTCTTAGCGTTTTAAAACCTTAACAATCTCTTTGATAGTATTATAGTCGTTTTATATTTGCAAACAACACACGGACACGAAGTGATAATCATAAGAATAGAAATTGAATTTAAACAAATGAGAGGTAATCATTATCTGTCGATAGTTAAGTTTAGGTACTTGGCGTACGAAGTGAGCATCCCTCTCCGCATCCAACCTCCCAGCGTCCCACTTCTGTACGATCCAGGACCAGGTTCGTGTTACTTCCTTATGAATTTCTTAATTAATTATCCTTTAGCCTAATCAATTTCTCACTGATGATTTTGTTTCAAAATGTATTGCTGCTATAATTGGCATTTGTGATTATGGTTGTATTTTAGACAATATTTCTAGGGATAAATATACAATGTACTTGTGTATACAATGACATTTCAATTTCAATTAACTCACGTGCAATACATTTCAATTTCCGAAACGCTGATGATTTCGTTTCAAACTGTATTTCTGTATAATTTGCATTTGTGATTATGGTTGTACTTTTACTGATAAATATACTTGTGTATAGAATAACATAGCAATTCCAATTGACTCACGTGCAAGACATCTTGGATCGATTTTAATTTCCGAAACTCTTAAGATTTTGTATCCTTTATGATGGCACTTTCCTTGAGTATTGAGTAACGTCAGCGAAACTGTAATTTTGTCCCCTAAAACAGATGGAGACATCGCCTCCAAAGTGACCGTCATCACCAAAACATTTCTCCGGTATGCTTCCATACGAACCCTGCTGACCAGCATCCGGGCATTTTATCCAAACATCCGGGTTATTGTCGCTGACGACAGTCGTCCGATAGAAAACCTTCAGGGAGAGCACGTCGACCATTTCGTTATGCCGTATGCTATAGTAAGTGGCATTTGCTCTGAAAATAGAAAAGCTCCCAGTTTTTTTTTATTAGCATCACCACGAATGTTATATCACCAAAAAATGTTATATTCTTGGGAGTATTTGCAAGTATCGGTGTAACGGTGTTTGTGGATTGCTATTAAATTTGATATGTGGTCAGTTCTTGACCTTTTGAAGAAATCATTAGATTTTGGGCCTCCTGGCGGCTTTCCTTGATACTGCAGCATAACTTGACATGCTATAGTCACGAGTTTTGGGTAGTACATAGTCCTAGTTCTCGGAAATTCAAAAGAAGTGACATAACTATGGGCTCTCTAGCAGCTGTCTTTGGAACTGCAGGGGGCGTCTAGTTGTAGACTTTGAAACATAATAACAAACTAAGGAATGAATGAATGGATTTCATGATTTTTGGCCTGTGGTTAACATTGGTAAAGGTTAATAATATGTAGAAAATGATAATTATGGCTTTATTTGTAAAAACACTTCATAATCGTCCATCGTCATTCTTCCCTTCAGGGTTGGTTTGCGGGTAGAAATCTGGCCGTTTCCCAGGTGACCACGCCCTACTTAGTCTGGGTTGACGACGACTTCGTTTTCGGAAAGTTGACAAAGTTAGAAAGACTCGCCAATGTCCTGGACAACACAAACTTGGACTTGGTAAGTTGGCATGGCTTGACGTCAGAGTCACCTTCTACGTTGCATATGTATCTTCATCTCTTTTTTGACTTAAGCCTATAGCGCAATATATACCCACAAGGGAACAAAGAGCTATGGTGCTCAATGCACAAAATCGTAACTTTTGTGTTAAATTTACATACAATATTGTTACATTTTTACTGACAATTCATGCAATATTTTACTCTTCATACATGTGTTTACATTGCAATGACTTTTCCATAAACACATGTATGGTCTGTGTGTGTGTGTGTGTGTGTGTGTGTGTGTGCCTGTGTGTGTGTGTGTGTGTGTGCCTCTGTGTGTGTGTGTGTGCCTCTGTGTGTGTGTGTGTGTGTGTGTGTGTGTGTGTGTGTGTGTTTCCGCATATTTGTGGTCAACATAACTAAGAAGGTCTTTATGGATTGTGATGATATTTGGTACGTGGGTAGGTCTTCGGAAGACTAAGGTCAAGGCACAATGCGGGCCGCCTAGTGGCTGACCTTGGTACTGCAGCAGAACTTCCGGTTTTGGTATCTTTTATCCTGGACATGCTATGGTCTTGTTTTGTTTTTTTGTGTGTAGATCTCTGGCAAGGCAGGTTTTGGCAAAGTGAAATACACGAAAATGACGGTCGTCCCCGGTGACAAAGATGGCGACTGCCTGCTTATTCACGACCACCAGCACTGGGGACAGGTCCCGGGGTTTCCCCAGTGTTATTTCTCCACCAGAGTCACAAACTTCTTCATGGCCAGAACGGACAGCGTTTGTGCCGTTGGGTTCGACCCAAAGTATGCCAGGCACGGGCACACACGTAAGTTACCAATTGGGTCACCTACTGCATGAAAAGGCGCATAGTATAGTTCATGAACACAATCCTCCAGCGCCACCTACGTTCAACAGGTGGTACTGCATCTGAATTGGTACGATGATACTAGTAGTCACATCAAAAAGCAAGGGGAAAGTATTTAATGATCAAAAAAACTACAACAATAATAACCATCTTATGTTCAATATTAATCTGTAAAATTAATCGTTCCTAATAAATGTTAATCTGATGTGAATCATTTAGTGGCCCAAAGAAAAAGAAACCTGATGACAAAACTTGTTACTGTCAAAAAAGCAAAGAGGAAAAGAGCATTTTATTTACTAGTATTTGATCGTCCCCAACAAGCAACGGCCAAAGCCCTGGGAACTTTACAATATACAAGAGGAAACGAGATATATTCGAGCTATAACAGAGCACGTTCTTTTTGTTCACAGAGTTTTTCCAGACTGCCATGGGGAAACTGAAAATTGCCTCATGTGATGACGTCAGGATCGGTCACAGACGAACACAAACGATGGAGTATAACGCTTTCCGTTATCAGGGTGAAGATTACCAAAGGACGCAGTGGAAATATGAGTACTTCAAGTTCAATATAAAGTGCCACCTTTGGTATATAGACTCAGAGGACTGTTTAACAAATAGTTACTATAACTGCAATCCAGTTAAAAATGGTGGCTTTTATGTGTCCAGGGTAGAACAAAACAATTTAAAATAACGGTTAGTGGGGTCGTGTAGCGTAACGACAGGGCGTTCAGCTCGGAACCAAGAGGTCCCGAGTTCGAATCCTGTCTTGCCACCGATCTTGTGCCCTTGGCAAAGGCAGTTAACACGACTTTCCTCACTTGACTCAGGTGGAAATGAGTATGTCTATATTGTCCGCTCATGCGTTTGTCCTTTGCGTTGGTGGTGGCATTAAAATAAGTTGAATAAACCATGTCCTGTGATAAAATGTTGGGATAAAAACAACAACAACTGTTCCTGTCAATACACAGACTCTGAGTGGTTGTACTCTCCAAGCAGATGTTTAGGCTTCAGCTTATTTGTGACGTCGTTTTTATTGGGCTTTCTTTTGTACTGGTATCTTTTTTTTTACGCCAGTCAAGTATTTAGTGGCCATGCTGTCTTGACAATTTAATACTGTATTGCAGCCACCAAAAAATCTGCTTGGAGGTTAGAGTGGTTGTTGAAATGACGGCCTTTCTCAATTTCTAAGCGACAGTGTGCGCTAATTCTTAGTCTAGTAATGCTTTTTGTGCTATAGAAATGTTTGGTCTTAAAAATCACTTTGGAGTCTTTCCCAATTAGGGATAAGTGTCATGTGATCGCAGTGCATAAAAGATTTGGTCTCCCGCGGTCTGTTCTTGGATCTAAACACCATTGAACCACAGAAGAAACGGACACGCGTGATTTCACCGAACTACTGCGAGTTTCAATGAAGCCAGACTTATTATTGTACCCACTGAACAAGCAACGGTCATATCGATGTCGCCTGCAGGGGGTTTAAGTTCAATGCTGACAGATTTTAATACTTTCACATAAACCGGGGAGGGGTTGTAAACTATCATCCCAAGTCTCGAAGAGTTCTAACCAGAAATGGTCCCCTGGGAATACTTTTGGTGACAGGTGTCTAGGGCTCTTTCTCTGGCCTAGGGCACTGGTCTGAGGCTATTGGAGTGGTCCATATTACCTAGCAAAAAGTAACAAAAACAGAGAGAAAAGTGAAAATTTGCTGGTCCTGGCACCAGGGGAGTACCTATCCTCCACCAAGGGAACTAAAGTTGCATCTTGAAATTGTTAGATTAGCCTTTTAAGCAGTTTAAAGACAGTACATACTGCACTATCACCAAAGGATACAAAATCTAACAAAAATGGCCAAAAACACTAAAATCAAGGAATTTCTGACCAAATCTGAGACCAGTGAGTCAGCTGAAGGCTGCTCCTTGCCCAAATAACTGATTTCAGGGAAAAATAAGCCCTTACGGCCAGTCTGGCCACCCTCCCCAAAGTGCTGCAGGGGGTTTAAGTTCAATGCTGACAGATTTTAATACTTTCACATAAACCGGGGAGGGGTTGTAAACTATCATCCCAAGTCTCGAAGAGTTCTAACCAGAAATGGTCCCCTGGGAATACTTTTGGTGACAGGTGTCTAGGGCTCTTTCTCTGGCCTAGGGCACTGGTCTGAGGCTATTGGAGTGGTCCATATTACCTAGCAAAAAGTAACAAAAACAGAGAGAAAAGTGAAAATTTGCTGGTCCTGGCACCAGGGGAGTACCTATCCTCCACCAAGGGAACTAAAGTTGCATCTTGAAATTGTTAGATTAGCCTTTTAAGCAGTTTAAAGACAGTACATACTGCACTATCACCAAAGGATACAAAATCTAACAAAAATGGCCAAAAACACTAAAATCAAGGAATTTCTGACCAAATCTGAGACCAGTGAGTCAGCTGAAGGCTGCTCCTTGCCCAAATAACTGATTTCAGGGAAAAATAAGCCCTTACGGCCAGTCTGGCCACCCTCCCCAAAGTGCTGCAGGGGGTTTAAGTTCAATGCTGACAGATTTTAATACTTTCACATAAACCGGGGAGGGGTTGTAAACTATCATCCCAAGTCTCGAAGAGTTCTAACCAGAAATGGTCCCCTGGGAATACTTTTGGTGACAGGTGTCTAGGGCTCTTTCTCTGGCCTAGGGCACTGGTCTGAGGCTATTGGAGTGGTCCATATTACCTAGCAAAAAGTAACAAAAACAGAGAGAAAAGTGAAAATTTGCTGGTCCTGGCACCAGGGGAGTACCTATCCTCCACCAAGGGAACTAAAGTTGCATCTTGAAATTGTTAGATTAGCCTTTTAAGCAGTTTAAAGACAGTACATACTGCACTATCACCAAAGGATACAAAATCTAACAAAAATGGCCAAAAACACTAAAATCAAGGAATTTCTGACCAAATCTGAGACCAGTGAGTCAGCTGAAGGCTGCTCCTTGCCCAAATAACTGATTTCAGGGAAAAATAAGCCCTTACGGCCAGTCTGGCCACCCTCCCCAAAGTGCTGCAGGGGGTTTAAGTTCAATGCTGACAGATTTTAATACTTTCACATAAACCGGGGAGGGGTTGTAAACTATCATCCCAAGTCTCGAAGAGTTCTAACCAGAAATGGTCCCCTGGGAATACTTTTGGTGACAGGTGTCTAGGGCTCTTTCTCTGGCCTAGGGCACTGGTCTGAGGCTATTGGAGTGGTCCATATTACCTAGCAAAAAGTAACAAAAACAGAGAGAAAAGTGAAAATTTGCTGGTCCTGGCACCAGGGGAGTACCTATCCTCCACCAAGGGAACTAAAGTTGCATCTTGAAATTGTTAGATTAGCCTTTTAAGCAGTTTAAAGACAGTACATACTGCACTATCACCAAAGGATACAAAATCTAACAAAAATGGCCAAAAACACTAAAATCAAGGAATTTCTGACCAAATCTGAGACCAGTGAGTCAGCTGAAGGCTGCTCCTTGCCCAAATAACTGATTTCAGGGAAAAATAAGCCCTTACGGCCAGTCTGGCCACCCTCCCCAAAGTGCTGCAGGGGGTTTAAGTTCAATGCTGACAGATTTTAATACTTTCACATAAACCGGGGAGGGGTTGTAAACTATCATCCCAAGTCTCGAAGAGTTCTAACCAGAAATGGTCCCCTGGGAATACTTTTGGTGACAGGTGTCTAGGGCTCTTTCTCTGGCCTAGGGCACTGGTCTGAGGCTATTGGAGTGGTCCATATTACCTAGCAAAAAGTAACAAAAACAGAGAGAAAAGTGAAAATTTGCTGGTCCTGGCACCAGGGGAGTACCTATCCTCCACCAAGGGAACTAAAGTTGCATCTTGAAATTGTTAGATTAGCCTTTTAAGCAGTTTAAAGACAGTACATACTGCACTATCACCAAAGGATACAAAATCTAACAAAATGGCCAAAAACACTAAAATCAAGGAATTTCTGACCAAATCTGAGACCAGTGAGTCAGCTGAAGGCTGCTCCTTGCCCAAATAACTGATTTCAGGGAAAAATAAGCCCTTACGGCCAGTCTGGCCACCCTCCCCAAAGTGCTGCAGGGGGTTTAAGTTCAATGCTGACAGATTTTAATACTTTCACATAAACCGGGGAGGGGTTGTAAACTATCATCCCAAGTCTCGAAGAGTTCTAACCAGAAATGGTCCCCTGGGAATACTTTTGGTGACAGGTGTCTAGGGCTCTTTCTCTGGCCTAGGGCACTGGTCTGAGGCTATTGGAGTGGTCCATATTACCTAGCAAAAAGTAACAAAAACAGAGAGAAAAGTGAAAATTTGCTGGTCCTGGCACCAGGGGAGTACCTATCCTCCACCAAGGGAACTAAAGTTGCATCTTGAAATTGTTAGATTAGCCTTTTAAGCAGTTTAAAGACAGTACATACTGCACTATCACCAAAGGATACAAAATCTAACAAAAATGGCCAAAAACACTAAATCAAGGAATTTCTGACCAAATCTGAGACCAGTGAGTCAGCTGAAGGCTGCTCCTTGCCCAAATAACTGATTTCAGGGAAAAATAAGCCCTTACGGCCAGTCTGGCCACCCTCCCCAAAGTGCTGCAGGGGGTTTAAGTTCAATGCTGACAGATTTTAATACTTTCACATAAACCGGGGAGGGGTTGTAAACTATCATCCCAAGTCTCGAAGAGTTCTAACCAGAAATGGTCCCCTGGGAATACTTTTGGTGACAGGTGTCTAGGGCTCTTTCTCTGGCCTAGGGCACTGGTCTGAGGCTATTGGAGTGGTCCATATTACCTAGCAAAAAGTAACAAAAACAGAGAGAAAAGTGAAAATTTGCTGGTCCTGGCACCAGGGGAGTACCTATCCTCCACCAAGGGAACTAAAGTTGCATCTTGAAATTGTTAGATTAGCCTTTTAAGCAGTTTAAAGACAGTACATACTGCACTATCACCAAAGGATACAAAATCTAACAAAAATGGCCAAAAACACTAAAATCAAGGAATTTCTGACCAAATCTGAGACCAGTGAGTCAGCTGAAGGCTGCTCCTTGCCCAAATAACTGATTTCAGGGAAAAATAAGCCCTTACGGCCAGTCTGGCCACCCTCCCCAAAGTGCTGCAGGGGGTTTAAGTTCAATGCTGACAGATTTTAATACTTTCACATAAACCGGGGAGGGGTTGTAAACTATCATCCCAAGTCTCGAAGAGTTCTAACCAGAAATGGTCCCCTGGGAATACTTTTGGTGACAGGTGTCTAGGGCTCTTTCTCTGGCCTAGGGCACTGGTCTGAGGCTATTGGAGTGGTCCATATTACCTAGCAAAAAGTAACAAAAACAGAGAGAAAAGTGAAAATTTGCTGGTCCTGGCACCAGGGGAGTACCTATCCTCCACCAAGGGAACTAAAGTTGCATCTTGAAATTGTTAGATTAGCCTTTTAAGCAGTTTAAAGACAGTACATACTGCACTATCACCAAAGGATACAAAATCTAACAAAAATGGCCAAAAACACTAAAATCAAGGAATTTCTGACCAAATCTGAGACCAGTGAGTCAGCTGAAGGCTGCTCCTTGCCCAAATAACTGATTTCAGGGAAAAATAAGCCCTTACGGCCAGTCTGGCCACCCTCCCCAAAGTGCTGCAGGGGGTTTAAGTTCAATGCTGACAGATTTTAATACTTTCACATAAACCGGGGAGGGGTTGTAAACTATCATCCCAAGTCTCGAAGAGTTCTAACCAGAAATGGTCCCCTGGGAATACTTTTGGTGACAGGTGTCTAGGGCTCTTTCTCTGGCCTAGGGCACTGGTCTGAGGCTATTGGAGTGGTCCATATTACCTAGCAAAAAGTAACAAAAACAGAGAGAAAAGTGAAAATTTGCTGGTCCTGGCACCAGGGGAGTACCTATCCTCCACCAAGGGAACTAAAGTTGCATCTTGAAATTGTTAGATTAGCCTTTTAAGCAGTTTAAAGACAGTACATACTGCACTATCACCAAAGGATACAAAATCTAACAAAAATGGCCAAAAACACTAAAATCAAGGAATTTCTGACCAAATCTGAGACCAGTGAGTCAGCTGAAGGCTGCTCCTTGCCCAAATAACTGATTTCAGGGAAAAATAAGCCCTTACGGCCAGTCTGGCCACCCTCCCCAAAGTGCTGCAGGGGGTTTAAGTTCAATGCTGACAGATTTTAATACTTTCACATAAACCGGGGAGGGGTTGTAAACTATCATCCCAAGTCTCGAAGAGTTCTAACCAGAAATGGTCCCCTGGGAATACTTTTGGTGACAGGTGTCTAGGGCTCTTTCTCTGGCCTAGGGCACTGGTCTGAGGCTATTGGAGTGGTCCATATTACCTAGCAAAAAGTAACAAAAACAGAGAGAAAAGTGAAAATTTGCTGGTCCTGGCACCAGGGGAGTACCTATCCTCCACCAAGGGAACTAAAGTTGCATCTTGAAATTGTTAGATTAGCCTTTTAAGCAGTTTAAAGACAGTACATACTGCACTATCACCAAAGGATACAAAATCTAACAAAAATGGCCACAAAACACTAAAATCAAGGAATTTCTGACCAAATCTGAGACCAGTGAGTCAGCTGAAGGCTGCTCCTTGCCCAAATAACTGATTTCAGGGAAAAAATAAGCCCTTACGGCCAGTCTGGCCACCCTCCCCAAAGTGCTGCAGGGGGTTTAAGTTCAATGCTGACAGATTTTAATACTTTCACATAAACCGGGGAGGGGTTGTAAACTATCATCCCAAGTCTCGAAGAGTTCTAACCAGAAATGGTCCCCTGGGAATACTTTTGGTGACAGGTGTCTAGGGCTCTTTCTCTGGCCTAGGGCACTGGTCTGAGGCTATTGGAGTGGTCCATATTACCTAGCAAAAAGTAACAAAACAGAGAGAAAAGTGAAAATTTGCTGGTCCTGGCACCAGGGGAGTACCTATCCTCCACCAAGGGAACTAAAGTTGCATCTTGAAATTGTTAGATTAGCCTTTTAAGCAGTTTAAAGACAGTACATACTGCACTATCACCAAAGGATACAAAATCTAACAAAAATGGCCAAAAACACTAAAATCAAGGAATTTCTGACCAAATCTGAGACCAGTGAGTCAGCTGAAGGCTGCTCCTTGCCCAAATAACTGATTTTCAGGGAAAATAAGCCCTTACGGCCAGTCTGGCCACCCTCCCCAAAGTGCTGCAGGGCACAGCCTACTAATTGGCTTTCCTATGTTAATATATGGGAATTATGTCAGAACTAAGTGGTCAAAAGTCAGATACCTGAGTTTTAGACCTTGAAAAACACACATTGGCAGGGCACACCAACCTCTCAAGTGTCCAAAACTCCAAAATCAGAATTTTCTATACAGTGGAACCTGTCGGAAACCCTTGCCCGAACCTCCAAAAGTGACATTTGACCCCTCTGGACAGCTGATGACCGCATGGAAACCTATATCTTCTCAAGTGAACTAGACAACACAAACATGGCTCAAAGTCTGTTTTTTCAACAAAATAAAAACACTACAACCCTAACCTATAAACATACACCTCCAAACAAATAACATTTCCCAAGAAAAAGGCTTCTTTACATTTGCTTTCGTATGCCATCTGACCAAATCTGAGACCAGTGAGTCAGCTGAAGGCTGCTCCTTGCCCAAATAACTGATTTCAGGGAAAAATAAGCCCTTACGGCCAGTCTGGCCACCCTCCCCAAAGTGCTGCAGCGGGGGTTTAAGTTCAATGCTGACAGATTTTAATACTTTCACATAAACCGGGGGAGGGGTTGTAAACTATCATCCCAAGTCTCGAAGAGTTCTAACCAGAAATGGTCCCCTGGGAATACTTTTGGTGACAGGTGTCTAGGGCTCTTTCTCTGGCCTAGGGCACTGGTCTGAGGCTATTGGAGTGGTCCATATTACCTAGCAAAAAGTAACAAAAACAGAGAGAAAAGTGAAAATTTGCTGGTCCTGGCACCAGGGGAGTACCTATCCTCCACCAAGGGAACTAAAGTGCATCTTGAAATTGTTAGATTAGCCTTTTAAGCAGTTTAAAGACAGTACATACTGCACTATCACCAAAGGATACAAAATCTAACAAAATGGCCAAAAACACTAAAATCAAGGAATTTCTGACCAAATCTGAGACCAGTGAGTCAGCTGAAGGCTGCTCCTGCCCAAATAACTGATTTCAGGGAAAAATAAGCCCTTACGGCCAGTCTGGCCACCCTCCCCAAAGTGCTGCAGGGCACAGCCTACTAATTGGCTTTCCTATGTTAATATATGGGAATTATGTCAGAACTAAGTGGTCAAAAGTCAGATACCTGAGTTTTAGACCTTGAAAAACACACATTGGCAGGGCACACCAACCTCTCAAGTGTCCAAAACTCCAAAATCAGAATTTCTATACAGTGGAACCTGTCGGAACCCTTGCCCGAACCTCCAAAAGTGACATTTGACCCCTCTGGACAGCTGATGACCGCATGGAAACCTATATCTTCTCAAGTGAACTAGACAACACAAACATGGCTCAAAGTCTGTTTTTTCAACAAAATAAAAACACTACAACCCTAACCTATAACATACACCTCCAAACAAATAACATTTCCCAAGAAAAAGGCTTCTTTACATTTGCTTTCGTATGCCATCTGTATAGACTAGAACTGGGCCCTCTGCGCCTGCGTGTAATTACCTGCCTTTGCCCTGCAATGCAGGGGGTTTAAGTTCAATGCTGACAGATTTTAATACTTTCACATAAACCGGGGAGGGGTTTGTAAACTATCATCCCAAGTCTCGAAGAGTTCTAACCAGAAATGGTCCCCTGGGAATACTTTTGGTGACAGGTGTCTAGGGCTCTTTCTCTGGCCTAGGGCACTGGTCTGAGGCTATTGGAGTGGTCCATATTACCTAGCAAAAAGTAACAAAAACAGAGAGAAAAGTGAAAATTTGCTGGTCCTGGCACCAGGGGAGTACCTATCCTCCACCAAGGGAACTAAAGTTGCATCTTGAAATTGTTAGATTAGCCTTTTAAGCAGTTTAAAGACAGTACATACTGCACTATCACCAAAGGATACAAAATCTAACAAAAATGGCCAAAAACACTAAAATCAAGGAATTTCTGACCAAATCTGAGACCAGTGAGTCAGCTGAAGGCTGCCTCCTTGCCCAAATAACTGATTTCAGGGAAAATAAGCCCTTACGGCCAGTCTGGCCACCCTCCCCAAAGTGCTGCAGGGGGTTTAAGTTCAATGCTGACAGATTTTAATACTTTCACATAAACCGGGGAGGGGTTGTAAACTATCATCCCAAGTCTCGAAGAGTTCTAACCAGAAATGGTCCCCTGGGAATACTTTTGGTGACAGGTGTCTAGGGCTCTTTCTCTGGCCTAGGGCACTGGTCTGAGGCTATTGGAGTGGTCCATATTACCTAGCAAAAAGTAACAAAAACAGAGAGAAAAGTGAAAATTTGCTGGTCCTGGCACCAGGGGAGTACCTATCCTCCACCAAGGGAACTAAAGTTGCATCTTGAAATTGTTAGATTAGCCTTTTAAGCAGTTTAAAGACAGTACATACTGCACTATCACCAAAGGATACAAAATCTAACAAAATGGCCAAAAACACTAAAATCAAGGAATTTCTGACCAAATCTGAGACCAGTGAGTCAGCTGAAGGCTGCTCCTTGCCCAAATAACTGATTTCAGGGAAAAATAAGCCCTTACGGCCAGTCTGGCCACCCTCCCCAAAGTGCTGCAGGGCACAGCCTACTAATTGGCTTTCCTATGTTAATATATGGGAATTATGTCAGAACTAAGTGGTCAAAAGTCAGATACCTGAGTTTTAGACCTTGAAAAACACACATTGGCAGGGCACACCAACCTCTCAAGTGTCCCAAAACTCCAAAATCAGAATTTTCTATACAGTGGAACCTGTCGGAACCCTTGCCCGAACCTCCAAAGTGACATTTGACCCCTCTGGACAGCTGATGACCGCATGGAAACCTATATCTTCTCAAGTGAACTAGACAACACAAACATGGCTCAAAGTCTGTTTTTTCAACAAAATAAAAACACTACAACCCTAACCTATAACATACACCTCCAAACAAATAACATTTCCCAAGAAAAGGCTTCTTTACATTTGCTTTCGTATGCCATCTGTATAGACTAGAACTGGGCCCTCTGCGCCTGCGTGTAATTACCTGCCTTTGCCCTGCAATGCAGGGGGTTTAAGTTCAATGCTGACAGATTTTAATACTTTCACATAAACCGGGGAGGGGTTGTAAACTATCATCCCAAGTCTCGAAGAGTTCTAACCAGAAATGGTCCCCTGGGAATACTTTTGGTGACAGGTGTCTAGGGCTCTTCTCTGGCCTAGGGCACTGGTCTGAGGCTATTGGAGTGGTCCATATTACCTAGCAAAAAGTAACAAAAACAGAGAGAAAAGTGAAAATTTGCTGGTCCTGGCACCAGGGGAGTACCTATCCTCCACCAAGGGAACTAAAGTTGCATCTTGAAATTGTTAGATTAGCCTTTTAAGCAGTTTAAAGACAGTACATACTGCACTATCACCAAAGGATACAAAATCTAACAAAATGGCCAAAAACACTAAAATCAAGGAATTTCTGACCAAATCTGAGACCAGTGAGTCAGCTGAAGGCTGCTCCTTGCCCAAATAACTGATTTCAGGGAAAAATAAGCCCTTACGGCCAGTCTGGCCACCCTCCCCAAAGTGCTGCAGGGGGTTTAAGTTCAATGCTGACAGATTTTAATACTTTCACATAAACCGGGGAGGGGTTGTAAACTATCATCCCAAGTCTCGAAGAGTTCTAACCAGAAATGGTCCCCTGGGAATACTTTTGGTGACAGGTGTCTAGGGCTCTTTCTCTGGCCTAGGGCACTGGTCTGAGGCTATTGGAGTGGTCCATATTACCTAGCAAAAAGTAACAAAAACAGAGAGAAAAGTGAAATTTGCTGGTCCTGGCACCAGGGGAGTACCTATCCTCCACCAAGGGAACTAAAGTTGCATCTTGAAATTGTTAGATTAGCCTTTTAAGCAGTTTAAAGACAGTACATACTGCACTATCACCAAAGGATACAAAATCTAACAAAAATGGCCAAAAACACTAAAATCAAGGAATTTCTGACCAAATCTGAGACCAGTGAGTCAGCTGAAGGCTGCTCCTTGCCCAAATAACTGATTTCAGGGAAAAATAAGCCCTTACGGCCAGTCTGGCCACCCTCCCCAAAGTGCTGCAGGGGGTTTAAGTTCAATGCTGACAGATTTTAATACTTTCACATAAACCGGGGAGGGGTTGTAAACTATCATCCCAAGTCTCGAAGAGTTCTAACCAGAAATGGTCCCCTGGGAATACTTTTGGTGACAGGTGTCTAGGGCTCTTTCTCTGGCCTAGGGCACTGGTCTGAGGCTATTGGAGTGGTCCATATTACCTAGCAAAAAGTAACAAAAACAGAGAGAAAAGTGAAAATTTGCTGGTCCTGGCACCAGGGGAGTACCTATCCTCCACCAAGGGAACTAAAGTTGCATCTTGAAATTGTTAGATTAGCCTTTTAAGCAGTTTAAAGACAGTACATACTGCACTATCACCAAAGGATACAAAATCTAACAAAAATGGCCAAAAACACTAAAATCAAGGAATTTCTGACCAAATCTGAGACCAGTGAGTCAGCTGAAGGCTGCTCCTTGCCCAAATAACTGATTTCAGGGAAAAATAAGCCCTTACGGCCAGTCTGGCCACCCTCCCCAAAGTGCTGCAGGGCACAGCCTACTAATTGGCTTTCCTATGTTAATATATGGGAATTATGTCAGAACTAAGTGGTCAAAAGTCAGATACCTGAGTTTTAGACCTTGAAAAACACACATTGGCAGGGCACACCAACCTCTCAAGTGTCCAAAACTCCAAAATCAGAATTTTCTATACAGTGGAACCTGTCGGAACCCTTGCCCGAACCTCCAAAAGTGACATTTGACCCCTCTGGACAGCTGATGACCGCATGGAAACCTATATCTTCTCAAGTGAACTAGACAACACAAACATGGCTCAAAGTCTGTTTTTTCAACAAAATAAAAACACTACAACCCTAACCTATAACATACACCTCCAAACAAATAACATTTCCCAAGAAAAAGGCTTCTTTACATTTGCTTTCGTATGCCATCTGTATAGACTAGAACTGGGCCCTCTGCGCCTGCGTGTAATTACCTGCCTTTGCCCTGCAATGCAGGGGGTTTAAGTTCAATGCTGACAGATTTTAATACTTTCACATAAACCGGGGAGGGGTTGTAAACTATCATCCCAAGTCTCGAAGAGTTCTAACCAGAAATGGTCCCCTGGGAATACTTTTGGTGACAGGTGTCTAGGGCTCTTTCTCTGGCCTAGGGCACTGGTCTGAGGCTATTGGAGTGGTCCATATTACCTAGCAAAAAGTAACAAAAACAGAGAGAAAAGTGAAAATTTGCTGGTCCTGGCACCAGGGGAGTACCTATCCTCCACCAAGGGAACTAAAGTTGCATCTTGAAATTGTTAGATTAGCCTTTTAAGCAGTTTAAAGACAGTACATACTGCACTATCACCAAAGGATACAAAATCTAACAAAAATGGCCAAAAACACTAAAATCAAGGAATTTCTGACCAAATCTGAGACCAGTGAGTCAGCTGAAGGCTGCTCCTTGCCCAAATAACTGATTTCAGGGAAAAATAAGCCCTTACGGCCAGTCTGGCCACCCTCCCCAAAGTGCTGCAGGGGGTTTAAGTTCAATGCTGACAGATTTTAATACTTTCACATAAACCGGGGAGGGGTTGTAAACTATCATCCCAAGTCTCGAAGAGTTCTAACCAGAAATGGTCCCCTGGGAATACTTTTGGTGACAGGTGTCTAGGGCTCTTTCTCTGGCCTAGGGCACTGGTCTGAGGCTATTGGAGTGGTCCATATTACCTAGCAAAAAGTAACAAAAACAGAGAGAAAAGTGAAAATTTGCTGGTCCTGGCACCAGGGGAGTACCTATCCTCCACCAAGGGAACTAAAGTTGCATCTTGAAATTGTTAGATTAGCCTTTTAAGCAGTTTAAAGACAGTACATACTGCACTATCACCAAAGGATACAAAATCTAACAAAAATGGCCAAAAACACTAAAATCAAGGAATTTCTGACCAAATCTGAGACCAGTGAGTCAGCTGAAGGCTGCTCCTTGCCCAAATAACTGATTTCAGGGAAAAATAAGCCCTTACGGCCAGTCTGGCCACCCTCCCCAAAGTGCTGCAGGGCACAGCCTACTAATTGGCTTTCCTATGTTAATATATGGGAATTATGTCAGAACTAAGTGGTCAAAAGTCAGATACCTGAGTTTTAGACCTTGAAAAACACACATTGGCAGGGCACACCAACCTCTCAAGTGTCCAAAACTCCAAAATCAGAATTTTCTATACAGTGGAACCTGTCGGAACCCTTGCCCGAACCTCCAAAAGTGACATTTGACCCCTCTGGACAGCTGATGACCGCATGGAAACCTATATCTTCTCAAGTGAACTAGACAACACAAACATGGCTCAAAGTCTGTTTTTTCAACAAAATAAAAACACTACAACCCTAACCTATAACATACACCTCCAAACAAATAACATTTCCCAAGAAAAAGGCTTCTTTACATTTGCTTTCGTATGCCATCTGTATAGACTAGAACTGGGCCCTCTGCGCCTGCGTGTAATTACCTGCCTTTGCCCTGCAATGCAGGGGGTTTAAGTTCAATGCTGACAGATTTTAATACTTTCACATAAACCGGGGAGGGGTTGTAAACTATCATCCCAAGTCTCGAAGAGTTCTAACCAGAAATGGTCCCCTGGGAATACTTTTGGTGACAGGTGTCTAGGGCTCTTTCTCTGGCCTAGGGCACTGGTCTGAGGCTATTGGAGTGGTCCATATTACCTAGCAAAAAGTAACAAAAACAGAGAGAAAAGTGAAAATTTGCTGGTCCTGGCACCAGGGGAGTACCTATCCTCCACCAAGGGAACTAAAGTTGCATCTTGAAATTGTTAGATTAGCCTTTTAAGCAGTTTAAAGACAGTACATACTGCACTATCACCAAAGGATACAAAATCTAACAAAAATGGCCAAAAACACTAAAATCAAGGAATTTCTGACCAAATCTGAGACCAGTGAGTCAGCTGAAGGCTGCTCCTTGCCCAAATAACTGATTTCAGGGAAAAATAAGCCCTTACGGCCAGTCTGGCCACCCTCCCCAAAGTGCTGCAGGGGGTTTAAGTTCAATGCTGACAGATTTTAATACTTTCACATAAACCGGGGAGGGGTTGTAAACTATCATCCCAAGTCTCGAAGAGTTCTAACCAGAAATGGTCCCCTGGGAATACTTTTGGTGACAGGTGTCTAGGGCTCTTTCTCTGGCCTAGGGCACTGGTCTGAGGCTATTGGAGTGGTCCATATTACCTAGCAAAAAGTAACAAAAACAGAGAGAAAAGTGAAAATTTGCTGGTCCTGGCACCAGGGGAGTACCTATCCTCCACCAAGGGAACTAAAGTTGCATCTTGAAATTGTTAGATTAGCCTTTTAAGCAGTTTAAAGACAGTACATACTGCACTATCACCAAAGGATACAAAATCTAACAAAAATGGCCAAAAACACTAAAATCAAGGAATTTCTGACCAAATCTGAGACCAGTGAGTCAGCTGAAGGCTGCTCCTTGCCCAAATAACTGATTTCAGGGAAAAATAAGCCCTTACGGCCAGTCTGGCCACCCTCCCCAAAGTGCTGCAGGGCACAGCCTACTAATTGGCTTTCCTATGTTAATATATGGGAATTATGTCAGAACTAAGTGGTCAAAAGTCAGATACCTGAGTTTTAGACCTTGAAAAACACACATTGGCAGGGCACACCAACCTCTCAAGTGTCCAAAACTCCAAAATCAGAATTTTCTATACAGTGGAACCTGTCGGAACCCTTGCCCGAACCTCCAAAAGTGACATTTGACCCCTCTGGACAGCTGATGACCGCATGGAAACCTATATCTTCTCAAGTGAACTAGACAACACAAACATGGCTCAAAGTCTGTTTTTTCAACAAAATAAAAACACTACAACCCTAACCTATAACATACACCTCCAAACAAATAACATTTCCCAAGAAAAGGCTTCTTTACATTTGCTTTCGTATGCCATCTGTATAGACTAGAACTGGGCCCTCTGCGCCTGCGTGTAATTACCTGCCTTTGCCCTGCAATGCAGGGGGTTTAAGTTCAATGCTGACAGATTTTAATACTTTCACATAAACCGGGGAGGGGTTGTAAACTATCATCCCAAGTCTCGAAGAGTTCTAACCAGAAATGGTCCCCTGGGAATACTTTTGGTGACAGGTGTCTAGGGCTCTTTCTCTGGCCTAGGGCACTGGTCTGAGGCTATTGGAGTGGTCCATATTACCTAGCAAAAAGTAACAAAAACAGAGAGAAAAGTGAAAATTTGCTGGTCCTGGCACCAGGGGAGTACCTATCCTCCACCAAGGGAACTAAAGTTGCATCTTGAAATTGTTAGATTAGCCTTTTAAGCAGTTTAAAGACAGTACATACTGCACTATCACCAAAGGATACAAAATCTAACAAAAATGGCCAAAAACACTAAAATCAAGGAATTTCTGACCAAATCTGAGACCAGTGAGTCAGCTGAAGGCTGCTCCTTGCCCAAATAACTGATTTCAGGGAAAAATAAGCCCTTACGGCCAGTCTGGCCACCCTCCCCAAAGTGCTGCAGGGGGTTTAAGTTCAATGCTGACAGATTTTAATACTTTCACATAAACCGGGGAGGGGTTGTAAACTATCATCCCAAGTCTCGAAGAGTTCTAACCAGAAATGGTCCCCTGGGAATACTTTTGGTGACAGGTGTCTAGGGCTCTTTCTCTGGCCTAGGGCACTGGTCTGAGGCTATTGGAGTGGTCCATATTACCTAGCAAAAAGTAACAAAAACAGAGAGAAAAGTGAAAATTTGCTGGTCCTGGCACCAGGGGAGTACCTATCCTCCACCAAGGGAACTAAAGTTGCATCTTGAAATTGTTAGATTAGCCTTTTAAGCAGTTTAAAGACAGTACATACTGCACTATCACCAAAGGATACAAAATCTAACAAAAATGGCCAAAAACACTAAAATCAAGGAATTTCTGACCAAATCTGAGACCAGTGAGTCAGCTGAAGGCTGCTCCTTGCCCAAATAACTGATTTCAGGGAAAAATAAGCCCTTACGGCCAGTCTGGCCACCCTCCCCAAAGTGCTGCAGGGCACAGCCTACTAATTGGCTTTCCTATGTTAATATATGGGAATTATGTCAGAACTAAGTGGTCAAAAGTCAGATACCTGAGTTTTAGACCTTGAAAAACACACATTGGCAGGGCACACCAACCTCTCAAGTGTCCAAAACTCCAAAATCAGAATTTTCTATACAGTGGAACCTGTCGGAACCCTTGCCCGAACCTCCAAAAGTGACATTTGACCCCTCTGGACAGCTGATGACCGCATGGAAACCTATATCTTCTCAAGTGAACTAGACAACACAAACATGGCTCAAAGTCTGTTTTTTCAACAAAATAAAAACACTACAACCCTAACCTATAACATACACCTCCAAACAAATAACATTTCCCAAGAAAAAGGCTTCTTTACATTTGCTTTCGTATGCCATCTGTATAGACTAGAACTGGGCCCTCTGCGCCTGCGTGTAATTACCTGCCTTTGCCCTGCAATGCAGGGGGTTTAAGTTCAATGCTGACAGATTTTAATACTTTCACATAAACCGGGGAGGGGTTGTAAACTATCATCCCAAGTCTCGAAGAGTTCTAACCAGAAATGGTCCCCTGGGAATACTTTTGGTGACAGGTGTCTAGGGCTCTTTCTCTGGCCTAGGGCACTGGTCTGAGGCTATTGGAGTGGTCCATATTACCTAGCAAAAAGTAACAAAAACAGAGAGAAAAGTGAAAATTTGCTGGTCCTGGCACCAGGGGAGTACCTATCCTCCACCAAGGGAACTAAAGTTGCATCTTGAAATTGTTAGATTAGCCTTTTAAGCAGTTTAAAGACAGTACATACTGCACTATCACCAAAGGATACAAAATCTAACAAAAATGGCCAAAAACACTAAAATCAAGGAATTTCTGACCAAATCTGAGACCAGTGAGTCAGCTGAAGGCTGCTCCTTGCCCAAATAACTGATTTCAGGGAAAAATAAGCCCTTACGGCCAGTCTGGCCACCCTCCCCAAAGTGCTGCAGGGGGTTTAAGTTCAATGCTGACAGATTTTAATACTTTCACATAAACCGGGGAGGGGTTGTAAACTATCATCCCAAGTCTCGAAGAGTTCTAACCAGAAATGGTCCCCTGGGAATACTTTTGGTGACAGGTGTCTAGGGCTCTTTCTCTGGCCTAGGGCACTGGTCTGAGGCTATTGGAGTGGTCCATATTACCTAGCAAAAAGTAACAAAAACAGAGAGAAAAGTGAAAATTTGCTGGTCCTGGCACCAGGGGAGTACCTATCCTCCACCAAGGGAACTAAAGTTGCATCTTGAAATTGTTAGATTAGCCTTTTAAGCAGTTTAAAGACAGTACATACTGCACTATCACCAAAGGATACAAAATCTAACAAAAATGGCCAAAAACACTAAAATCAAGGAATTTCTGACCAAATCTGAGACCAGTGAGTCAGCTGAAGGCTGCTCCTTGCCCAAATAACTGATTTCAGGGAAAAATAAGCCCTTACGGCCAGTCTGGCCACCCTCCCCAAAGTGCTGCAGGGCACAGCCTACTAATTGGCTTTCCTATGTTAATATATGGGAATTATGTCAGAACTAAGTGGTCAAAAGTCAGATACCTGAGTTTTAGACCTTGAAAAACACACATTGGCAGGGCACACCAACCTCTCAAGTGTCCAAAACTCCAAAATCAGAATTTTCTATACAGTGGAACCTGTCGGAACCCTTGCCCGAACCTCCAAAAGTGACATTTGACCCCTCTGGACAGCTGATGACCGCATGGAAACCTATATCTTCTCAAGTGAACTAGACAACACAAACATGGCTCAAAGTCTGTTTTTTCAACAAAATAAAAACACTACAACCCTAACCTATAACATACACCTCCAAACAAATAACATTTCCCAAGAAAAAGGCTTCTTTACATTTGCTTTCGTATGCCATCTGTATAGACTAGAACTGGGCCCTCTGCGCCTGCGTGTAATTACCTGCCTTTGCCCTGCAATGCAGGGGGTTTAAGTTCAATGCTGACAGATTTTAATACTTTCACATAAACCGGGGAGGGGTTGTAAACTATCATCCCAAGTCTCGAAGAGTTCTAACCAGAAATGGTCCCCTGGGAATACTTTTGGTGACAGGTGTCTAGGGCTCTTTCTCTGGCCTAGGGCACTGGTCTGAGGCTATTGGAGTGGTCCATATTACCTAGCAAAAAGTAACAAAAACAGAGAGAAAAGTGAAAATTTGCTGGTCCTGGCACCAGGGGAGTACCTATCCTCCACCAAGGGAACTAAAGTTGCATCTTGAAATTGTTAGATTAGCCTTTTAAGCAGTTTAAAGACAGTACATACTGCACTATCACCAAAGGATACAAAATCTAACAAAAATGGCCAAAAACACTAAAATCAAGGAATTTCTGACCAAATCTGAGACCAGTGAGTCAGCTGAAGGCTGCTCCTTGCCCAAATAACTGATTTCAGGGAAAAATAAGCCCTTACGGCCAGTCTGGCCACCCTCCCCAAAGTGCTGCAGGGGGTTTAAGTTCAATGCTGACAGATTTTAATACTTTCACATAAACCGGGGAGGGGTTGTAAACTATCATCCCAAGTCTCGAAGAGTTCTAACCAGAAATGGTCCCCTGGGAATACTTTTGGTGACAGGTGTCTAGGGCTCTTTCTCTGGCCTAGGGCACTGGTCTGAGGCTATTGGAGTGGTCCATATTACCTAGCAAAAAGTAACAAAAACAGAGAGAAAAGTGAAAATTTGCTGGTCCTGGCACCAGGGGAGTACCTATCCTCCACCAAGGGAACTAAAGTTGCATCTTGAAATTGTTAGATTAGCCTTTTAAGCAGTTTAAAGACAGTACATACTGCACTATCACCAAAGGATACAAAATCTAACAAAAATGGCCAAAAACACTAAAATCAAGGAATTTCTGACCAAATCTGAGACCAGTGAGTCAGCTGAAGGCTGCTCCTTGCCCAAATAACTGATTTCAGGGAAAAATAAGCCCTTACGGCCAGTCTGGCCACCCTCCCCAAAGTGCTGCAGGGCACAGCCTACTAATTGGCTTTCCTATGTTAATATATGGGAATTATGTCAGAACTAAGTGGTCAAAAGTCAGATACCTGAGTTTTAGACCTTGAAAAACACACATTGGCAGGGCACACCAACCTCTCAAGTGTCCAAAACTCCAAAATCAGAATTTTCTATACAGTGGAACCTGTCGGAACCCTTGCCCGAACCTCCAAAAGTGACATTTGACCCCTCTGGACAGCTGATGACCGCATGGAAACCTATATCTTCTCAAGTGAACTAGACAACACAAACATGGCTCAAAGTCTGTTTTTTCAACAAAATAAAAACACTACAACCCTAACCTATAACATACACCTCCAAACAAATAACATTTCCCAAGAAAAAGGCTTCTTTACATTTGCTTTCGTATGCCATCTGTATAGACTAGAACTGGGCCCTCTGCGCCTGCGTGTAATTACCTGCCTTTGCCCTGCAATGCAGGGGGTTTAAGTTCAATGCTGACAGATTTTAATACTTTCACATAAACCGGGGAGGGGTTGTAAACTATCATCCCAAGTCTCGAAGAGTTCTAACCAGAAATGGTCCCCTGGGAATACTTTTGGTGACAGGTGTCTAGGGCTCTTTCTCTGGCCTAGGGCACTGGTCTGAGGCTATTGGAGTGGTCCATATTACCTAGCAAAAAGTAACAAAAACAGAGAGAAAAGTGAAAATTTGCTGGTCCTGGCACCAGGGGAGTACCTATCCTCCACCAAGGGAACTAAAGTTGCATCTTGAAATTGTTAGATTAGCCTTTTAAGCAGTTTAAAGACAGTACATACTGCACTATCACCAAAGGATACAAAATCTAACAAAAATGGCCAAAAACACTAAAATCAAGGAATTTCTGACCAAATCTGAGACCAGTGAGTCAGCTGAAGGCTGCTCCTTGCCCAAATAACTGATTTCAGGGAAAAATAAGCCCTTACGGCCAGTCTGGCCACCCTCCCCAAAGTGCTGCAGGGGGTTTAAGTTCAATGCTGACAGATTTTAATACTTTCACATAAACCGGGGAGGGGTTGTAAACTATCATCCCAAGTCTCGAAGAGTTCTAACCAGAAATGGTCCCCTGGGAATACTTTTGGTGACAGGTGTCTAGGGCTCTTTCTCTGGCCTAGGGCACTGGTCTGAGGCTATTGGAGTGGTCCATATTACCTAGCAAAAAGTAACAAAAACAGAGAGAAAAGTGAAAATTTGCTGGTCCTGGCACCAGGGGAGTACCTATCCTCCACCAAGGGAACTAAAGTTGCATCTTGAAATTGTTAGATTAGCCTTTTAAGCAGTTTAAAGACAGTACATACTGCACTATCACCAAAGGATACAAAATCTAACAAAAATGGCCAAAAACACTAAAATCAAGGAATTTCTGACCAAATCTGAGACCAGTGAGTCAGCTGAAGGCTGCTCCTTGCCCAAATAACTGATTTCAGGGAAAAATAAGCCCTTACGGCCAGTCTGGCCACCCTCCCCAAAGTGCTGCAGGGCACAGCCTACTAATTGGCTTTCCTATGTTAATATATGGGAATTATGTCAGAACTAAGTGGTCAAAAGTCAGATACCTGAGTTTTAGACCTTGAAAAACACACATTGGCAGGGCACACCAACCTCTCAAGTGTCCAAAACTCCAAAATCAGAATTTTCTATACAGTGGAACCTGTCGGAACCCTTGCCCGAACCTCCAAAAGTGACATTTGACCCCTCTGGACAGCTGATGACCGCATGGAAACCTATATCTTCTCAAGTGAACTAGACAACACAAACATGGCTCAAAGTCTGTTTTTTCAACAAAATAAAAACACTACAACCCTAACCTATAACATACACCTCCAAACAAATAACATTTCCCAAGAAAAAGGCTTCTTTACATTTGCTTTCGTATGCCATCTGTATAGACTAGAACTGGGCCCTCTGCGCCTGCGTGTAATTACCTGCCTTTGCCCTGCAATGCAGGGGGTTTAAGTTCAATGCTGACAGATTTTAATACTTTCACATAAACCGGGGAGGGGTTGTAAACTATCATCCCAAGTCTCGAAGAGTTCTAACCAGAAATGGTCCCCTGGGAATACTTTTGGTGACAGGTGTCTAGGGCTCTTTCTCTGGCCTAGGGCACTGGTCTGAGGCTATTGGAGTGGTCCATATTACCTAGCAAAAAGTAACAAAAACAGAGAGAAAAGTGAAAATTTGCTGGTCCTGGCACCAGGGGAGTACCTATCCTCCACCAAGGGAACTAAAGTTGCATCTTGAAATTGTTAGATTAGCCTTTTAAGCAGTTTAAAGACAGTACATACTGCACTATCACCAAAGGATACAAAATCTAACAAAAATGGCCAAAAACACTAAAATCAAGGAATTTCTGACCAAATCTGAGACCAGTGAGTCAGCTGAAGGCTGCTCCTTGCCCAAATAACTGATTTCAGGGAAAAATAAGCCCTTACGGCCAGTCTGGCCACCCTCCCCAAAGTGCTGCAGGGGGTTTAAGTTCAATGCTGACAGATTTTAATACTTTCACATAAACCGGGGAGGGGTTGTAAACTATCATCCCAAGTCTCGAAGAGTTCTAACCAGAAATGGTCCCCTGGGAATACTTTTGGTGACAGGTGTCTAGGGCTCTTTCTCTGGCCTAGGGCACTGGTCTGAGGCTATTGGAGTGGTCCATATTACCTAGCAAAAAGTAACAAAAACAGAGAGAAAAGTGAAAATTTGCTGGTCCTGGCACCAGGGGAGTACCTATCCTCCACCAAGGGAACTAAAGTTGCATCTTGAAATTGTTAGATTAGCCTTTTAAGCAGTTTAAAGACAGTACATACTGCACTATCACCAAAGGATACAAAATCTAACAAAAATGGCCAAAAACACTAAAATCAAGGAATTTCTGACCAAATCTGAGACCAGTGAGTCAGCTGAAGGCTGCTCCTTGCCCAAATAACTGATTTCAGGGAAAAATAAGCCCTTACGGCCAGTCTGGCCACCCTCCCCAAAGTGCTGCAGGGCACAGCCTACTAATTGGCTTTCCTATGTTAATATATGGGAATTATGTCAGAACTAAGTGGTCAAAAGTCAGATACCTGAGTTTTAGACCTTGAAAAACACACATTGGCAGGGCACACCAACCTCTCAAGTGTCCAAAACTCCAAAATCAGAATTTTCTATACAGTGGAACCTGTCGGAACCCTTGCCCGAACCTCCAAAAGTGACATTTGACCCCTCTGGACAGCTGATGACCGCATGGAAACCTATATCTTCTCAAGTGAACTAGACAACACAAACATGGCTCAAAGTCTGTTTTTTCAACAAAATAAAAACACTACAACCCTAACCTATAACATACACCTCCAAACAAATAACATTTCCCAAGAAAAAGGCTTCTTTACATTTGCTTTCGTATGCCATCTGTATAGACTAGAACTGGGCCCTCTGCGCCTGCGTGTAATTACCTGCCTTTGCCCTGCAATGCAGGGGGTTTAAGTTCAATGCTGACAGATTTTAATACTTTCACATAAACCGGGGAGGGGTTGTAAACTATCATCCCAAGTCTCGAAGAGTTCTAACCAGAAATGGTCCCCTGGGAATACTTTTGGTGACAGGTGTCTAGGGCTCTTTCTCTGGCCTAGGGCACTGGTCTGAGGCTATTGGAGTGGTCCATATTACCTAGCAAAAAGTAACAAAAACAGAGAGAAAAGTGAAAATTTGCTGGTCCTGGCACCAGGGGAGTACCTATCCTCCACCAAGGGAACTAAAGTTGCATCTTGAAATTGTTAGATTAGCCTTTTAAGCAGTTTAAAGACAGTACATACTGCACTATCACCAAAGGATACAAAATCTAACAAAAATGGCCAAAAACACTAAAATCAAGGAATTTCTGACCAAATCTGAGACCAGTGAGTCAGCTGAAGGCTGCTCCTTGCCCAAATAACTGATTTCAGGGAAAAATAAGCCCTTACGGCCAGTCTGGCCACCCTCCCCAAAGTGCTGCAGGGGGTTTAAGTTCAATGCTGACAGATTTTAATACTTTCACATAAACCGGGGAGGGGTTGTAAACTATCATCCCAAGTCTCGAAGAGTTCTAACCAGAAATGGTCCCCTGGGAATACTTTTGGTGACAGGTGTCTAGGGCTCTTTCTCTGGCCTAGGGCACTGGTCTGAGGCTATTGGAGTGGTCCATATTACCTAGCAAAAAGTAACAAAAACAGAGAGAAAAGTGAAAATTTGCTGGTCCTGGCACCAGGGGAGTACCTATCCTCCACCAAGGGAACTAAAGTTGCATCTTGAAATTGTTAGATTAGCCTTTTAAGCAGTTTAAAGACAGTACATACTGCACTATCACCAAAGGATACAAAATCTAACAAAAATGGCCAAAAACACTAAAATCAAGGAATTTCTGACCAAATCTGAGACCAGTGAGTCAGCTGAAGGCTGCTCCTTGCCCAAATAACTGATTTCAGGGAAAAATAAGCCCTTACGGCCAGTCTGGCCACCCTCCCCAAAGTGCTGCAGGGCACAGCCTACTAATTGGCTTTCCTATGTTAATATATGGGAATTATGTCAGAACTAAGTGGTCAAAAGTCAGATACCTGAGTTTTAGACCTTGAAAAACACACATTGGCAGGGCACACCAACCTCTCAAGTGTCCAAAACTCCAAAATCAGAATTTTCTATACAGTGGAACCTGTCGGAACCCTTGCCCGAACCTCCAAAAGTGACATTTGACCCCTCTGGACAGCTGATGACCGCATGGAAACCTATATCTTCTCAAGTGAACTAGACAACACAAACATGGCTCAAAGTCTGTTTTTTCAACAAAATAAAAACACTACAACCCTAACCTATAACATACACCTCCAAACAAATAACATTTCCCAAGAAAAAGGCTTCTTTACATTTGCTTTCGTATGCCATCTGTATAGACTAGAACTGGGCCCTCTGCGCCTGCGTGTAATTACCTGCCTTTGCCCTGCAATGCAGGGGGTTTAAGTTCAATGCTGACAGATTTTAATACTTTCACATAAACCGGGGAGGGGTTGTAAACTATCATCCCAAGTCTCGAAGAGTTCTAACCAGAAATGGTCCCCTGGGAATACTTTTGGTGACAGGTGTCTAGGGCTCTTTCTCTGGCCTAGGGCACTGGTCTGAGGCTATTGGAGTGGTCCATATTACCTAGCAAAAAGTAACAAAAACAGAGAGAAAAGTGAAAATTTGCTGGTCCTGGCACCAGGGGAGTACCTATCCTCCACCAAGGGAACTAAAGTTGCATCTTGAAATTGTTAGATTAGCCTTTTAAGCAGTTTAAAGACAGTACATACTGCACTATCACCAAAGGATACAAAATCTAACAAAAATGGCCAAAAACACTAAAATCAAGGAATTTCTGACCAAATCTGAGACCAGTGAGTCAGCTGAAGGCTGCTCCTTGCCCAAATAACTGATTTCAGGGAAAAATAAGCCCTTACGGCCAGTCTGGCCACCCTCCCCAAAGTGCTGCAGGGCACAGCCTACTAATTGGCTTTCCTATGTTAATATATGGGAATTATGTCAGAACTAAGTGGTCAAAAGTCAGATACCTGAGTTTTAGACCTTGAAAAACACACATTGGCAGGGCACACCAACCTCTCAAGTGTCCAAAACTCCAAAATCAGAATTTTCTATACAGTGGAACCTGTCGGAACCCTTGCCCGAACCTCCAAAAGTGACATTTGACCCCTCTGGACAGCTGATGACCGCATGGAAACCTATATCTTCTCAAGTGAACTAGACAACACAAACATGGCTCAAAGTCTGTTTTTTCAACAAAATAAAAACACTACAACCCTAACCTATAACATACACCTCCAAACAAATAACATTTCCCAAGAAAAAGGCTTCTTTACATTTGCTTTCGTATGCCATCTGTATAGACTAGAACTGGGCCCTCTGCGCCTGCGTGTAATTACCTGCCTTTGCCCTGCAATGCAGGGGGTTTAAGTTCAATGCTGACAGATTTTAATACTTTCACATAAACCGGGGAGGGGTTGTAAACTATCATCCCAAGTCTCGAAGAGTTCTAACCAGAAATGGTCCCCTGGGAATACTTTTGGTGACAGGTGTCTAGGGCTCTTTCTCTGGCCTAGGGCACTGGTCTGAGGCTATTGGAGTGGTCCATATTACCTAGCAAAAAGTAACAAAAACAGAGAGAAAAGTGAAAATTTGCTGGTCCTGGCACCAGGGGAGTACCTATCCTCCACCAAGGGAACTAAAGTTGCATCTTGAAATTGTTAGATTAGCCTTTTAAGCAGTTTAAAGACAGTACATACTGCACTATCACCAAAGGATACAAAATCTAACAAAAATGGCCAAAAACACTAAAATCAAGGAATTTCTGACCAAATCTGAGACCAGTGAGTCAGCTGAAGGCTGCTCCTTGCCCAAATAACTGATTTCAGGGAAAAATAAGCCCTTACGGCCAGTCTGGCCACCCTCCCCAAAGTGCTGCAGGGGGTTTAAGTTCAATGCTGACAGATTTTAATACTTTCACATAAACCGGGGAGGGGTTGTAAACTATCATCCCAAGTCTCGAAGAGTTCTAACCAGAAATGGTCCCCTGGGAATACTTTTGGTGACAGGTGTCTAGGGCTCTTTCTCTGGCCTAGGGCACTGGTCTGAGGCTATTGGAGTGGTCCATATTACCTAGCAAAAAGTAACAAAAACAGAGAGAAAAGTGAAAATTTGCTGGTCCTGGCACCAGGGGAGTACCTATCCTCCACCAAGGGAACTAAAGTTGCATCTTGAAATTGTTAGATTAGCCTTTTAAGCAGTTTAAAGACAGTACATACTGCACTATCACCAAAGGATACAAAATCTAACAAAAATGGCCAAAAACACTAAAATCAAGGAATTTCTGACCAAATCTGAGACCAGTGAGTCAGCTGAAGGCTGCTCCTTGCCCAAATAACTGATTTCAGGGAAAAATAAGCCCTTACGGCCAGTCTGGCCACCCTCCCCAAAGTGCTGCAGGGCACAGCCTACTAATTGGCTTTCCTATGTTAATATATGGGAATTATGTCAGAACTAAGTGGTCAAAAGTCAGATACCTGAGTTTTAGACCTTGAAAAACACACATTGGCAGGGCACACCAACCTCTCAAGTGTCCAAAACTCCAAAATCAGAATTTTCTATACAGTGGAACCTGTCGGAACCCTTGCCCGAACCTCCAAAAGTGACATTTGACCCCTCTGGACAGCTGATGACCGCATGGAAACCTATATCTTCTCAAGTGAACTAGACAACACAAACATGGCTCAAAGTCTGTTTTTTCAACAAAATAAAAACACTACAACCCTAACCTATAACATACACCTCCAAACAAATAACATTTCCCAAGAAAAAGGCTTCTTTACATTTGCTTTCGTATGCCATCTGTATAGACTAGAACTGGGCCCTCTGCGCCTGCGTGTAATTACCTGCCTTTGCCCTGCAATGCAGGGGGTTTAAGTTCAATGCTGACAGATTTTAATACTTTCACATAAACCGGGGAGGGGTTGTAAACTATCATCCCAAGTCTCGAAGAGTTCTAACCAGAAATGGTCCCCTGGGAATACTTTTGGTGACAGGTGTCTAGGGCTCTTTCTCTGGCCTAGGGCACTGGTCTGAGGCTATTGGAGTGGTCCATATTACCTAGCAAAAAGTAACAAAAACAGAGAGAAAAGTGAAAATTTGCTGGTCCTGGCACCAGGGGAGTACCTATCCTCCACCAAGGGAACTAAAGTTGCATCTTGAAATTGTTAGATTAGCCTTTTAAGCAGTTTAAAGACAGTACATACTGCACTATCACCAAAGGATACAAAATCTAACAAAAATGGCCAAAAACACTAAAATCAAGGAATTTCTGACCAAATCTGAGACCAGTGAGTCAGCTGAAGGCTGCTCCTTGCCCAAATAACTGATTTCAGGGAAAAATAAGCCCTTACGGCCAGTCTGGCCACCCTCCCCAAAGTGCTGCAGGGGGTTTAAGTTCAATGCTGACAGATTTTAATACTTTCACATAAACCGGGGAGGGGTTGTAAACTATCATCCCAAGTCTCGAAGAGTTCTAACCAGAAATGGTCCCCTGGGAATACTTTTGGTGACAGGTGTCTAGGGCTCTTTCTCTGGCCTAGGGCACTGGTCTGAGGCTATTGGAGTGGTCCATATTACCTAGCAAAAAGTAACAAAAACAGAGAGAAAAGTGAAAATTTGCTGGTCCTGGCACCAGGGGAGTACCTATCCTCCACCAAGGGAACTAAAGTTGCATCTTGAAATTGTTAGATTAGCCTTTTAAGCAGTTTAAAGACAGTACATACTGCACTATCACCAAAGGATACAAAATCTAACAAAAATGGCCAAAAACACTAAAATCAAGGAATTTCTGACCAAATCTGAGACCAGTGAGTCAGCTGAAGGCTGCTCCTTGCCCAAATAACTGATTTCAGGGAAAAATAAGCCCTTACGGCCAGTCTGGCCACCCTCCCCAAAGTGCTGCAGGGCACAGCCTACTAATTGGCTTTCCTATGTTAATATATGGGAATTATGTCAGAACTAAGTGGTCAAAAGTCAGATACCTGAGTTTTAGACCTTGAAAAACACACATTGGCAGGGCACACCAACCTCTCAAGTGTCCAAAACTCCAAAATCAGAATTTTCTATACAGTGGAACCTGTCGGAACCCTTGCCCGAACCTCCAAAAGTGACATTTGACCCCTCTGGACAGCTGATGACCGCATGGAAACCTATATCTTCTCAAGTGAACTAGACAACACAAACATGGCTCAAAGTCTGTTTTTTCAACAAAATAAAAACACTACAACCCTAACCTATAACATACACCTCCAAACAAATAACATTTCCCAAGAAAAAGGCTTCTTTACATTTGCTTTCGTATGCCATCTGTATAGACTAGAACTGGGCCCTCTGCGCCTGCGTGTAATTACCTGCCTTTGCCCTGCAATGCAGGGGGTTTAAGTTCAATGCTGACAGATTTTAATACTTTCACATAAACCGGGGAGGGGTTGTAAACTATCATCCCAAGTCTCGAAGAGTTCTAACCAGAAATGGTCCCCTGGGAATACTTTTGGTGACAGGTGTCTAGGGCTCTTTCTCTGGCCTAGGGCACTGGTCTGAGGCTATTGGAGTGGTCCATATTACCTAGCAAAAAGTAACAAAAACAGAGAGAAAAGTGAAAATTTGCTGGTCCTGGCACCAGGGGAGTACCTATCCTCCACCAAGGGAACTAAAGTTGCATCTTGAAATTGTTAGATTAGCCTTTTAAGCAGTTTAAAGACAGTACATACTGCACTATCACCAAAGGATACAAAATCTAACAAAAATGGCCAAAAACACTAAAATCAAGGAATTTCTGACCAAATCTGAGACCAGTGAGTCAGCTGAAGGCTGCTCCTTGCCCAAATAACTGATTTCAGGGAAAAATAAGCCCTTACGGCCAGTCTGGCCACCCTCCCCAAAGTGCTGCAGGGGGTTTAAGTTCAATGCTGACAGATTTTAATACTTTCACATAAACCGGGGAGGGGTTGTAAACTATCATCCCAAGTCTCGAAGAGTTCTAACCAGAAATGGTCCCCTGGGAATACTTTTGGTGACAGGTGTCTAGGGCTCTTTCTCTGGCCTAGGGCACTGGTCTGAGGCTATTGGAGTGGTCCATATTACCTAGCAAAAAGTAACAAAAACAGAGAGAAAAGTGAAAATTTGCTGGTCCTGGCACCAGGGGAGTACCTATCCTCCACCAAGGGAACTAAAGTTGCATCTTGAAATTGTTAGATTAGCCTTTTAAGCAGTTTAAAGACAGTACATACTGCACTATCACCAAAGGATACAAAATCTAACAAAAATGGCCAAAAACACTAAAATCAAGGAATTTCTGACCAAATCTGAGACCAGTGAGTCAGCTGAAGGCTGCTCCTTGCCCAAATAACTGATTTCAGGGAAAAATAAGCCCTTACGGCCAGTCTGGCCACCCTCCCCAAAGTGCTGCAGGGCACAGCCTACTAATTGGCTTTCCTATGTTAATATATGGGAATTATGTCAGAACTAAGTGGTCAAAAGTCAGATACCTGAGTTTTAGACCTTGAAAAACACACATTGGCAGGGCACACCAACCTCTCAAGTGTCCAAAACTCCAAAATCAGAATTTTCTATACAGTGGAACCTGTCGGAACCCTTGCCCGAACCTCCAAAAGTGACATTTGACCCCTCTGGACAGCTGATGACCGCATGGAAACCTATATCTTCTCAAGTGAACTAGACAACACAAACATGGCTCAAAGTCTGTTTTTTCAACAAAATAAAAACACTACAACCCTAACCTATAACATACACCTCCAAACAAATAACATTTCCCAAGAAAAAGGCTTCTTTACATTTGCTTTCGTATGCCATCTGTATAGACTAGAACTGGGCCCTCTGCGCCTGCGTGTAATTACCTGCCTTTGCCCTGCAATGCAGGGGGTTTAAGTTCAATGCTGACAGATTTTAATACTTTCACATAAACCGGGGAGGGGTTGTAAACTATCATCCCAAGTCTCGAAGAGTTCTAACCAGAAATGGTCCCCTGGGAATACTTTTGGTGACAGGTGTCTAGGGCTCTTTCTCTGGCCTAGGGCACTGGTCTGAGGCTATTGGAGTGGTCCATATTACCTAGCAAAAAGTAACAAAAACAGAGAGAAAAGTGAAAATTTGCTGGTCCTGGCACCAGGGGAGTACCTATCCTCCACCAAGGGAACTAAAGTTGCATCTTGAAATTGTTAGATTAGCCTTTTAAGCAGTTTAAAGACAGTACATACTGCACTATCACCAAAGGATACAAAATCTAACAAAAATGGCCAAAAACACTAAAATCAAGGAATTTCTGACCAAATCTGAGACCAGTGAGTCAGCTGAAGGCTGCTCCTTGCCCAAATAACTGATTTCAGGGAAAAATAAGCCCTTACGGCCAGTCTGGCCACCCTCCCCAAAGTGCTGCAGGGCACAGCCTACTAATTGGCTTTCCTATGTTAATATATGGGAATTATGTCAGAACTAAGTGGTCAAAAGTCAGATACCTGAGTTTTAGACCTTGAAAAACACACATTGGCAGGGCACACCAACCTCTCAAGTGTCCAAAACTCCAAAATCAGAATTTTCTATACAGTGGAACCTGTCGGAACCCTTGCCCGAACCTCCAAAAGTGACATTTGACCCCTCTGGACAGCTGATGACCGCATGGAAACCTATATCTTCTCAAGTGAACTAGACAACACAAACATGGCTCAAAGTCTGTTTTTTCAACAAAATAAAAACACTACAACCCTAACCTATAACATACACCTCCAAACAAATAACATTTCCCAAGAAAAAGGCTTCTTTACATTTGCTTTCGTATGCCATCTGTATAGACTAGAACTGGGCCCTCTGCGCCTGCGTGTAATTACCTGCCTTTGCCCTGCAATGCAGGGGGTTTAAGTTCAATGCTGACAGATTTTAATACTTTCACATAAACCGGGGAGGGGTTGTAAACTATCATCCCAAGTCTCGAAGAGTTCTAACCAGAAATGGTCCCCTGGGAATACTTTTGGTGACAGGTGTCTAGGGCTCTTTCTCTGGCCTAGGGCACTGGTCTGAGGCTATTGGAGTGGTCCATATTACCTAGCAAAAAGTAACAAAAACAGAGAGAAAAGTGAAAATTTGCTGGTCCTGGCACCAGGGGAGTACCTATCCTCCACCAAGGGAACTAAAGTTGCATCTTGAAATTGTTAGATTAGCCTTTAAGCAGTTTAAAGACAGTACATACTGCACTATCACCAAAGGATACAAAATCTAACAAAAATGGCCAAAAACACTAAAATCAAGGAATTTCTGACCAAATCTGAGACCAGTGAGTCAGCTGAAGGCTGCTCCTTGCCCAAATAACTGATTTCAGGGAAAAATAAGCCCTTACGGCCAGTCTGGCCACCCTCCCCAAAGTGCTGCAGGGCACAGCCTACTAATTGGCTTTCCTATGTTAATATATGGGAATTATGTCAGAACTAAGTGGTCAAAAGTCAGATACCTGAGTTTTAGACCTTGAAAAACACACATTGGCAGGGCACACCAACCTCTCAAGTGTCCAAAACTCCAAAATCAGAATTTTCTATACAGTGGAACCTGTCGGAACCCTTGCCCGAACCTCCAAAAGTGACATTTGACCCCTCTGGACAGCTGATGACCGCATGGAAACCTATATCTTCTCAAGTGAACTAGACAACACAAACATGGCTCAAAGTCTGTTTTTTCAACAAAATAAAAACACTACAACCCTAACCTATAACATACACCTCCAAACAAATAACATTTCCCAAGAAAAAGGCTTCTTTACATTTGCTTTCGTATGCCATCTGTATAGACTAGAACTGGGCCCTCTGCGCCTGCGTGTAATTACCTGCCTTTGCCCTGCAATGCAGGGGGTTTAAGTTCAATGCTGACAGATTTTAATACTTTCACATAAACCGGGGAGGGGTTGTAAACTATCATCCCAAGTCTCGAAGAGTTCTAACCAGAAATGGTCCCCTGGGAATACTTTTGGTGACAGGTGTCTAGGGCTCTTTCTCTGGCCTAGGGCACTGGTCTGAGGCTATTGGAGTGGTCCATATTACCTAGCAAAAAGTAACAAAAACAGAGAGAAAAGTGAAAATTTGCTGGTCCTGGCACCAGGGGAGTACCTATCCTCCACCAAGGGAACTAAAGTTGCATCTTGAAATTGTTAGATTAGCCTTTTAAGCAGTTTAAAGACAGTACATACTGCACTATCACCAAAGGATACAAAATCTAACAAAAATGGCCAAAAACACTAAAATCAAGGAATTTCTGACCAAATCTGAGACCAGTGAGTCAGCTGAAGGCTGCTCCTTGCCCAAATAACTGATTTCAGGGAAAAATAAGCCCTTACGGCCAGTCTGGCCACCCTCCCCAAAGTGCTGCAGGGGGTTTAAGTTCAATGCTGACAGATTTTAATACTTTCACATAAACCGGGGAGGGGTTGTAAACTATCATCCCAAGTCTCGAAGAGTTCTAACCAGAAATGGTCCCCTGGGAATACTTTTGGTGACAGGTGTCTAGGGCTCTTTCTCTGGCCTAGGGCACTGGTCTGAGGCTATTGGAGTGGTCCATATTACCTAGCAAAAAGTAACAAAAACAGAGAGAAAAGTGAAAATTTGCTGGTCCTGGCACCAGGGGAGTACCTATCCTCCACCAAGGGAACTAAAGTTGCATCTTGAAATTGTTAGATTAGCCTTTTAAGCAGTTTAAAGACAGTACATACTGCACTATCACCAAAGGATACAAAATCTAACAAAAATGGCCAAAAACACTAAAATCAAGGAATTTCTGACCAAATCTGAGACCAGTGAGTCAGCTGAAGGCTGCTCCTTGCCCAAATAACTGATTTCAGGGAAAAATAAGCCCTTACGGCCAGTCTGGCCACCCTCCCCAAAGTGCTGCAGGGCACAGCCTACTAATTGGCTTTCCTATGTTAATATATGGGAATTATGTCAGAACTAAGTGGTCAAAAGTCAGATACCTGAGTTTTAGACCTTGAAAAACACACATTGGCAGGGCACACCAACCTCTCAAGTGTCCAAAACTCCAAAATCAGAATTTTCTATACAGTGGAACCTGTCGGAACCCTTGCCCGAACCTCCAAAAGTGACATTTGACCCCTCTGGACAGCTGATGACCGCATGGAAACCTATATCTTCTCAAGTGAACTAGACAACACAAACATGGCTCAAAGTCTGTTTTTTCAACAAAATAAAAACACTACAACCCTAACCTATAACATACACCTCCAAACAAATAACATTTCCCAAGAAAAAGGCTTCTTTACATTTGCTTTCGTATGCCATCTGTATAGACTAGAACTGGGCCCTCTGCGCCTGCGTGTAATTACCTGCCTTTGCCCTGCAATGCAGGGGGTTTAAGTTCAATGCTGACAGATTTTAATACTTTCACATAAACCGGGGAGGGGTTGTAAACTATCATCCCAAGTCTCGAAGAGTTCTAACCAGAAATGGTCCCCTGGGAATACTTTTGGTGACAGGTGTCTAGGGCTCTTTCTCTGGCCTAGGGCACTGGTCTGAGGCTATTGGAGTGGTCCATATTACCTAGCAAAAAGTAACAAAAACAGAGAGAAAAGTGAAAATTTGCTGGTCCTGGCACCAGGGGAGTACCTATCCTCCACCAAGGGAACTAAAGTTGCATCTTGAAATTGTTAGATTAGCCTTTTAAGCAGTTTAAAGACAGTACATACTGCACTATCACCAAAGGATACAAAATCTAACAAAAATGGCCAAAAACACTAAAATCAAGGAATTTCTGACCAAATCTGAGACCAGTGAGTCAGCTGAAGGCTGCTCCTTGCCCAAATAACTGATTTCAGGGAAAAATAAGCCCTTACGGCCAGTCTGGCCACCCTCCCCAAAGTGCTGCAGGGGGTTTAAGTTCAATGCTGACAGATTTTAATACTTTCACATAAACCGGGGAGGGGTTGTAAACTATCATCCCAAGTCTCGAAGAGTTCTAACCAGAAATGGTCCCCTGGGAATACTTTTGGTGACAGGTGTCTAGGGCTCTTTCTCTGGCCTAGGGCACTGGTCTGAGGCTATTGGAGTGGTCCATATTACCTAGCAAAAAGTAACAAAAACAGAGAGAAAAGTGAAAATTTGCTGGTCCTGGCACCAGGGGAGTACCTATCCTCCACCAAGGGAACTAAAGTTGCATCTTGAAATTGTTAGATTAGCCTTTTAAGCAGTTTAAAGACAGTACATACTGCACTATCACCAAAGGATACAAAATCTAACAAAAATGGCCAAAAACACTAAAATCAAGGAATTTCTGACCAAATCTGAGACCAGTGAGTCAGCTGAAGGCTGCTCCTTGCCCAAATAACTGATTTCAGGGAAAAATAAGCCCTTACGGCCAGTCTGGCCACCCTCCCCAAAGTGCTGCAGGGCACAGCCTACTAATTGGCTTTCCTATGTTAATATATGGGAATTATGTCAGAACTAAGTGGTCAAAAGTCAGATACCTGAGTTTTAGACCTTGAAAAACACACATTGGCAGGGCACACCAACCTCTCAAGTGTCCAAAACTCCAAAATCAGAATTTTCTATACAGTGGAACCTGTCGGAACCCTTGCCCGAACCTCCAAAAGTGACATTTGACCCCTCTGGACAGCTGATGACCGCATGGAAACCTATATCTTCTCAAGTGAACTAGACAACACAAACATGGCTCAAAGTCTGTTTTTTCAACAAAATAAAAACACTACAACCCTAACCTATAACATACACCTCCAAACAAATAACATTTCCCAAGAAAAAGGCTTCTTTACATTTGCTTTCGTATGCCATCTGTATAGACTAGAACTGGGCCCTCTGCGCCTGCGTGTAATTACCTGCCTTTGCCCTGCAATGCAGGGGGTTTAAGTTCAATGCTGACAGATTTTAATACTTTCACATAAACCGGGGAGGGGTTGTAAACTATCATCCCAAGTCTCGAAGAGTTCTAACCAGAAATGGTCCCCTGGGAATACTTTTGGTGACAGGTGTCTAGGGCTCTTTCTCTGGCCTAGGGCACTGGTCTGAGGCTATTGGAGTGGTCCATATTACCTAGCAAAAAGTAACAAAAACAGAGAGAAAAGTGAAAATTTGCTGGTCCTGGCACCAGGGGAGTACCTATCCTCCACCAAGGGAACTAAAGTTGCATCTTGAAATTGTTAGATTAGCCTTTTAAGCAGTTTAAAGACAGTACATACTGCACTATCACCAAAGGATACAAAATCTAACAAAAATGGCCAAAAAACACTAAAATCAAGGAATTTCTGACCAAATCTGAGACCAGTGAGTCAGCTGAAGGCTGCTCCTTGCCCAAATAACTGATTTCAGGGAAAAATAAGCCCTTACGGCCAGTCTGGCCACCCTCCCCAAAGTGCTGCAGGGGGTTTAAGTTCAATGCTGACAGATTTTAATACTTTCACATAAACCGGGGAGGGGTTGTAAACTATCATCCCAAGTCTCGAAGAGTTCTAACCAGAAATGGTCCCCTGGGAATACTTTTGGTGACAGGTGTCTAGGGCTCTTTCTCTGGCCTAGGGCACTGGTCTGAGGCTATTGGAGTGGTCCATATTACCTAGCAAAAAGTAACAAAAACAGAGAGAAAAGTGAAAATTTGCTGGTCCTGGCACCAGGGGAGTACCTATCCTCCACCAAGGGAACTAAAGTTGCATCTTGAAATTGTTAGATTAGCCTTTTAAGCAGTTTAAAGACAGTACATACTGCACTATCACCAAAGGATACAAAATCTAACAAAAATGGCCAAAAACACTAAAATCAAGGAATTTCTGACCAAATCTGAGACCAGTGAGTCAGCTGAAGGCTGCTCCTTGCCCAAATAACTGATTTCAGGGAAAAATAAGCCCTTACGGCCAGTCTGGCCACCCTCCCCAAAGTGCTGCAGGGCACAGCCTACTAATTGGCTTTCCTATGTTAATATATGGGAATTATGTCAGAACTAAGTGGTCAAAAGTCAGATACCTGAGTTTTAGACCTTGAAAAACACACATTGGCAGGGCACACCAACCTCTCAAGTGTCCAAAACTCCAAAATCAGAATTTTCTATACAGTGGAACCTGTCGGAACCCTTGCCCGAACCTCCAAAAGTGACATTTGACCCCTCTGGACAGCTGATGACCGCATGGAAACCTATATCTTCTCAAGTGAACTAGACAACACAAACATGGCTCAAAGTCTGTTTTTTCAACAAAATAAAAACACTACAACCCTAACCTATAACATACACCTCCAAACAAATAACATTTCCCAAGAAAAAGGCTTCTTTACATTTGCTTTCGTATGCCATCTGTATAGACTAGAACTGGGCCCTCTGCGCCTGCGTGTAATTACCTGCCTTTGCCCTGCAAAATCACATTAGAAATACGACGCCATTTTGTTGACATCCGGGTCATTGGCGCAGATCTGTTAAGCCAATGAGATGAAGCGGATCATGTTCGGATTATTCCAATCAAAACCAAGGGGCGTGAAGGATCATTGTATTGATGTGGTTAAACTGTTTGCTGGTGAAGAAAGGTCGGATATATCAAGGAAATTAATGTCCTTTGATATATTTAAAAGAGTTTGAAAAGAGCAGTCTTTTTATTTATGCTTTTTGTGACTAGCTGACCTTACAAACACCTATGGAAAGACCATCGGCTAAATCTATTTGTATACAAACTATAGCGGTAACTACCGCAGAAGACCATATTGTTGGTGGCCCAAAGTACTTACATATAAGCTTTCAGTACGGCGATTTTCGTATGAAGAAAAACTACATGTATGCCTTTGGAGTCCTAAACGCATCCAGACATAACATCATGAGTTTGTTTGCTTGTGACATTGCCTCAGATACATTATAAATAACGTCAACTCTGATACCACTACATTAAAAATATGAATACATGTATAAAGAGATCTGCCAATACAGCATCAGCAGTCGTCGAGGTATGCACACTTCAGATATTCAGGTGTTCAAGACATTCCTAAGAAGTCTTCGATAACACCGTTTTCTTAATGGTGGTGAAGTTAGGGTACCCTGTGGAACTATTTCCGTCCTCCTACCATGGTTACACTAAAAGTCGTCCTGTTTTTTCTTTCACAAAAGCTGCCGATATTAGATGTCCTCACTGGCTTCAATTATATACCTTCATGCTTACAAGGCGTGAAATTGTCGCGGAGTAGCCTCGGGGGAGTAAAATTATCCCGCCATTCGTTTAACCATTCGTAACATATCTTGCAAGACTTGGAATCTATATAGACTCAGCACATTTTTTGCTGAGTTTTTCTTCAGCCATCACCCCCCCCCCTCCCACACCTCCAAGTTGCGTATCGAAGCAACGAAGGCATCTAGCGTCGCCAGAACACAAAACCACGCAAGCAAGTAACATAAGACCCGTATCGCTACCTTTGTACGCCCGGTGTTACATTGTTTGCATTGTTCTCCTCCAAATGACTGGGGTCGCGCGGTGTCAAATACCCCCTACCCCTCGTACAGCGGACAGTCAACTTTCAAAAAGGGGGCCGTACAAATATGACATAAGAATATTCCATATCAAACAGCGACCATTTGCTTTCTATCGTAAAACCTTATTCATAGATACATTGAATTGATGACATGTTTGGTCATGTTGAATTCTAAACTATAATTCTTGAGAGTAACTATATAAGATGTAGTGAAGGTAAACACCTTTTTTGAGACAATAATGGTACATTCCTTACAAAACAAGTAGCCCCTTTCACCCTTCACCGCTGGTTTCTAAGGCGGCGTGTTTATGTAAATAAGCCCCGAAAACCTGGCCTGAAACTCCTCAGGGGCTGTCAGATCAGCGCAAATACTTGTCTATCTCCGCCAGCGTTCAAATCCGAAGACAAAGATTCCATCCCCGAAGATCCACGGAAACTGACGATGTTGCATTTAGGCGTCTCGCCCGGCAGTCGTCGGACGTATGTCCGAGCGCAGGACAGACTTCGGTACCTCCTGTACTCCACCAAAATGGACGATCTTCACCAGCACGACTTTGAACACCTTCCCTTCATAGAATGGGTCGTACATCGTGAGTATACTTTACAAAATCAGATTCTTTTTCATTTCAACGTATTCTAGGTGGCCTGTTTCTTTGTGAAAATACCCTAGCATTTTCCCATCGACAGTGAACATGTGGCGACCCTCGTTATTGGTTTTCCATTCGCTAAAACTGATCATTCGATTGTCAGAATACTTCCCTTCATAGAATGGATCGTTCATTGTGAGTATACTTTACAAAATAAGATTACTTGTGATTTTAACGAACTCGCAGTGGTCCGTTGCTTTGCAGGAATACTCAAGCATTTGCCCATCGAAGTGAACATGTGGTGAGCCACGCTATTGGTTTTCCATTCGCTAAAACTCATCATTTGGTTGTCATAATACTTCTACACTCGACCTTCGATACACTTGTATGAGAGTTTTGATGTGAAGCACTGGAGTTTGTGGCTTCTGTGAAGTGACCAAATATTGTCTCTCTTCTCCTTCTTAAGTCCGGAAACACGTTTCGGATCACGTCAAATGGCGGCATGTACCTTTAACGGTACAAAGAACTCGCCACGTTCACACTGCTGGCACCCTTATGTGCCATTCCTTTACTCCCCACCACTCTTAATAACGTCCTTCTCTCGTACTCAAACTATCAAAAAGAAAATGTGAATTTTATAATCAAAAACTAAAAACACCTGATATGACTGTACGTCCTATACAAAATCTTATACGGTAAGCATTTGCTATATATAAAACAGTTCTTAGCTTCAAAGTTCGTCTGTGTTAGTAGAATTCTTCATTATGAATTCAAAATAATATTTCGTCAAAAAGGACACCAACATGTGGACGTCAAATAATTATGCATATGTTGAATTGCACAGCTCACAGTTTTAGAAGTTAACGTGTCAACTTGAACTACTAGTATATTGATTATATCTATATAAATTTTAATGTATGTTTTTATTTTGATACCTCTCCTACATTTTTAGCATCGATCAATCATCTGATCAACCAATTAGCCAACCCACGTCTTATCTGTTCTTATCGCTAATGTTTGTGTTCCAAACACCGTCGTATCTCCAGCGCCATGACTTTTTAATGAGGCTTCGATGTTCCATAGTTCAAGTGTCCGTCACCTGTTCCCCCCTGGCCGATCTTATCAATGATAAATACGCAGTTAACGTATCCCTTTCTACTCAGTACAGTGACCGACATTGTGTGTACCTTCTAAGCGAGCCTCTATTTTAGTTGGCGGTAGAATTACTTCTCAAAAAGAGGTTCAAGGTGCAAAACAGCCAAGGGGACTGCCGTATTGTAAATTATTGATAAGTTATCCATTTCAAGGACAGAAAACTATGTTACTATTTAATCTATAGCTAAGAAATTAGTCTGCTTACATATCATAACACAAACGTGCACATGGATATACTATATATGGTTGCCATATTCTGAAGCATGATTTCAGCTGTTAGATTTCTTTACTTATAGGCTCCCTTTAGCTCCGTATTCGCTAAATCCTAACCCTATACCTAATTGTAGCCAACACTAGCCCAAGGTACCGAGGCAAAAGTTAAAGTCCTTCCCACACATTTCGGTGTTAAGGGCTGTGCCCGTCTCCTTTTCTAGAGCCCTTGGGCCACACTGTAAGTACTACAGTAGGGGGCTAGTCCACTGGTAGTGGTGTGTGTTAAACTAGCATACTCTTTCTCATAAGTGTTGAGTGCTAAGCAGAGAAAGCAGTCTTTGTTATGACCCAGACGGGGTTCGAACCAGCAACCGACGAACATCCTACCCACTTGGCCATATCTCTGTACCGCTAGTCACTATACCTGCTATTAAAAGTGTCCTTGAAACTTTTTCAACTGTCAAAGATGTAAACTGTTTTTATCATGAACGGCCTATTAGTCAGCCATTACAAGCCGATAACAGTGATAAGCCCCCGCTAATTGCCACCAAATACTTGCCCTGTTTCGCGGGCCAGTTAGAAAGTACAATCGCACCCCGATGTATTTGTTACTAGTTTGAAAAGGGCGTTGCTACAGTTGTTTTTGCCACATTGTGTAGAATGTTGAGGAAAAAGGGGTCTAGGTGGGGCAGGGGGTGTGGTGGTCACGGCCCATTTGTAGAGGGAGGGGCAGAAAGTTGTTATTCTCCTTAATTAAGACGGCCTTGTTGTGGTGATCTATACCATGGCGGTGTACCTACTTACTAATAGGGACAGGTACAGGTCTAAACCGATGACCTGTATCTAAACAAGTTTGGGCAATTATCCATTGTAAGGTCTACATGTAACCAACTGTCTTTTTAGTGGCAAATTCTCAGCTTTGTATACATGCATGTTTGCAATCTCAAAACAAGAGTATTTAAGTTTCCTAATTTCAAGTGTTAAATTGTCAAATTTGTCTTCTTTAGGATAGGATTCAACTATCTTGAGCAAACAAACATTGTATCTACCAGTGGTTCATTTTGTTCAGGTACAGGTACACTTGACGTTTATATTTAGGTCCAGACCTGTACCAAAACAATTTCACAGGTACAGGTACATGTACTAGATACACAGTCCGAGTGTATACCGTTTCTTTCAGCCTCTATGTGCCCTCATAACAAAGCGACACAGTCTAATCCAAAAGCATATTTTCTTTTCCACTTGCAGTGTTGTGAAAGTAAACTACGGCAATCAAAAGAGGTTGCAGACCTCTGGAAGTGATGTAAACTCTTCTGAACCACCGCGAACATAAGACGCAAACTTTTCTATGCCGCCTCTTTCATGTTCACAAAACAAAGAATGCGTTGCGGGTGGCTTGAGTTCAAAAGCAAAACAATTAATGGTGTTGATCTAAAGACAGAATTTCTGTGTCAACGTCGGTCATTTCCACTAATATACCGGTGTTACAGTGTCAATGCCCCCGGAATGTACAAAAATAAGCAAGTGATTTGTACTTGAACTTGTCCAACATTCGCTAGAAACACACCAAAGTTTAAACACACATGTACAACTTCAATGTCAACTGCTAGTGTCACTATCACATGGAACGTTGTGTAGTGTGGGGAAAGGTTGCTAAGAAAATAAACACGTCTACGTTGCCAGCGAAAAGTGTCAAGGTTGTTTTTCTTGTGAATCACTGTAAGGCTAAGGGCACTGTCGCATTCGTTGTATGTTGTCGTTTGATGCCGTTTTCAAGCAGGTTAAAACAGAACCAGACAGATCTACTCACATTTAAGATGGCCTCTACTCGAAAGGGCGAATCTATGGGCACTAGTGCCTATTTTCACCTGAGGTGAGAGAGAAAATAGATGTGAAAAGTATTTCCCAAAGGCACAACATTGGGGCCTTCTAGGGCCTTCTAGGGATTCGAACCCCAAACGTTAACCATAAGATTCTTAACCACAGGGCCACCATGCCACGTGATACACGTACATGTACGCGACCTATAAAAAAATCTGGTCTTCAGGAATTTTAATCCGCGGCTTTTTCTTAGCTGGGGGTCGAGTCAGGAGTGTCCATCTGGGAAAAACAAACATCGCCTAACCTTTGATGTTCTTTGAACTCCTTTAAGAGATACTTGGTAGATGTCTTAAGGAATTAGATATAAGACACGGGTAAGATGTTGTGAATACATGTGAAGTGTGGCGGAGAATGGGGTATAGATGTACCTGCGTTCATCCGTTAGATTCTATCTTAGTGTGAAGTTCTTCATTCACAACCACTTGTTTAACAAGAGCCGACGTTTCGATGACTGACTGTCTATCTTAGTGTGAACTGTCGTAGCAATGGATGGTAAGTCCGGGCTTTGTGTAGATAATCTTTTAAAAATGTAATTAACTTTAAACTTGAAAAAAAATGTTTTAACATTGTGTTTCATTATCTTTCATACATTCATAGGAGTGTGCTTTTTATGTTTTAAGTTTTTGTTGGCTTTGAATTTAACTAGATTTTCCAGTGTCATAGATACTTTTATATTTCTCTAAATGTTTGTAACGTTGTAATGTGGATCTTGTCAATGGCCACACAGTTGTACAGGCTTTACAGAAGGGGGCTAGTCCACTGGTAGTACTCTTTCTCATAAGTGCTGAGTGCTAAGAAGAGAAATCAGTATGCTCCATTTTTATTGTCTTTCGATATGATTTCTGGCCAGGGTTTTAACCTGGAACCGACTAACACCGCACCACTATACCTACCAAACTGTCCTTGAAAGTTTTTAACTGTCAAGAAATGTAAACAGTTTTATCGAAAGTTTATCATGCACGGGTTATTAAATAGCCGTTAGAAGCTGATACTGAGTGATAAGCTCCCGCTAATTGCCACCAAATACTTGCCCTGTTTTTCGGGCCAGTTAGAAAATACAATCGCACCCCGATGTATTTGTTACGACTTGAAAAGGGCGTTGAAGCCTGCAAGTGCGGACGGCTTGGTTGTCTTCACCGCAGTGTTTAGACTTCGAGGTAAAAAAGAGGACATTTGGGGGAAAGATGTAGAGCTCAGTGGTACAGGTGGGGACGCTAAGCAGAGAAAGCAGTATGTACCAGTTTTAAAGTCCTCGCCCCCGCCGGGGTTTCAACCCGCGGCCTCCCGGATGCAAAGTGAGCATTCTAACCACTAGGTCATGGCACCGATGGCTGCTTAGTCCGATCACTGTTCTGAACTAGAGTTCCACGACCTCATACCTTCGCCAAATGATGCTAACCTTTACGACTGACATTTTATAAATTCTTCTCATTGATCATGCAAAAATGCCCCTATTTGCATAAACTATATCAGTAAACCATCTTCTCCATCCATCCAAATAACAGTCTTATCAAAGAAGGCTAATCTAGAATGTTCTTATTAATTATTCAAATCTGTATCTGTATCTGTATAGCCGGTATAACCACCCTTCGGTGTAACACACCAGCTTCTGTATCTGTATCTGTATAGCCGATATAACCGCCCTTCGGCGTAACACACCAGCTTCGCAGGCACGCGGCGCGGTGCGGCGGCAGTTGGCTACATTACACCGAACAACCTGTTATACCAAACACCAAATTAGGTCCTGTTTTGCATAATGAAGGTTTTCCATTATTTTGCAGACCCCATGAGTGTAGAGCACCAGGCTATCCTCCTCCGCCACCACAGCACACTGGTGAGGGAACTCAACACACTCAAGCCCTCCAGACTCTTCAGCTTCCTTATCGGGAGGAAAGTTCTCAACTTCCAAGACGAAGCCGTCATACTACATAGAAAGGTGAGTAAAAAATGGGCATCATCTAAGTCCTTATCAGGAGGACATAGTACATAGAAATGTGGGTTAGAAATCTGCATTTTGAACGTTAGTGCTACAAGAACATTTTGCAACCAATGCCCGAGTAGTTCGGTGTTAAAGAATAAACTACTGTTCTGACATGATTGTGATTGATTGATATAATCAAGGGTGAAAAATAACTTTTTTTTTCATATAGGACGATATGGTGTAGTAATAATACAACTTGAATGAAGGTTGCCAATGTATTACAAATTTCAGCACAATTTTAACTATCATGGCATAGGAGCCAAAATATTCATTTTTATTCAATAATAGCCCAAAATGCCAAAAGTCGTTCCTGGGTAGGAATTAAAATACCACCATATCTAGATTTGTTAAGAAGACATCCAACTAAACTACATGTGTGCCGAATTTGGTGCTTTGCAACTACCCCACAGGCTCCACCCCTTAGGTGTGGCCACAAATTCTCCGTAATTTTACAGCTATATGCCGCTGGACTATAATAAGATAGCCCCACAGGGATGATATGCGTAGACGAGATAATCCCTTCTGTCGTCGCTTCAGTCAGTACCGCTAACAGGAGGCGTACTGATACACAAAGCACCCATTTTCCCCCTCGTCCCTACTGTATTACCTCGCCGCCTACTCACTAAGTAGTCCGTATCACTCATCATTACTTGATACATTCAATAATGGGACGGTATGTTTGATCTTCAATCCAGATCACACAAAACGTAATCCCTTAAGGCTTTGGCTTCAGATAGAGCGGAACGGGGCAAAGAATACCTTAAGAAAATACACCATTAATTGATACTGCCACTGTGAGGGCGTTTTATAAGTCCATGTATCTTTCAGACAGGTGTGTTTGTATACCCTCATTTTATTTAGGACACAAATATCTTTTTTAAACAAATCACAAACTGGTTAAGCCATGCGAAGAGAAAGCGCAACATGTAGCAAATATGTAACTTACACACTAAAACGAGCGTAAAACTTGCTGCTACATTTGTATCTTCTTTTAGAACGAAATTGACAAAATATGCCGCTAGATACAATGTATCAACTTGAAGTTTTGTGGCATATCGCTTGCCACGCTAAATGAGTAGGTCTTTTGTTAAACAGTAGCTTCAGGTTTTTCAACAAAAGCATATCTGCCCCAAAATCTGAGATGTCCCACTTTGGCGCTAAACGATAAACAAACCTGTTGAAAGAGACCATTGAGGGAACATCGTGATAACCCATATAAGATACACACCGTGATCTATTTTTGAACGGATCTATCGTCTGTTCGGTGTCAAATTTTGGGTCACAATTTGTCTCTCCACCACAGAAGCAAACATACAAATATTTTGGGTAAAGAAAACCAGTTTATTTCAAAATAAAAGCTGCGAAAATGGTATTTTATTTGAAAATAAAATACTGACGTGTTGTTTACTTCGCCAAGGGACTGATGACATTCGTCGTACGATCGCAAATTGAAGTCATTCTTGGGTTAGTCGTGCATGTGTTGTACAAAATTCAGCTGTCTTGTTACGGAAAAGATTGTCTTAGATCCTTGTCGACGGTTGGTTCTACCGCAGTCCCAAACCAAAGCTATAGGCACTTATCTTCACCTGAGTTGAGTTAGAAAATAGGTGTGAAATGTTCTTCCCAAGGGCATAACATTCGGACCTGCTAGGGATTCGAACACCAAAACTTAAGGTAGCAGAACACAGTATTCTTCCGCGACCCCCGTCTCTGTGACGTAGGGGTAAAAACGTAGTGCGGACGCAATCTTGAAGCGTTTGTAAAGGCGTTAACGTGAAAGGCAGGGATGCATGAACTCAACAATATTGTAGTATGATAAGTCGGCTTTTAGATCGTATGATTAGAATTGTGAAGTCTGCCCGTTCAGTGTATAAATGCGCGCGATGCATGCAGCTGACCGCCTGGGTGAGACGGCTGCAGTTCCGTTGACCTCCGCAGAGGGGTATATCAAAGTGGTCGTCAAATTGTTAAAAAACCATAACTTTTTTTGTTTTCCCATGAATTTTGTAGATTATACCGTAATTTTGAATGAATAAGTTTGTCGTGCTTCTCTAGTGCACCCTACTATAATTTTCACCTAGTCGAAGTGAGTCACCTTGGGGTCCTTAACCATACGAATGCCCATTGGGAGATAAGTGTGTTCTGCTACCTTAAGATCCTCAGTCAACATAAGATTCTTGAGCACAGAGCTGCCATGCCATCCTACGACATTAAAATCTTACGACGACTTAAGTCGAATCATAGTGAATGCGCCGTCAGTGTAGCGGGTATTTAACCCGTTGTTTACTGTTCAATTGTGTATCGTTTTATTGTTTTTGTATCATTCTTACCGCACACATAAAAGATAAGTCGGCAGGGGTTAACGATAGGTCGTGGGACGGAGAAAAGAGATTTTGTTTTGTTTACATTCGTGCACCAAGGGTTGGTTAAATCAACAAACGCTACGTTTGCATCAACCGAAGGGGGCAACGCTTTATTTATTTACCTCCATACAGTTGTTACCAAAACATAGCAGCCTTGCAAACTAAGAAATAATTTTTTTACAAATATTTCATGTGTTTAAAGGAACATCTTTTGCATTTTTGTAATATACATCGGTTCCTTGTAGCAATTGTGCGTTTCAAACACTTTAAATTTTATTCGTTGTAGTGAAAATTATTTTTATGTTCCCGGGGATTTAAAGCAACGTAGAACTATAAGACAAATCCGTTCTTGATTTTATAACGTTCATTTTGGTCAGATGATTAATATATTATGATTATAATGCACGTGAAAGCTTATTTAGAAATAGTGCTAGTTAATACTCGTTTTTTTTACTTATCAGTTTACTGTTATGTTATTTGTTGTTGTTGTTTCTTACTTGCTTTATAGGCTGGTGCACATCTAGTTCTAGATTAATGAATGGAATTTATGTATTGCTGTAGCTCATTAAAAAATTGACCTTACTACAATCAATCTTCATTGCATGTTCATGCCCATGGGGCTAAATGCATACTGATGATCTATTTTTTAAATTCTCGAAAACGTTATTGTTATGTAAAAAATGTGCCTACAACTTACGTGCAATAATTTTCAAATGAAACACCAAAATGTCCGATGTACATAGCAACGTGTAAATTGTATTTGTCTTAATTGCCTTGCGCCCTCCTCTTGGTGTTGTATTGAGAGATAAAGGGCTGACCTAGGCTTTACCCAAGCAACCTTTCATCTTTGTATATATCTCTCTTGGTAGTTCTTCGTAGTCGAATTTATATTCATTGTAATAAAGATGATTTTAACCCCATTAAAACGACTTTCTGTATGTTTTCCAGAGTTCAGAGTTCGCCGTGAACGCGGCGTTTCTCCACATACTGAAGTTGAAAGGAGACCGCGCCTTCAAGGCGTTCTGTGACGGTCTGCGGTCGCGCTGCGGCGCGCACCAGGGCTACCTGGCAGAACTACTGGAGGGAACGATAGGGGAGAACATGTCAGGTAAAACGGCATTCTAGTACATGTGTATAGACCACTCGTGGTGTTGAATGGCGGAGTGGCTAGGCCAGGGCTCTAGCCAGCACTAGTTTTTCCGTCAATTGCAGGAACTTTGTGGCATGTGACGGAAATTTGTGAAACCAATCAGTCAACCTTGATGGACAAAATTGATGAAAATCTTGGATAAAAATATAAAAACATCCAGGAACAATGATTTGCCTTTTAAAAATGTGGGAAATTGCACTTTTAAAGGCTTAAATATCCCAAATTTTCCCCCAGACCCCACTAGATTGTGAGCACTCTTCCTTGAGGTCCGATCATGAACCTGGGCTGACGGAAAAAAAAATTGAGCTGGCTAGAGCCCTGGACTAGGCTAGTGGACTCGAGATCGAGAGGTCGCGGGTTCGATCCTTGGCATTCCTGGCTAAAATGCTAGACGTTCTGTCCTTCGACACTTTACACGACTTTCTTCACTCCATCCAGGTGTAAATGCCTTGAATGTAGAATTGAAGATAACTACTACTTCACATTGTATTATAGCATCATTTTTGATTATGCATCATCCTTATCTTAAGAAGTTTTAACTTTATTTTATTGATATCCGTTATTGATATTCCTGAACTATAGATCTCATAGACATCTTCAAGATCGTGTCTTATCACGTGGCTCTCGCGAGACCTCTGGGGTGGGCCGCGCTCCCGCGAGACTTGGGCGTGCCTGTGCGAGTCATCGAGTCATGCAAACGGGAGAACAGGTCGGTAAAAAAGAAACACCGATTGAAGTTGAATAGTAAATGAAAGTGCAATATATTCGACATTTCTTGCCTTGTTTAGGTCTTAAAAATGAATAAAAACTGCAAAATGTAAAGAAAAAGAGTTTCTGGAGATGCGGGGTATCGATCCCCGTACCTCTCGCATGCTAAGCGAGCGCTCTACCATCTGAGCTACATCCCCTTTTGATGCGACGCTTTCCCCTATTTGAACTAGTTGAGGATGAATATCACTTCTTTATTGTATGTCCTATGTATGTCCTAAATATGCTGATATACGTAATTCACTGTACACTAGACTATCACCTTCCATACCAGGTTTTACCTGCAAATTTCAATACATATTGACATGCGACAATCCATACATGGTATACATAGGGATATATATAAAAGACTGTATAAACATTAGAAATTCATTGTAAAAGTTTAATCCTATAATAGCCACCCACCCATGTATTAGTTAGGTTAGCAACTTAGCATTATTATGAAATGGTAGTTATGTAGTAGTAGATACCATACTTTGTACCCTGTACAATTGTTGTGCAATAAAGTTATTATTAAAGCTGCATAAATAGACAAACAAACTGTTTGTCGTTTCCTCAGGCTGGGGTCGCACCGCCTGGTGCACTGCCTGATCCGCTGGATGGACTGCCGTACGGACGCGGAGAGACTTCTGGACGAGCTGGTCAACTCACTCTACAGACTCAACCTGGGATACGTTGCAAGTAAGTCAGATGCTATCTTGAAAGTTCATTTGTGTTGGTAGAAGTCATTATGGCACGAGTTTAAACTGTAATTTCCAACACAAGGATTTCTCATTCTATGACAAAGACTGGAGTTGTACAGTCGAAAATTTGGGTAAGTCCAATTTCTTGTGTTGGAAAGTACAGTTTAAACTCGTGCCATAAGTCAGATGCTACATTGCGTGTTTGCAGTCACGTGACTATGACGTAATCAAGCGTCCGCCATGTTGGTTGGTGAAGCCATATAAATTGGAACTGTCTATGGGCTCAATCTAATATATCAAGCAACGGCCCTGGCGTAGCACCCTACAATCGATCCGTGCTTCTTGCTGCGTAAGCGCTGACTAGCCGTCAGCCAATTAGATGCACTGAGAGAAGTTTGAGAGAAAGTTTCCAACCAATCACGTTGCCTGCTGAATGTATGCGGTGACCTGAACTTTCTCTGACGACAATGACTCCTGAATCAGTAACACGTTAATGCTGAAATATTTGTGCTGTTCCCAAATGCACAAGGAAATTGTCACTCAAGCAACTGGACAGATTTTGAAAACTGTCAGACGTTTCAAGTAGCATCCACTACTTTTCGTCAGTGACTACCTAACAATTTCCTTGTGTAGTGTATCTCATTAGTAGTAGTATTAGGCATTCATCGGTCTCGTAGGACCATGAAGAAGTACAGCTTCTACACAATGTACTTATTGCTTGTTTTTACGCCTTAATCGTCTTGATTCTGATACAAGTGTCTGTAGTGTATCTCATTACCAGTGGATGTCTAACCTTTATCAACGTATGTTCCCCACACATAGATGGTGTCGAGGCGCTGAGGGTGACCATGCCGCAGGAGGGCGAGAGCGAGACGTCCGAACTGACCGCTGCGGACATCCCAGTGGTCAAAACCACCGTCCACACCAAGGTCCCCGGGTCAGAGGTCGCCGACAGTGTCATGACAGGTAAAGTTCAAAGCGCAAGCAGAAACCGTTCTATTTTTTTTTCAAAATGGCGGACAAAAGTTCAAAGCGCAAAAACCGGTCTATTTTTGTTTTCAAAATGGCGGACACAAAGTCATCGAAAATGGGGAATGCGCGTTCGATATTCAAATATGAAAACATACAGTTGCATGTTCAAACTTGAAACTTTACAACAACTTCAGAAACTATCTAATTTTTTTTCAAAATGACGTTTTCTCATAATAGTTTTTTTACATATCTTTTTTTTTTTTACATTTTTTTTTACAGAAGAAGACGTCAGCTTGGACAAAAGCGAGATCACAGATGGCCGCTCGAACGGCAGAAGAAGCGGCGTCAGGAGCGAAAACAGTTCGGGCCAGAGTCGGACAGCTTCGGCAGACACCGGAGTCCACCTCGGGTCCACTCGGTCAGCGTCGGCGGAACCCGAAGGCTACTTCGGGCCAAGTCGGTCCCGATCGCTCCACCCAGTCAAAGGAGGCGCTTCGGGTTTTAGGAAAGGTTTTGAGAAGAGACAAGTCCAGACTCCGGATTCAGGGGTTGCTATGTCAGTGGAAGCGAACTGATAGTCTCTATATTATACACAGAGTTATGTATCTGTTGTAGATATCAATAAGGACTGGCGTCAGCGATTGGTTAGCCTGGATGCCAGACTGTTCCCAGGGCCAATACACAGGCCAGTGCTATGTTAGACCCTAAGAAGCTAGAAGGTTGGATGCTCAGAGTCTGTGAATTTCCTTGGGGACAGGTTGGCCCTGGAGCCGAGGAGCTAGCCTGTTTTCTGGCCCTGGCAACAGTCTGGCTAGCGATTGCTCAAATGTGCCAAGAAGTCGATATTATACCGCCCCCCGTTTCTGTTCAATGATGTGACGTATCACAGTGAAATTCTTTGTATACAACAAGGAAGAATTGTAAAACGAGAACTGGGATATTCATAGTCTAGCTATTTCAACAACAGTTTATGCTATTCAACTTCTACTGAGCGGCAAATGAATTATACGTAAGATTTTCGAAGATTGGCATTGTGGTTCACTCGAAGATAAGTAAAGTTTTTATTTCTTATTGATTAGATAGTGCAGTAGGATATACGGTTTCCATTTTGTACCATTGGGAAATAAGCAATTCTGAAGCTAAATATACCTCTGACTACCCTATAAACGCATAGCTGTAAATGATGACACGCCCTCATGCGACGCTTAAAGGGACTACAGATAGTGTAAGAAATCACCACGTTGTGTCACCTAAAAATGACATTCTTCAGATTGCATGAAGGAACAACGGATTGTGTTTAGGTCATGAGCAAATTATGTGTATTTTTTTTATTTGTATGTAAGCTGTGAATAGCATTTGTGGAAAGCAAGTCATCCATTTCTGTACATATGTCTGTGTATTAATATTTTGCGCCTATCTAGATATATTATGTGATATGTTGTATCAACTGAGATTTGTTGTTGTGTGCCTTCAAATAAAGATAAGAATTTTTTTTACTCATTTTGTGCAAGTATTCGCTGGTTGGTTAGTTGGTTGGTTGGTTGGTTGGTTGCTTGGTAGCCTGGTCGGTTGGTTTCTTAGTTGGTTGTCGCGCACTTTGGTTGATTTTAAATCAGTATAACCTTATGAATGCTTGTCATAGACCAATCCCCCTCCTTTTTTTGTAATCGACATGCGAGCACAGCATCCAAGACACGTGTCTGAAAACCCCCATGGCCAGTGCATGACAAAACATGTGGTTATATCACATGTCTGGGCACACGTTACATACTATATGAAATCAGAATATGAATGAACACGACGTCATTGATATTTGTCTTGAAAATATAATGTGTCTACCGTGTACCGGAGGTAACATGCTGTTGGTGACTGTATAGTCTCTTCTTTATGGTTAAAAAAAAGGGTAAATTCATTCATTCATTCATTCATTCTTTATTTCAGGTAAAAAACCTGTATGACACAGTACAACATTAAAAATAATACAAGACTCTAAAGACATACAAATAATACAGAGAACAAGCCTAGATACACAGTAAATTATACGTCCTTCGGAAGTAAGAGTTCCTGTAAAAGGCGTCAGAACTTAGAAAGCGATTGATGATTGCGTTATGGGAGGAAAGTAATCGTTTTAAGAAAGAATAACAAATCCTCCTCCTCCTAGTATACCATAACATTTTAGGCTTGGGACAGTGGGTTGTTAATCCACTGAGTAGATGTCTTGAGTATGGTATTGGAAGGCGGAGCCCACCCCTCTCCTTCCACCGCCTTTTACCTCCCCAACCGAAGTCAGGTAACCATTGTACACCTGGGTGGTGTGAGGAAAGTCATGTAAAGTGTCTTTCCCAAGCCATGAATCCGCATTTACCCAGGAGAGAGAGAGAGAGAGAGAGACTCGGAAAGAGAGAGAGAGAGAGAGAGAGAGAGAGAGAGAGAGAGAGAGAGAGAGAGCATCTCTATTGTACAGGAGAGTACTAGTACTTTACAAAATTCAAAAGCAAAAATATCAACAACAAAAAAAAGTTACTCGACTTTTCTTCCCTGGTGTGAATGACCTAAATTTACTTTAAGGGTTTTTTTTTTTCTTTTCTCTCCAGCCCTTACCTAACAATTGGTCTGCTGTTTCGAGAAGGTGCCCAGACTCTATTAGATAACTGTGTGGGTAGAGAAAGGGGTAAATTAAAAGGTACCTGCGTGGGCGAATTGAAATGGAACTCATTTTCGATATTGTCACAGTGTATGAAAAGGGGGGTCACTTAAGATTGCATGTTCGAATTTAATTTCCAGGTACCGAGGACACCATACTGAAAGTAGACAATTATTTTAAATGATAATGAATGTAAGGTAGATCTAAAGGTAAATAAAGCAAGTCGAAAAATATTAAACTAGAAACCTTCACCATTTCAACAAATTTATTGCCAACCTTGTTTTTTTTTATTTGAGTACCGCTAAAGTCTTACATCTCGTCAGCATTTTCGTAGATGTGGTCGTTACAGTTTTGTATGTCCTGGTCATCGTTTTCATAGTGATGTACTTGTGCAAGACCCGCTGAACTCGACAACAGGACATTCGAGGAACGTATTCCAATCTGTAGAACCGTTGCTTCAACTATTGGCATCCTGGAATTTTGTCCTCCAAGATCTTTGCCAAACCACTGATGTCTGATGTATGTATACGTTCCAAAGCAAACCACTACTACACACATGGATACAGCGATTGGAATAATAAACACCATCATTAAGTAGTGAAGATAGTCAACTAAATGATCATCTGATTGCAACGGCAATAGTACAAATGTCAGGTTGCTGTCGCCTTTGACCGCTGTAGCCATTTTTGGAACATTTGTGTTCGCTTGTGTAGCGTTTTGTAATAAAACCGTTTGGCTGTTGTTTGGGAATGTAGCAAATTCAAATGTAACAGACGTATTGTTCACGTGGAAATCCTCTAGGCTTGTGTTAGTTGCTTTGTTTTCGGGAGCGCAGACTGTTAAGACGGCGGCGGCGTTTGCGGTATGTGTTTTTGGAGCGCCGACGCTACAAATGTAGGTACCTGTCGCTTGGAGGGAGACATGTTTGAGATGTAGGAAAGAGGCGCAGGTTATTTCGCCATGGTTTGTCGAAAACAGCGAAGTATTTCCACTCGTAGCATTGTCTGGGCGAATTCCTTCTAACTCTTGAAGACGATCGTCTTCTTGGATTATGCTTCCATTGGGTCGAAGCCAAGTAAAGCGAAGACCTTGTTTACACTTAGTCTTACACGTTAAAGACACGCTACCGCCTACGATTAAAGAAATGTTTCTCGGAAACACTTCGATTTCGTAGCCATTGCAGGGGAGGGTTTTCCAACGTGTTTGTTGTATTGGCACTATTAATCCTTTGTCGTTTTTACAGTGGATTTGCCAAATATTGAAAATTGCTACCAATAGTTGTGACAGATACTTTTGAAAGGGTCGCAGGTTGCAGTTGCATTTGATTGGGTTATGCGTAAGGCGTAGCATTCGCACGTGCTTTATGAATGCTACGTCCTCGGGAAATAGTTGTATTTTATTCCTCTCTAGCATGAGAAAATTAAGGATAGGCAGAGACGCTACCGCAGAGGGAACGCGTGTGAGCTCGTTGTTGGTAAGATAGAGGCGGGTTAATTTTTTAACCCCGAAAAAGGCGTGATCATCAACATACATGATTTTGTTACACGTCAGATTCAGAAGCCAAAGCTTCTCCAGCCCCCAAAACGTGTCATTTTCGAGCCTGGTGATGTCATTTTCTGAAAGATCCATTATAGAAACTTTCGACAGGTTTTTGAAGCATTTTGGTAGCAGATTTTTCAGCCGACTTTGCCTGATACTTAATTTGATTAGATTTGGTAAGAGTGAAAAATCGTTTCGTGCGATTGTTTCAATATTTTGGAACGATATTTCCAGAGCTTTTGTGTATTGTGGCAAAGGATGTGGAATGTTCTTGTATGTGTGGTTAGCCGTACTCCCACATTGTACTACACTGTGACAAGTGCAGTAGTCTAGATGCAAACAGCGGCAAGTACTATAATGTACAGAACAGATTAATACCAACAAAATTGCAAGATTCATTTCAAAATTTCCTCTCAACTGAGCTAAACCATCAAAGTTTTATCCAAAACTTATAATAATACACATTTTTATACATGAGACCGTAAAACAAAATCCATGTAATATCAATTTGATTGCCATGTCGGAATTAAAAGAATTTATGATAGTTTGAAAGCTTATAAATTCTTATTATATTTTATGGAGATACTTTTCTTCAGATACAAAAATCGTTCCTTTCTTTTTCGGTAATATGGCGAAAGATTTAAAGCGAATCACCAAGTCATGACTGTCAATGTTAAAAAAACTTACGCGAAAGGTCTTCGTCGTCGTCACCTGTAAATATGTCGTGCAATCGTCGTACGATCACAAATTGAGAGCATTCTTGGGTTAGTCGTGCATGCGTCCTGCAAAATTCAGCCGTCTTGCTACGAAAAATGCTGCCTTAGATCCTTGTCGGCGGTTGGTTCTGTCACAGTCTGCTTGATAATTCGACGGCATCAAAATCGTACGACGACCTTTTGACGAACTGTGCCAGCTGCGTCGTAACCGTTTAGGCACAGGAGACGGACAAAATGCCCAGACAACGACTCAGTGTTTTCCGTTGAGTTAAAAGCTGTATGGATGTAGGTAGCCGTTGGTTCTACCACACTAATACACGCACATGTTGCCACCGAAGTCCGACTTCATGCAAGGCGGTGAAACGCGTCTGCCCGGTATACTAGTACTTATCAGCAAAAACTGTTTAACGACACTCTTCCATCGTCTGAGCGGACCTCACACCAAGAAAATGGCTCGCCCTGCGTTTCTTTTCTGCGCGACTTTTTTTTTTACTTTATATTGTCTATGGTAGACAGGTACTACAGTGCTAGACGTCGACCCGTTTGGTATTTTGTGACGGGGGAATTTTGATATTTCGGAGAATTGTTTTCATGTTTTCATAACGTTGGGCGCTAATGAGTCTGCATGCCAGACCAGACGGTGCATTTTATAGTTCTTTTCTCTGACAAAACTCGTTACTTTATTCGCCATTTTTTCCATTTTACTCTCGACGCATTGATATTTTCATGCCACAAATTCTATTAGAGTGCAAAGATTCTATAAATCGCACTCCCCCCCAAAAAATATAATTTAATGTCGGTTCTCTTTAATATGTCTATATATGTCACGTGGCACTGTCTGTGTGTGTGTGATTGGAACTGGAAGGAAGACCTTCACATGTTCACCTGTTTGATCACGTGAAGACCCAATGTTAGGACACGTGGATGTCACATGTCTGATCACGTGAACATCATATGTAACAACATGCCGCCAGAATAATTAATTACGTACTTCCAGTGAAGTAATTGCTATATATTAGAAGGCAGGCCGTCATATGTTCACCTGTTTGGACACGTGAATACCAGCACGTCGGCAGAACGTACTGCGCATGCGCGAAACCCGTAATGTATTATGCATAGCACTTCGGCAGAACGTCTCATATAAGGTGGTATTCGCGTATATAAGGGTGACATCCCGTCTATAGTTTTCAAATGTTGTGTAGGAAAAGATATCGTCTGCAACTGGCAAAATTCTGATGCAACGTTGACCAAAAATCCAGCGAAAATCCACGTTCCGCGCAGGCGTAGTACGTTCTGCCGACGTGCTGTGAAGACCCAATGTTAGGACATGCGAATGTCACGTGTCTGATCACGTGAACATCACATGTACCGACATGCCGCCAGAATAATAAATTACTTCCAGTTAACGTGTTTAAATAACTGAAGAAGGCGAGTCAATGCCATAGTACGATGAGCTACCAAGCGGGAACGTTCTTTGTTTTCTTGGCGTTTGTGTTTTTGACGAACGGTTTTCAGGAGTGCGTTTTCGACCCGAGTTGTTTATGTACTTTCAAAGACCGTTCTGTCTTTTGTATCTCGCTCAACATCGACCAGGTTCCCGCCAACATTCCTAGAACAGTCCGTACCTTAAATGTGGAGAACACGTACGGAAGAATCTCCGAGCTCAGCAAAACTTCTTTTCTCGGTTTAACGGCGTTGAGGGGATTATATCTGACCAGAAACAAAATATCTACCATCCATGAAGGTACGTTTACGGTTTGCCCTCGACTTATGAAAGTTGACCTTTCAAAAAACCTGCTAAAACGAGTTTTTAGGCATTATTTTTCGGGGCTTGAGAGCTTGAAGACGTTGAATTTTTCTGAAAACGTCATCGAATGCATTGAACGAGGAGCTTTCGATGGCTGCGAATCGCTTTCAGAAGTCGACCTTTCCGGAAACAACCTTGTTTTTGTGCCGTGGAGTTCTTTGGTTCGAAATCATGACATCCAATATCTCAGCCCTATGCGCAAAGGGGTGGCGTTTATTAATTTAGAACGCATTTTGAGCGCCGGTTTTCAGGAAAAAATTAAAAATTTCGGGCCACCGGTATACATCATTGTACGTGGTAACCCGTTAGAAAAGAGTTGTGGTAGCAACTCTACATTCAGTCAGGAATACATACGGCTGGATAGCGAAGACATTACAAATTGTGAACCGTGGTCTGAAAAGATTGCCAGTAATGCGGCATTTCTATTCTGCTGCCGAGAAATGATCTTAGTACAACTTGCTAACACGGTGGAAGTCAGCTGTTCGACCGACCAACAAGGATTCCATACAGCATTTCCGAACAGTCTACGACGAGTAACCTTTCTCGACGAAGAACGTCCGACATCACCCGAAGAGCCGACGGAAACTCACGACGTCATCCCGACGAAGGAAGCCCTCTCAACGACTCAGTCCAAGACCTTGACTCGACCGAACTTTCGTAAGACCTGTCTTGCAACTGCTTCTTTCACGTGGCTGTATACGTATAACGTAAGCATTCATTTGAATGAAAACTCTACTGATTATTGGAAAGATGATATTATACAAGTTGAAATACAAGGGCTGGTAGCGATAATGTCAACAGCACTTGTGGGTATTGTCTTCAGTTGTTTTAAGATACACGTAAATAACAATCGGCGTTAGGAGTTTATTTTACATCTGATTGTATAAGCGATAGCGTGGTGTAAGAAAGTGGTTAGAGATGTAGTGAAATATGTTGTATTTGCTGGCAAATGTTGCCCTGTTAATCGGTGTGCAAAGTAGGTGAAACCTCGGTGGAGGTCAGACAGTGCTTGGAACAGCCGACCACCATATACGGCCATGTATGGCTCTTACCATTTGCCCCCTCTAGAAACCGCATCTTCTCTTATGTATATATTCAAGAAAATATTGGGGGGAGGGGGGTTCTTCTATAGTTGCAAAATGGCAGTTGGTTCCATGTGTATATATAGTGTCTTGGAAAAAGCAGGAGAGCTAACTACACAATGACTGACTGTTTTAACATAAATGCCTTGAAGTTGAAATGTTGTAATGTGTTCAGTGTTGTGGTAAAATAAAGTTGTGATTATAAATGCACATATTGTTTTGCATGACGGTGAATTTCAGTAGGGTAGATTTAGTAAAATCAGCTGAGATATGTGCAAAATATATGCCAAATACAATTTATGAAAAACTATGGAGAGTGCAAGGCATAAGAAATTGTCTATTCAACGATAGCTTCTTAAATTTCAGTGGTATTAGAATGTTGTGAATGTGCATTACTGAACACCAGACAATAAGTTGAAAAAGCACAAACAGGCCACAATTAATTAAATAAAGAAGGTGGGGAAAAACAGCTAAGAAAAGATAAGTAATTTCTTGGGATTTTTTATTCAATTTCAACAACAATTCATGTATCACATGAATAATTATTGGTACCAGTTTTCAATCCTGTTTAAGATACTGTATATTTTAATAGAAATTCAGATTCATCATCTGACAAGTAACATATTTGTTGTCCATTTCTTCTTTCGAGGTAGTTAACTAACTGATTATATTGACTTAGCAACTTGTAACGCTTTTTCAAGATAATATTTTACATTATGATATTTGAAATGCACCTAAAAAGTTCAATTTTTTTGTCTTACACATTATATAGTAGGTTACTCTTCAAAAGACATACTACTGGTACTTATTACATTATTTATGTTGACAAAAACAAAATCGCACAAGTGGTTCCATGTTTGAGAGAAAATGTTTCGTGCTAGTCCAAGGGCATTTTGGGGTCAAAGGGCAGCCAGGTGACCTTGCCGTACTTCAGCAGCTGTTCAGTGTCAAGGTCGTCTATGTGCTGCATCTGAAAATTTAAAATAAACAAATAGGGTTTTCACACTTCTATATTTCAATATATACTTTAAGGGATAAAGAATCATAACAAAGTTCATCTAGTCTGGTATCTGATTCCTATTCCAAAGATAGAGGCAAATGGCGGGCTGACATCAAGCCTAAGCATCAGTGTGCAAGCACGTCTAACTCTCGGGAGATGGGAAACAACTGACGTTAAACCAGATAGTGAGTGAGTGTGTAAGCTCTATTTTGCTTCTGTGATCCCTTCCCTGCTAAATTATCGAATAGTCAACTGTCAGTTGTACAGGTGCAGGTCTGTGCCTGTGCCTAAACCTCTGTACCTGTACCTGATGTTACATTTAGGTACGCAGCAGTATCCATAGGCACGACAAGTGTGAATCTTCGAACAGTTCCTCTGAGCAGATCACTCACCTGTCGTCTAAAGTACGCCACCAGTCGTTCGACCTTCTCGGGGTCGTCGCAGCTCTTGTTAAACACGATTCTCCAGATGGCGCCGGCGAGCGTCCGGTCGTCGCAGATTATCCCCTCGTCGTAGGAGAATATCATGGCGTAGAACTGCTCCGTCCACACGTTAATGCTCTCGTTCATCTGCGAGGACGTCACCTGCGAACGACAAGTCACGACAATTCCGAATTCTGGCAAATCTCAAGACATTCGCATCTGTATAGCAGGTATAACCGGCCCTTTGGCATAACACACCAGCTTCTGTATCTGTATAGCCGGTATAACCGCCCTTCGGCCTAGCATACCAGCTTCGCAGGCACGCAGTGCGTCAGCAGCTATCAATAATACACTGAATGACCTGTTACATCTAACCTATGCACATCTCGAACTCTAAGCGTTGTTGAAAGCTATCTAGTGAAAAAACACATTTTTGAAAATGAGTACCTAACTTCAGTTAAGGAAGTCCTCTCGGATGGGACGTAAAGCCAGTGGTCCCGTGTTTGAGGAGAGCCACACCTCGAGCATGTTAAAGATCCCACCACACTTACTGAAAAGAGTAGGGGTCCTTCCCGGTGTGAGTGGCTCAAACCTTACAGTCCGGCCTTACGTAGCCTGTACTTTCTGTCCACAACCGGAGTGTTGTTATGCCTAAAGGCATGCAGTTTACTCATCATGCGAAACAAACAAAGAAATTAAAGTGTCCATACTCCCATAGCCTTGCCTCTTGTCCTGACATCCTCCCACATGGTGAAGACCAGCCAGCGACACATGATCTTCCCTTCTTCTCCCTCCTGCTTCATCCGCACTAAACACATCCTGAAAAACACATAAGACTGTCAGCACGCAGACTTGGAGTCCAGGGTTCGAGTCCCACATATGATACTAAAAACAAGAAATCACAGATTTATCTGGGAAGTATTTACAGCTTTTGTTTATTCATTTGCACAACCAAAGAGATGGCCTCAGTTACAAAATCCCCCCCCTTCCACAGAAATTGGTTTGGAAGATTAAGAACTCACCACACATGTAGCTCCATGATGAGAAACCAGGAATTCAGGGTATCTGGAAGACCACAAGCTGAAAGAAACAAAGAGAAAAAACTTTTCATCATTTCCACAACATCCAAACACAGGGAAAGTCCATTGTTGAAAGTTTCTTGAGAAATGACTTTTTCTCAACTGTTTAAGGAAGCACTTTATTTTTTAGTCAAAAGTTCCTGCACCTTTCGTTGCATATGACAGTACCCATCTCTGTTTCTATGGCCCTTGGGCCACACCATTGTGCAATCACTACATTAGAGGGCTAGTCCACTGGTAGTGGTGCATGGTTTACCCTTACCTTCAAAAATGTCGCTGAAGTTGATGCCATCGGTACAACATGCGTACATGTGCATCCCAGAGTTCCGCAATCTCTGTAAGAATCAACAAATTAAATCAAAATTGGCATTCCTTTAGGGAAGGGGTTGAAACACACATATTATGATTATGAATGCGATATACCAAAGCTAAAATTTTTAACACTCTTGACTGTTCTAGCCAATATATCTAAGTACTGCCATTCAATAGCAGTAGCTAGCTGGCTATATTTCACCAAATGACCATTTACACATAACCTTTCCACAATTCTGACTGCAGGTGTTGTTTAAAGCTATCTAGTAACTGTACTTGGTGGCAGCGAGTTCCACTCTATGATAGTTCTAAGAAAAAAGAAGAATTTAAATTTGATTAAATAGAAAGAAGCATATGTTCAGTTCAGTTCAGTTTATTCGCACTTTAAAAAATGTAACAAAACAAATACAAATACAAAAATATAAATGAGATGTAACAGTGCAGGGAGGCCGGAAGCATAAAATGCTTATAAAGAGGCCTCCCTTCATACCTTAATTAACAATTCAAATAAATCGGATAAATAAGAAATAAGTTAGGTAACTGGTAAATGAAACAAAACAATGAAACAAAATACGATACAATACAATTTACAATAATGAAAAGTAGTAATGAAAAGTAATAAAGTAGTAAACAAGGAAACATAAAAATTAGGAATGTGTGGGGTTATTTAGGAAAGCTATTTTAATATGATTTTTGAAAATGGTGAAGGAGGGACTAATTTGTAAGGTTCTACTTAGGTTGTTCCAAATTGTTGGGCCCCTGTACGTGATTGTAAATTGATGGCCTTAAATAATTGCATTGGCGTGTGAGGTGGTTGTGGATATCTGAGTTTAATAAAAAGGTGTAGGTGTCGTAGAAGGTTTCAGGAAGGCAAGGACATTTATTTATTATCTTGTACATTAAAAGACTGGTTTGTAGTCTATTTATGTCATTTATGGTCTGTATTTTGAGTTTTTTAAATAACGGTGCAGTAGGGAAAGTAAATGAAACTTTTGACGCTAATCTGACGTATCGTTTCTGAAGCAGAAAGAGCGGTTTAAGTGATGTAGTGTACGTACTCCCCCATACAATATTACAATAACTTAAGTAAGGATAAACAAGACTATAATAGAGAGTAATAAATGTTTTAGGAGATAAAAGATTTCCTACTTTCCGTATAATCCCAATGTTCTTTGATATTTTGTTACTAATAAGATCGATGTGATTTTTCCATGTTAATTTTGCATCTATTAAAATCCCTAGAAAACGAGTGTGCGTCACTTGAGTAATAAGGTTGTTGTTTATGAATATTTGCACGTTTTCCTTCGTGTATTTTCTATTTTTACCTGCGAATATTATTAAATTTGTTTTCTTAACATTTAAAGACAATTTGTTTGCTTTAAACCACTTATTTACTTTATCTAGTTCTTCATTCATGGTGTTTACTAAAATGTTGAGGTTCTTATGAGACATGAATAGATTTGTGTCGTCTGCAAAGAGAAGAGTAAATAATTTTTGAGATACGTGTGCTAAATCGTTTATATATATTAGAAAAAGTAAGGGTCCCAAGATAGATCCTTGTGGAACGCCACATGTTATTGAGTTATGTTGTGATTTGTAAATGCCATTGGTTACATATTGTTTTCTGTTCGAAAGGTAGTCTTTAAGCCAGTCATGAACTGTGTTTTGTAAGCCGTACTTATGTAATTTGTCTAGTAATATTTTGTGATCAACCGTGTCAAAAGCTTTTGACAGATCAAGAAATATGCCTACGGTATATTCGTTGTTTTCTAAAGCTTCGGTTATTTTATCAGTTAAGTATAAAAGGGGCATGTACGTAGAATATTTTTTGCCAAATCCATATTGATGAGAGTAAAGAATATTATTTGTTTCTAAGTGATTTAAAATTCTTTTATAGACTAATTTTTCTAAAATTTTTGAAAACGTAGGAAGGATTGAAATAGGTCTGTAGTTGGTAAATATGTCTAGATCTCCGGATTTGTATAGGGGTATTACTTTGGCCATTTTCAATTCTGTTGGTACTGATCCAGTTGACAATGAAAGCTTAAAAATATGAGTAATTGGTTCTAAAATGGAGGATACATTTTGCTTTATCAAAGATGCACTTAATTCGTCATGACCTGGAGCTGCATTTTTCAAATTTATGATAATATCGTGAATCTCTGTAGAGTCAGGCTCTTCGAAAGAGTTAATGTGTGGATAGGAGCGCTCAAAATATTGCAAAGGGGAACAATCGGTCCTTTCAATTTTGTTTGCAAGGGATGGCCCAATATTGGTGAAAAAATCGTTGAATCTGTTAACAATGTCTTGTGGATTATCTATGTATGACTCTCCATCACGAAATTTATTAGGAATGACAATACTTGTTTTTTTTCTGTTAAGGAGTTCGTTGATTATTTTCCAGGTTCTGGATATATCCGAAGATGCGGCTTTTAACTTTTCGTCGTAATATTTCCTTTTAGACAAACGAATAAGGGAGTTGTACTTGTTTGGACCTGAGTGAGTGAGTGAGTGAGTGAGTGAGTGAGTGAGTGAGTGAGTGAGTGAGTGAGTGAGTGAGTGAGTGAGTGAGTGAGTGAGTGAGTGAGTGAGTGAGTGAGTGAGTGAGTGAGTGAGTAAGTGAGTAAGTGTGAGTGAGTAAATAGAAGTGACAAATTGTGTTATAATCTAAAGATATGGTGTAACAAAATCGATGGTGTCTCACATATCTGTTGACGCGAAGTCTCCCAGGGAGGCCCAGTTTCTTGAGGATCCTTCTAGGAAGACTTGGTTTTTCCTCAGCAGCTGGGGTGTAGAAAGGAGTGGTGCCTCCTTCACTCTGATACTTAAGACATAAAATAAGAAACTTGTTGAGAATCGGGTGAATATATATATATATGTATCATGTATTTGCTGGCTAGGTGATCTTGTGGTTAGGGTTGTTGACATGTAGAATCTAAAGGTTCTGGGTTCGAATCCCGGGCAGGCCCCAATGTTGTGTCCTTGGGAAAGGCACTTAAAACCTTAGCTTACTCACGATCACTCAACTAAAAAATGAGCACCTAGAATAGATTCCATACTAGTAAGGGACGGCCTCTAAGATAGGATGTTAAATAGAGATCCCGTGTTTCAGGAGAGCCACACCTCGAACATGTTACTAGTAAAGACCCGACCACACGTAGAGTGCAGGGATCATAACAATAACCTGTAAAGGTAACATTACCTTCTACACTGTAATCTTTACACCAGTCAGAGAAGTACTCTGTTATCATCTCTTTCCAACATAGTAGAGCAACAGCATCTCAATGACAGTACCTTATGTTCTTTACTGCTACGAGGGTCCACGTCACTCTCACATTCACAAAACTGTAATATCTTCGACATCGTTCAAACCTTTATTTACTGTACAGGTAGATTCTGGTAATTGATAGATCACCAACTTGTCTTGTTTGTACTCATTTTCCTTTACCCACTTTGTAATTATGTATGTATTTTGTCATTATGTTTTACTCTTGTTTTTATATTTGTGTTTTTGAGTAGAAGGTGTCATATAAGCAGCTGTGCTTCCAGCCCAATACTCATTAAATATATGTGAATAAAAAAATAAAGGAAAGGACACATTTTGAGACCTATGAAAAAGTTGCGAGAGAAACTGTCTATCTTACCTGTACTGAAGATACAGAAGAGAATTGTCTGCTGACTACATGGACAGGTCTGTACTGATGACATGTCTGGGGTAAGTTTAACATCTGGGTCCCAGCAGTGGTGCATGTACTCGCTAGTGCTGGGCTCTGGAATGGCAAAATCAGGAAAGAACTTGTTCATTTGTCAAGACTTTGAAATTACATCATTATGTAATTGTAATGGCAGACCTCACACAATTATTCCAAGTGCTTTGCCCCACATGTAGAAAACAGGAAAAGTATATAGCAGCGCTGAGAATGTATGGCAATTTGTCTTCTTCTTTGTATGGCAAATTATACACAATGTAGCATTATGCTACATTGTGTATAATGAAAATTGCTGAATTACACACACACACACGCACACACACACACACACACACACATACATGCACACACACACAAACTCACACACACAAACTCAAACACACACACACACACAAACACACACACACACCAAACACACACGTACACACACACACACAAACTCACACACACACACACACAAACACACACACACACACAAACACACACACAAACACACACACAAACACAAACACACACACACACACACACACACACACACACACACACACACACACACACACACACACACACACACAAACACATTTACTTTGGGGTCAATTAACCGTTACGTATCATAACAGTGTTTATAACGGTTTCAGTATTACTTGTAAATCAAAGAAGCTAGAAGGCCCAAGTTGAATTTGAAAGGGGGAGGGGGGCACGACTATACCTGCACAGCGGCCAGCTGCAGGGCCCGGCAGTGACAGCGGACGGCGGTGCTCAGCATCGGTCTGAGGCAGGACATCTTGTGCAGCAGGGTCCGCCTGTTTCTCGCGACTCTGTGCTGTTAAAACCCAAACCGCCGCCTGTCCTCACAAAGTCACTTCTTACAAAACACGAGTTACGCAAAGGTTACACAAATCGGGTGATACCACTTTTAACAGGGGAGTTCTGATCAGTCTCTGCTTCAACGCAGGCTGTGTCTCTTTTAAACAACATTGAAAGAAAGTTTGTTATATGAGGAAAGAGAATTGTTGAATAGTTTTTAATAACGGTATCTCTTTGTCTGCAGGAAAGCAGTTTAGAAATTTTAGATTCTCATACATCGGAATGACCGGTTCGGAATGGTAGCGTTTCGCTCAAGAGCGGCGTCTAGCGGTTTGAAAATAAATCGCACACAGCGTACTTACACATGTGGGGCATGGTAAAATTAATAATCTCCAAGCAGATCTTTCGGTAGCTGCAATATGGTGTCGACAAAACAGTGTCAAATTGGCCAGGCAGTATCCAATACACCACCCGAACTTGGCTGGCGAAAATGATACCAGTGCAAAAAAGAAAGCCCGATGAAAACGCGTAAAAACACGTAAAAGATAAGCCGAAGAATAAACCTCTGCTTGGAGAGTAAAAGTAAGTCTCGGGTCTGTCATGTATGTGGCAATGTACTCTCCAAGCAGATGCAAGAACCCAGCTGATTCTCAGTGATATTTCAACACTTTGTAGCATTGAAGCATTCATCTTTTTTTTATCTCGACAATTCATCTATAACATATCAGCATTTGTGCTTCAGAAAAAAGTTGGATATGTCAGAAAAATACAACTGCAAGTTGTTCGTCAATGATAGTGAAAAGCAAAAAAACACACGTGGTAACACACTGGTGGTAGCACAAGATACAGTATCTTCATGTAAGAGATAGTCCGCCGTGCGTTACTCAACTTACTAGTATCTGACACAGAGCGACCCCTTGCGGAGGTAACAAAACCTGACCGTGATCCTTTTGTAAAGCGTATGAGTGAAAACCAGATTTTCCCGTTCCTTCAAAAGCTCTACAGTCGAAACCAAACTGACATAAGCAAACCTCAAAAACAATTCTGTCCCCTTTTCTGTGGTTTTGCGTTGGGCGTCTGAAGAAAAAACCTAAACGTTTCAACCGCATTTTCGGTACATTTACATGCTGTCAACAGTCAATTCTACGCGCAGTACAACAAGATCAGAAAATACCGACAGAAGAACTCACAACAAATTGACACAAAGACAACCAAACAACCGTTTCACCACTCCCCTATTTGCCCCTCTAGGCAAGAGAAAAAGGCGCCTATGGCGAACCCAGGAAGCCGCTTGTCAGTGTTCTTGTTTCCATCCATACATCGACTTGACATGTTTGCTGTCCTATTAGTCTCCCATGTCCAACTTAACGCGTTCTAGCTACGCGCTGTAGGATTCAGTAGAAGAGAAGGGAGGTCTAGAATGGAAGAAGGTCTAGAAACGGGGGAGGGGGATTCTAGAAACACACGGGGTAGAAGGGAAGAGGTCTAGAAGGGGGTTCTAGAAACGGAGGAGATTATAAAAAGGGGAGGGAGTTAGAAGGAAAGAGGGGGTCTAGAAACAGAGGGGGGTTAGAAGGGGAGCAGCTTTTGAAGGGAAAAGGGTCAAGAAGGGGGTTCTAGAAATGGAGGGGTCTCCAGAAAGGGGGTCTAGAAACAGGGGGAGGGGTTAGAGGGATGGGCCGTTAGAAGGGGAGGGCGTCTAGAATGGGATTGTCTAGACAAAAGTCTGCAATGAGGTTGTTATAATGTTATATCATTAAAAAGCCTATTCTTTATTTCTTTATTCTTATTTTCCATTGGGACAAAACACAATGGAGGGGGAGACAAAACAGGCGATTGTTCGCCTCTACTCGTTGTCTCCCCACAACATATAATATACATAAATAAATAAATACAATGATACTGAAAATCCATTAAACTTTATTATGATTCAATATTTAATTTGTCAAAGCTCGAACACCAAAGCTCACTTCGCGTGTGTGTCTCAAAAAAAGTGTCGAAATTCCCCTGCCAACACAGTGTCTGGCGTTGGCAGGGAAACTTTGGCACTTTCTGGGGGCGACGAAATCAGTCACTCACGAAATCAGCCATGGTACTCATTACGCAAAAGCGTGATTATAACAAATGAGATATCATTTTAGAAAATATGCAAGTTTCAAAACGATATAAATAGGCAGCGACAATCACTAAAAAACATCGGACATACGACCAATAGAATTTTTGGCACTTGTTTTTGCCACTTTTTTGCTTAGCTATAAATGTACGATCATAGCAAACGTGTTGTCATTGTAAAGGACACGAAATAAGCTTTCAATGAAAATAATAAAATGCACTTGAGAAAGTAACAACTGAAATATGTTCAAACGTAATGAAGTTTACGAACTTTTTGTGTTAAGTTTATTTGACACGTTGTATTTGCACTCTCCGTTGCTCTCACAACTTGAACTGAAACCTTTGTACTGTGGACATTTTTGTGTGACAGGGAAGCAAATACGACAAAGTTCGAGGGTTTTACAATGTTTGTATTTGGCTTAGCGGTTCCATGCAGTCTCAGACCTTTGCGCAAAAAAACTTGTTACACCAAGTTTACCAAAGGTGTAGTGTAACGTATAGCAAAATGTTCGCAACCATAGAAGCTGGGGACTGCTACTTTTAGCAAGCGATACATTTCATACCATTTGCATCTACTTACGTGAGATAAAATTTAGTGACTCAGTAGTTTTCCTTTTTTTTAAGAATTTTTCTTTGGTTAACTACAAATGATTTAATATACTTCGACATCTACTTGATTGTAATTTATTTATGACACTATCTTTTCATTTGACGCCAGAAATGTAGTATAAAATGGCCACCTGTTAGACGTTTATACGGTGGTCATTTTTTTTTCTAGTTTAGATACTGTTGTAGGTTTTTAAAGATCGTTTGCAGTCATAGAAAGCATCGGTTTTATTCTCTTACAAATATGAAAAAAAAACATAATTTGTGTGGCTTTACATTGATTTTTTGCAATCATTATAGCAGAAAAAGTTTTCTATATGTTCAACAAATCGAGAGAAACTGGTCTAGACCAAGCCTGTCGTAGGCATTTTTCAGGGTCACCATTTTGTCGTCTGTCATTCTTGAATAGTGACAGTTTGTTGAGTCAACAAATTTAAACCCCGACTGCACACGCAAGTCCCATGACGTCATCCCTCCACCTGTCTTAGACGTCCAACCACCTGTTGTCACGTGACTGCCGTAGTCCAGCCATTCATTCATACATGCGCAGTGCGGCGGCAGTTTTGCCTGGGGGTCCTTCCCCTTGCCATGCCGAACCGTACCACCGTCCTCTCGGGTTGTGCACGTTTGTTGTAAGCCCCTTTGAGCAAACACAAAGGGATCGGGAAACGTTAGACGCCGGGTCTTTCTAAACAGGTATTCAGGTGGGCAGGAAAGCGATATACAAGGGGCGTATCAAGTGAGGAGGGAACTATAAACAGTCCGGTTATTGTATACGGACGCCGGTTCCTACCGCCGCACGACCCGCAAGGCACGATCAGTCTTCAGACTGACAGTCGAATCAGACGACGTTTTCCGTCAGTGGACTTTCAGACGACGTTTTGTGGATTTTTCCCGCGCTATGGCTCCTGTCAACGCTACCTAGGAGACGTACTATGGCTCTAGAAGGGGCAGTCGGTGTGTCGAGAGCTGGGAGAGGTAGGAATACTTCTGTTGTCTGGACGTTTTTCTGTCAGAAGTTTCTTTTTTCTTCTTCTTTCGCGGAAGGTTCGCGCGGTCTGTCATGGCGGCCATGTCGCGCGCTGACATGCGACACCGGTTCTCTTTACCTGACGAAAGAAAAAGTCTGACAGCTCGGAATGTGGCGTCAAACTTCTCCATTTTTCTCCATTTCCTAACTAAATGGTGCAAAAAAAGACGCCTCCTTCTCTCTCTCTAGTCATAAGATCTAGTAGGTTAACACAGAAAACTGTTTTTAAAATGTGTCGACAACATACCGACGCACCAGTGCATCAAATCATGATGAAGCGTAGGTAATTAAAAAAGTAATTAGAAAATGCTTTACCGCAATTTCTATCACTCAGCATCTTAAACATATAAATCACTCCGTCCATGAATTGAAGGTTTTATAAAGACTGATTATGCCCCCAATGTAGGAGAATAAAACCTAATAATGTTCGTATGGGCTAAAGATAAACACCGGTGTTTAAATGAAATCTGGTAAGAGTAATTTATGGGGACCGGAATTGTGCATTTTGACCACGTTAGCACATTAATGTGTGAAGGAATGTCAAACAAATTTGTTAAAGGTGAAGGTAAAGGTAGTCACATGGTCTTTCTGGGGCGTTAGGGGCAGTGGGTCGTTAGTCCACTGTGTCTAGGGCATGGTACTGTAAGGGGGAGCCCATCCCTCTCCTTCCACTGCCTTTTACCTCCCCAGCAAAAGTCAGGTACCCATTTTTCAACTGGACGGAGGGAAGAAAGTCGCATCTTTGCCAAGGACACAACGTCTTACCAGGAAGGAATGCCAGGGATCGAACCCGCGACCTCTCGATCTTGTAGCCGCTAGCCTAGCCACTCGCCACAAACAAATGTAATGACTATATCTGTAGGGCAAGGGTAGATACCAGAAAAATACCTATGTCCACTGCTATATTGCTGGGTAAATGCGTTCTTTGAATCGTCAGTCCCTTGTTTTATATATCAAGAAAATATTTACGCTAAGTTTGGCAAAGAGAAAGATAATTGACATCTATTTACACCTTTTCGGACGTACTTTTCAGTCTGAAAGAATCACACAAACAGTTGTATATGTAACAATACCCGTCAAAATACCCCCTCGGACATATTAGCACTGGCTAGCACGAACTGTTCCTACAAATCACCAAATGATGTGACAACAGACGGTTATAAACTGTCACAACCGAAATTACTTCGGACAGCTAACCGATAAGAAAGATGACCATTTTGCACGAAAGATCACTCGGTGATTTCTCAGTAGTGCCACCTAAGGCCACAGCAAGTAAATTTTATGGATGTCATCCTCCGATAATGCGATAGGGCGAATAAAAAACAAGACGGGCAACAACAAAAAACAAGATTCCTACAATTTCACATTTTGAGCAGGTCATAAACCTTGTTAAACAAGAATTGAGGCGACAAAACCATCCATAAGAATTACTTGCTGTGGCCTAAAGTATATAAATGCGTGTAGACCTTACATACCCTTAGGGATAGGACCTGAACCGTGTATAATAGCCTCCTACGGGACCTATTAGTCATTCTGACACGTTAAACAAGTCTTCGTATCAAAGTCTAGCACTGTTTCATGCAACTTACGCAAACACAGCGAAAACGTTCCCCAGCTACGTATACAAAATCTAAAAAAGATGGCATTTAACAAAATTGTAACGTTGTACTAGTTGATTTTTTTTCAGTAAAACGTTTCCCCCGATCATAATTATGACGAATGTCGACCAAGCGGAAAATGAAGTAATTACTTTAAAGTAGGCCGCAACATAAGAACAGGTTTTAAGTCTTAGATTTAGGTCTTAAGATAATGTGTAACGTCTTGAAAGGAGTCTTTCTCTCGTCAGATAATCCAGGTAAGAAAAGACATGATGAGAAAAAGAGGATGTGTGATTTAGTAGGAGATACACGGATGAACAAATGGAATAGATAATTGTCTGGATTCCTGAGGGAATAGAGTAACAAGACAAAACAAAAGACAGGTATTTGTAATTGTTCTGAGTAGTTTCCCGGTCCCCACACATTCAAACACCTGTCCGAACTATTAAGATGGTTTAGACAAGTGGTTCTACCTGTCTATAAGGTCTTTATAAGACAGTAGGTGTGTATGTAATGTTACCTGTAAGGGCCAGGTCATATACGTCGAATGATCGGCGTGCAATATCACAAACTGGGGGCATTCTTGGGATAGTCGTACTTGTATTGTGCAAAATTCAGCTGTCTTGTTACAAAAAAAGCTGTCTTAGATCCTTGTCGGCAGTTGGTTCTGTCACAGTCGGCCTGAAAATTCTACAGCATCAAAATCGTACGACGACCTACGACGAATGTGACTGCGCCGTAACTATGAAAACTAAAGATTGTGAAAGTAGCCCTAAAAGGCTGTTATATGTTTGGTCTCTCATGTAATGTGGCTTGATATTTGGTGTATTCTTATACAGAAATATGCCACACAAAGTTAGAAATTAACCTAAACCAAACAAGAAGAAAGACGAAAGTCCATAAAAGTTATTTTTAGTATCATGTTGCATATAACAGTCAGTTCTTTTTTGTAGTGTCCGTTTTTAACATTTCACGCTACGAATCATAGTGTCTGTCTCTCTTTCCAAATCCATTGAACACTAGTAGTACTTTTAATGTTCATATTGTCCCCGCCGTCACTCAATATAACCATAAGAAGACACAATAATGTTGTTCATATTCTAACATTGATTTTTATATCAATATTTCATGCAGGTAAATCGCTTGACCCCTTTCTGTCATGTCCGTACGCGTCAGGCGCCGTGTGTCCGTTTCCGAGAAAGCCTGTCCAAGACTACCCTGGTGGCCAGAACTCGTCGAGCGGCTTGTGGAGAGTTTGAGCCCGCGCGGTCCCCGTTGGAGCGGCGTACTTAGGGGGTCTGCGGGCCTAGAGGGTTTGTGCATAGTGGGGAGGGCGTGGGCCTAGAGGGTTTGTGCATAGTGGGATCGGGGACCGCGCGGGCTCAAAGTCTCCACAAGCCGCTCGACGAGTTCTGGCCACCAGGGTAGTCCAAGATTTGACTCAGCAAAAAGTTAACGTCAACTTTCATAATTCCAGCCGGTACCCTATGACCTTGTTGCTTTCCAAAACGTGTTCCATTCCAAAACATGATTTGGAATACTACGAAATGGAATGCATCTATATTAAAAAATGTGTTCAATTCCAAAACATGTGATAACACGTTTTACATGCAGGGCTATAAGTTACGTCTACTAAGTCTTTGTAGAGTCCGTTTGAAAAAGATTTCATTTTGTAGATGCTTGCTTAACTTTTTGGCCCATTAGGGTATTTGATACAGGTGCTGTGCACTACTACTAGTAGTTTGACAGCTATTTAAAGACGAATTAAGATGATCCATTTGAGATTTTATCAACTGTGTTAAAGAGCAATGCTTCTCGGTGCAGATTTCTGCGTTTACAGGAGGATGACTTGACAAAGTTTTACACTCAGTTCAATCAATCTCAGGCCTTTAATTTACACAACCATGTTTACCGTTTCGGCCAGCCAAGAGTAAATAATGGTAGTTTATCTTATATCGGTTAGACTTAGTTTTAGGTCAGAACATTCCGAGGGCTCAGAAAATAGGGGTTGCCATTTAAACTAAAGGCGCGGCCACATTCGTCGTAGGTCGTAGTACGATTTTGATGCCAAGGAATTTTAAAGCAGACTGTGACAGAACCAACCGCCGACAAGGATCTAAGACAGCCCTTTTCCGTAACAAGACAGTTGAATTGTGTACGACATATGCACGACTATCCCAAGAATGCCCATAGTTTGTGACTGTATACGACGTTCGTACATTTTGTACGACGAATGTTACCGGGCCTTTTTCTGTCATTATTATTACAAACTGTTAGCGCGTCCTTCGAGATTTAATAATATTTTTCTCTAAATAACCACACGCTATTATTACATCTTTATTCTAAATGTAGTGTTGAATAAACACATTGTGTTATGGTTTTATGATTAGATTATCAATAAATTACAAAACGTTTGTATGCGTATGCAATTGTGACACTCAGTAGCTTTAACGTGGTAAGTGTGTGCCTAAAACAAATCCGTTGAATTGTAATCAATCTTATTGTATATTCTGGATTTATTCTAATAGTTTATTTAAGACAAACGTGGTTTTAATTGACGAGAGGTCGAGACAAAACGTGCCCCTCCCTGGAGTTGGGGGATTATTCACCCCTTCTGTTTTTACATGGAGTGTTCAGGTAGAGTGCAAATATCTCCTTTGTAAACTATAAACAGTAGAACACTGCGGACTGTCAACCGAGGTGACAGCGGTGATTTTTCATCACCACTTGACCTATAGGTCGTTGTATACCAGGGAGCGTCCGTTTTTTGCTGTAGAGGGGCGAATTTAGATAATAGATTTTGTCACACATTTTTGTCTTCATATTTTTTCAAAGCAGTAATTTTTTCCCCAACTTCTTTGACAGCAATGGTTTTCATTTCCACTCAACCGCTAGTTAGTTTTCGTTTTTAGGGAGTGTTCAATATTTGCTATAGCGGGGGCGAGGGAAGATTATAGCTTTGTTCACACAATTTGATATTGTTAAAGCACCAAAGGTTTTGCCAAACGTACATTCTGTTTTTTGAGCTTCGTTCTGAAGATCCAATACTTCTTCGTAAAAATTTTCAAGCAAGGGTTCGTACTACAAATTGGACTGCATTTTCCTATTTACCATGCGTTCACATTCGTCGTAAGCCGTCGGTTTAACCACCGACGAGGACTTAAGACAGTCTTTTCCGTAACAAGACAGCTGAATTTTGCACGACACATGCACGACTATCCCACCACAGTTTGCGACGGTACGGCGTTCGTACTAAGAAAGTGACCGGACCCTTTTCGAAACATAAAACAAGTTTATCGTTTGCTGGTTCAAATCGTTTCCATCTAAATGATTGTTGTGATACGTGGCGCTTTGCTATGTATACACCACTACCATACAGACATAACAAAGTACATTGGAAAGCGAAAGAAAGTATACACACGATGTTTGACTGTTGGAACAAGGTTCAGAGGTAACCATTGTTGTTGGTGTAGGTTTCAACCTGTTTGGGTTTTGTCTAAAGCCAGTTGGGATGACATTTGATACCATACTCGCAGTAAGACACAACAAAATTGACGGAGAGACTGAATTGGTCTGCAGTGGACTACTATTTTTTTCGCACACGTTTCATAGTATGATAATAGTAAATCGTCCTGACTGTGCATCACAATAATTAGCAGTTAAATTAATGATAGCAAGATAATTAATTGTTCGACAAATTAATGAGAGCGTGGCTGTTGTAATTTAACGTTTTGATGGAGATGGGCGGGACTAAATGGGAACGTTATATGTCAGGCACATATTGTATGGTTATAAAGGGATATTTATGACGTTTATCTGTATAGCATCTACGTTTATATCTTAGGGTACCGTCTGTAGAAAAATTAAGTAATATAAAAATGTACAGACGTTTAGACACAAATGATTAGAGAATAGAATAAGAATTTTATGAAATGTATGGAAAGTACAGGAGAAGGAAATGTTTACGTTATTTGTTAGGGGTTGTTAATGCAGATTTTTTGTAAATAACAAAATACCACAATCGGAATTAAAAACAGATGACCAAGGAACATTGACTCAAACCATTTTAAAAATCTCAGTTCTAACTGCAGTTTCGGTTGACAGACAAGTGTACATTTCATTTGCAGCTGTTGTTTTTTTCTCAACACAATAGTTCGCCTTCCCTGTCAATTAAAAACTCCTCTCCACCAAAACAAGAAGTCCCCCGGATCGGCAGATATGTCACTTCACAAAGACTCTGTGCTTTTCTAGACCAAGGTCTCTTTCAAATCGTCAGGGACGGATGTTTACAGGATTTTGTTCCGTCAATATTGAGTGTTTGTAACGTACGCTGTTCCTCTGAAATTCGCACGTACAAATGTTGTGCGCACAAAGTTAGGCCGTAAAACGTGTTGGCGTTGACCATGAAGGACTTAGTGTCGTAAAATCAACTGACTAGTACTACAACATTTACAAAGTGTAGGTGAACTCCTAAAACGTGTTTTCTGTGATTATGCAGGAATTAGTGCCGTAAACTCAAACTGTGGCTGCAACCAATACAAAGTCACGGTGAACTAGCTCCTAAAACGTGATTTGTGTGGCCCTGGAGGAATTAGTGTCGAAGGAAGGACTAGGCCTAGAAAGTGTGAACTTCTAAAACGTGACAATTGAAGAATAAATGTAAAATCCAAAGGAACTGCATCGTTTGTCAAGAATCTACTCATAACATACTTTAAAGCCCATGTCACATATTCATGACCTTTTCTCCACTTTTCTCCCGACCACTCCACAAACAAGGTCGGCGCTGGGTTGGGAGTAGCCTGGAATCCTATTTAAGCTCCCAAAAGTATACATATCTATATGTGATCCGGTAATATCAAATAAAATACATATATTAGTTTTATATCATCTTAAGCATATCAAGTTTACAAATTCTCGGGGTCTAACAAATTGAAAGCAATTGGTATAGCATTGGTATATCAGGCTTGTTGACTTATGGATGTCCCTGTTTTTTTGTTTGTTTTTTTACTAGATCCCCCGATGTCGGAGTTTGACAAAGTCCTGCGGGACGTGTCGTCCGAGTTGAAGCAGTGTGACTGGAAGCCGCTGGCCAAACTGCTCGGCTTGGATGACGAGGACCTGGCGGCTTTGGCGTACGAGAACCACGGAGATCTGCTGGCTCAGGTACGGATTGGGCACAAATGAAGAAATTAATACCACAATACAATGTCCTTGCAGAAAAGCTGATATCCTATTGGTTGCCACAAGAACTGGTGTTGTTGGACCAGTAATATGGAATTAAAATTGAATCTAAGTGAAGAAATACTATTTCTTAGCGTAGTGAAAGAAAGCATATGACTTACAAATCCACTGTTCATTAGTCACTGCCTCGAAATGAGAAGTCCCCCCCCCCAGTAATGTACATAGAAACATCAGATAGATCTATAGACCAGACATTTTTTACCTTTCTTTGAGTTATTGTTATCTGTGTGTTCCTTGCGTTTAGTCTTTTGTAAAGAAAGTTTGGGAAATAAAATGATGTCGAACTTTTGTTTACACAGAAACAACAGATGCTCCTGCTATGGAAGCACAAACAGGGCGACGCCGCCTCGCCAGACGAGCTGTGCTTGGCACTGGAGCGGGCTAACCTCTCTCTTCTCGCCGAGGAGGTCCGAGCCTACGCCCGGTCCAACCCGCGGATATCTGGGACAACCAGCATCGTGTATCCAGGTATGGCAGTAGTATAGATTCAGGTTCAGCTTTATTTATATTGGCTTGGTATGGCAAATAAATTTGCACATGAAATGCGGCACCATTTACACCACGGATTCAATCCATTTGCATGGAGCAGTCGTCCAATCACCACACTAAATTTAAAGAACCTCGCAGAAACAGAAACTGATTTAGAAGGACATAGATTTCTCTCATCAATGAAAGACAAACAGTTCTGGAACCTAAACTTTGTTTGCTACACCTCTTAAAGCCACCGAAAGCGATTTTAGAGCAGTAAAGCTGGATTTTCTGGTCATTTATTAATGTAGTAAGTTAAGTAAACCCTGTCCCATGGCATACTGATGTCTGTGAGACAAAATGTGATGTGGCTGATGGAAAATGGTTGCTTCTTTCTTATCGTATATATATATATATATATATATATATAGGCTGGTTCTAACTATTTATTGGTGATACCAAAAATAAAGGGACTCCTCACGTAGCTTGTTTTTGGCCAATTTCTAGTCTTCCTCCAGCAACCGGACAATGAGTCTGGTACTAATGATTTGGACGCATTTTTTCTTGGGCTCTTTTCGTCTTGGAAGACGGTCTACAGCTTCTCGTGGCTTCCATGAAATAATTAATTATTATAAAGAAACGTGCATATCAAGTACATGTAAGTTTAGCTAAAGGAATGCAATGTTAGCATGTGGTAACTTCGTAGGGGGTGTCTGACAGTTATCGTGTACCAAAGGACTGCTAGGTTGAAGTTATTAGTTCACCCTTTTCGGTGCTTTGTTAGGTTGATGTAATTAATTAGTTGTAGCCGAAGTAATTGTTGAAGGCTAGACAGATATGTCAACAAGGTTTTCTAGATTGATGAAGGTACAAAGGAGTTCAAAGCTGCCCTACTCCATTACGTGAATACTTACAAACAAGGTCGGCCCTTAAGGACCTTCGTACAAAGGCGAAGTAACGTTGTTTAAGGGTAATTTCCAACAAAAAATTGGTCTTTTGTCCGGTATTAGTTTGCAGACTGAGCTGTCATGGCCAATTAGCGTGCGTTCTGGATTTCGAATGAGCAAGATAACTTTTAACAGCAAAAAAACGTTGGTGTTTTACATGGGCCACTTAATTAGCCTTTTTACACTAACTCAGCTGAGTAGAATTGCTAGCTACAGCCTGGAAGAGACTGGTGACTTAGACTTGAGGCCCTTGTCACATATGTCGTACGGTCGTCGTAAAACATTCCTGGGATAATCGTGCCTGTGTCCTACATACAAAATTCAGCTGTCTTGTTACGGAAAACACTGTTTTAGATGGTTAGTTGTGTCACAGCTTGCTTGAAAATTCTACGACATCAAAATCAAACCTACGACGAATGTGGCGAGCACCGTTAGTGACAAAATTAGTGTGTTTGCGAGAGTCGAACTGAAAAGAAAAGTTTCGATTCCTATCAGTTTATCTCTATAGTTGGTTCTTCAACTGATTCAAACCACTACAGATTACAACTCCGATCTCCAAGGACTCCCAACACAAACACCCACCGCGCGTGCTTTGAACAAGAACTCTTAGCGATCTCTCTTTGTCCTCGGGCACGCGAGACTCAAGTCCACAGCTCAACACTTCAGGGCACAACAATGGCCACACAGGTCGACCCATATCGTATGTTTCTGCTCCTCTATTTTGGGGACAACGGAGGCAAACGATCTGTAACTATGAACAAAGGTCAAGTTTGTTTTGTGTTTGTAGTGGGGAAGAGAGAGTTTACTTACTCAGTACGTAAGCCCTTTGCCCCATACTGGAGAATAAAGACGAGTTTACATGGGGGAAAAGCAGACACCGTGTGCCGAAATGTTTAGTATTTTAGTCAAGAATTCCTGATGTTTCAACCCCTAACAGACCCCCGATGTTGTCCATTGGAAAGGCACTTTAAAAGAATGTCTCACTTCAAAATTGGGAGAATGTTCCTGAGCAGCCTTCGTAACCCCTGCTATTGGGTCAGGTTGTCTTCACTCTCAGTGAGTCCAGCTTGTCTTAATCATGATGTTTCTGACTTAGCTAGGGAGAAGAGATGCTGTTTTAATTCTATTGACGTAACCTTGGCATTTGGATCTTCAGATTTCGAAAGAGAATTCATTTAATTGACAAGACAGACTCTACCACGACAAACCCTGCATTAGATCTACTAATTCTTAAGTAGAAACTTAAGATTAATTCTATTCTATATATAAGTCTTTGTAACAGTCCTTTTTGTCTAGTAACACGAGCAACAGCTTCCTGCGTCCTTGGCAACGATACTTGGACGTTGCAAGCAAGACTATCTTTACCCCTGAAGCCAATACCTCCATCGACCTTCACTGTAACAACCGTTTTAGGATAGACTGACGTGAATGACCTTGCCAAAAAAGATGACGGCGTTTCTTACACGTGCGGCTTTAGGGATCTTTTCACTGGGTCTAAGCAAGCGCGGAGACAAAATTTCTTTGTTCGTGGATAAGGTTTCTAGTGGTAGAAACTAGAGAAAGACAACCCCTCAGTTTGTTGCATTTGAATTGTCTGACCAAGACTAGAAATTGGCGAGCTTTTTTAAGTAATACGTACATAGTTCTCTAGTGTCATCTAATTGTTTATTGTTTGTTAATTGTTTAAAAGAACTCCATTAGTGACAATACATACATATATATATATATATATATATATATATATATATATATATATATATATATATATATATATATGACATCACTACTCTTCCTGTAGTCTTAATTTGTAACATTATAATACATAAAATACACATAACATTACAAATTATGACATACACTTTACGTTAGGTTTGAGTACACAATGCATACTCCTTTTTTGTTCAAACTGGTCCGTTTGTGTTTTTAGTCTGCCTTTGATGTTCATGTCGTCTACCCACTAGACCACTGCACCGTATCTTTTTAAAGTGTTGCGTAATGTTAACGTTATGTAAAGATTCTTTCTTTTTATGTTCTGCGTTCCATACAGGCGTGAAGAGAAAAACGTCGGCGGACTTGCGGAAGTCCGGCGGGCCGTTCACCCTGACCAACTGTGTCGCCATCAAAGGGTCAAGTCTGAAGTTACAGACCAGGGACTCGGCCAGAAAACAGGAGGCTGCGGGTCAGTGCACGGGTTTTACTGCTTTTCACTACGGCGTGGGTTAAGTTGTCATGTTGGGGATTTCATATCACTTAAACAATGCATTTCATCCTCAACAAAGCGCATAGAAACGGCCTAGACCTTGCCGATGGTACATCGTTGATTGCGGTTTGGAATAAAGATTCGATGCCAATATTTTCAACCATGCCAAGAAGAAAACAAAATTTGTTTTTTTTTAATTATTAAGTGGCAAATCTCCGTTTTTATTGCCATTTTACCGTCAAAGAAAACATTTTGTCCTTCATAACTATGATGTCTTGAAACAATTGAACCCAAAATAGGCATATGTCCAATATGTACTTACATCGTACATGCGCAGATATCTATTGATTGGAAGAAATAAAGCTTTATTCGGAGTCAGTTTTCTCTCTATATGAGAAAACCATGATGGTTTCCTTTTCCGTATTCACCTTCGTCAAGAAGGTTACGTTTTTGATGACGCTTGTGCGTTTGTGTGTGTGTTTGTATGTGTGTTTGTATCTTTGTGCTTTTGTGTTTGTATATTAGCAGCAGAACGTCCGGTTTTAAGAGCAAATGTCTGTAAGGATCAAACAATAGTAAGCGGGGTCAAAAAATCGATTTGGCTCATATTTTGCACAGTGATAGTACTTGGCCCACAACCCCTTGAGATAGCTTTCTTTCCGCTCAAAACCCATTGTTGCCATGGCAACAGCCCAATCAAGTTTTGGGGCCATTTTGACAGATTTTTGCGTCTCTACAACATGGAAATTGGCAAAGTTTAGGACGCAGTCACCGCCAACTGCTTTAACGTAACGACAAATACTTCAGGATATTATTAGACCAATGCCTTAACTTGTACAAAATAGGTGTGAAGTTGATGTACAGGCAGATTTCAGTCTTTGGGCAACCTCAAAGCAATATGATGTTTTAAGGCTGAAAAAAATAGGATTTTTGCCTAACTTTGAGGTAGCTGTAAGTCTCATTAAGTAAAATATTTTTGCCTAAAATTTCTACCACATCTAGATACATCGTATAGCTATTAGATGAATGCCTGCAAAGTTTGGGTTCTTGTTTTGTTAGCGTATGGCTGCCACCAGAAGTAGGTCACTTTTCGTGATTTCGGAAAAATGTGATTTTCTGCTAACTTTGAAATAGAGGATCTGCCAAACTGATATGATCCACCTGTTTATTTTTGTGTCAGATGTAGACCTATATGTTGTCTATCAAATGCATGCTTGGTAAAGTTTAGATGTTTTTTCAAAGCCGTGTATCTGTCCCTGAAAGTAGGCTATTTTTACATTAATCTCAAAATTTGGAGTTTTGGCTATCTTTGAGCTGATGTAAACAACAAAGTGAATTTTTATTTGGACTCAACCTTTTATCAGATGTGGATCATAGTGTTGTCTATCAACTGAATGTTTTTTACGGCTGTGTTTATGTTTTATAGCCGTGTGGCTGTCCCGGGAAGTAGGTCATTTTCCGCACTTGTCCCAAAATTTGGATTATGGGCTGTCTTTGAGCTGATGAAAACACCAATGAAAGTGAATTTGTTTTCAGACTCATCCTTCTACCATGTGTCTATCATAGTATTGACTATCACATGGGTGGTTTTGAGGGCTTACTTTTTTGTTTAATTGCCCAAATTTGGACTTTTGGCTATCACTAACCATGCGCTGATGTAAACACAAAAAAGGAGATGTTTTTCTGACTTGAATTTTTCATCATTTATCGAACTTATCGTTGTCTATCTAGTGAATGATTCTGATGACTATGTTCATGTATAGCAGATAATCACAAATAAGTATTTAGAACGCTGGACAAATGGCAATTATTGTAAGCAAAACTTTTTATATACCTTACATAGTAATTGTTTTCATATTAATCAAAGATGAAGGAACTATAGAAAATACAACATTCTATCTTTATTCAACTAAATGCTAATCATAATGATCCCAATATGTACTGTCACAGTGGTATTTGCTGCCGCATTGTCATAGAAATCCAACAGAAGGCCACAAAATATTCAACAGACAAGTCTAAGGATTTATCATACATACTAGTATATAGTGATAGTGTGATATACAAACTTTGGAAGCCAAAATAATCTTGAATATCTTACAAGTTTCTGAACTGAATATGATAGATTTGGAGCTGTTGGCTAGAGGAAAGCATTCTTGATCAAAGGGTTGTGGGTTGAAAGACCCGGTCAAACTAACAGATACCAGTACATACAACCCTTGCTGTCACTACATACAACCAAAGTTTGGTATTGTGTTGTTGAAAGCGATATGTGACCTTGAATAAACATTATGAACTTACTAATGTTCTTTTTGTGAACACTGGCAGAAACTGAGGTATTCAGTTACCTTAGCTACAAAGGCAGATTTGCGTCGGCGGTCTGTAATGGCCGAAACATCAATATCGAAATGGTCACATATGGTCTTTAGGGATGCCATACTGAGCTCATACAGTTCACCTCTTTTTGCCATGTCACAGAGGTTGTATGTATCATACAACACTGGATGTTGTAGTTGAACTTCTTTTATCACCTGTGTTTGGAGGGCACTATGGATAGACTCCAACTCTGCAGGGTCTTGGCTATCCGTTTCTTCTGGTACTCTGCGACGTTTGGCCGCCAACCTGGAGAAGTAGCTGGCCACCTGTTGTGTGGTCAGAAATTCCTGTACCTCAAACAATCTCTGGCCTTGTGCATTCCGTGCATGTCTAAGATCTTTAGAGACAGTCTGCGGATCAGCCTTCATGCCGGTCACTTGGCCGAGATGAAATCTCTTATCCAGATACTCTTTTTGCTTGCTGGTGAACCTTACATACTTCTTTGTACCGCGAAGTGCCCAGCCTTGCGGTGGGCTTGAAGTTGTCCTCCTTGCCTCTGAAGGCTCAATATACGGTACCTCAGTGGGACCTTGCTCGAGCTTGGCCGCGGACATCAACTTGGCTTTGTCTAGCAATGTCTGCCTTTCAAGTTTGCGCCTGTGTTTGCCGATAGCTAAGTGAGCCTTAAAGGGTTAAGGGGAGATCCACTATATTCTGCAAGGCATGGTATTAGTTGTATATCAGATAATAATGTCAAGGAATTGAACCAATATTTATTAGTCAACTAAGGATATGACGAATTCATCATTCATACTGATTATAAAGATGACATACTGTCACCAAACGGTAACGAGTGACCTCTTTTAAAGGACATGATATAGAAAACGGGCAAAACGTGACCTCCTCTCTAAGAAAGCTACCCAGAAATAAAATAGAGAGACGCTCAGAATAGATGAGTGTTCATTCGGTAGACATAAGTCCACATCTAATGTTGACAGAGATAACATTTTGTTTCACAGCAGGGAAAAGACTGCTAGATATATGCATTCAGGTGTGCAAAATATGAAATGTCAATTACAACAGCACTAAACCCTTAAAGGAACCCAGTTTTCCAAAAAAGGAATATAACAACAACATCCAAAATCTGAAAAGGTGTCAGAAAAAATAGTTGACTGGTCGGGGACAATTGTCAAGAATGACCTACTTTCTGGGACAGCCACACAGCAATTAAACAAAGACCAAGCCCTCAAAACCACCCATGTGATAGCCATTATACTATGATAGACACATGGTAGAAGGATGAGTCTGAGAATAAATTCACTTTCATTGGTGTTTTCATCAGCTCAAAGACAGCCCAAAATCCGAATTTGGGGACAAGTGCGGAAAATGACCTACTTCCTGGGACAGCCACACGGCTATAAAACATAAACACAGCCGTAAAAAACATTCAGTTGATAGACAACACTATGATCCACATCTGATAAAAGGTTGAGTCCAAATAAAAATTCACTTTGTTGTTTACATGTACATCTGCTCAAAGATAGCCAAAACTCCAAATTTTGAGATTAATGTAAAAATAGCCTATTTTCAAAAACAGATACACGGCTTTGAAAAAACATCTAAACTTAACCAAGCATGCATTTGATAGACAACATATAGGTCTACATCTGACACAAAAATAAACAGGTGGATCATATCAATTTGGCAGATCCTCTATTTCAAAGTTAGCAGAAAATCACATTTTTCCGAAATCACGAAAAGTGACCTACTTCTGGTGGCAGCCATACGCTAACAAAACAAGAACCCAAACTTTGCAAGCATTCATCTAATAGCTATTCGATGTATCTAGATGTGGTAGAAATTTTAGGCAAAAATATTTTACTTAATGAGACTTACAGCTACCTCAAAGTTAGGCAAAATTCCTATTTTTTTCAGCCTTAAAACATCGTATTGCTTTGAGGTTGCCCAAAGACTGAAATCTGCCTGTACATCAACTTCACACCTATTTTGTACAAGTTAAGGCATTGGTCTAATAATATCCTGAAGTATTTGTCGTTACGTTAAAGCAGTTGGCGGTGACCGCGACCTAAACTTTGCCAATTTCCATGTTGAAGAGACGCAAAAATCTGTCAAAATGGCCCCAAAACTTGATTGGGCTGTTGCCATGGCAACAATGGGTTTTGAGCGGAAAGAAAGCTATTTCAAGGGGTTGTGGGGCAAGTACTATCACTGTGCAAAATATGAGCCAAATCGATTTTTTGACCCCGCTCACTATTGTTTGATCCTTACAGACATTTGCTCTTAATTTTTTTTAGTATATATTACTACAATAAACAGGGTGCAGGTTAGATAAACATATAGCCTCGTCTATGGGTTTGTTCAATGGGCCCCTATCGTCTTTCTATGGTACTGCAGCAGGACGTCCTGTTTTAATATCTTTATTATTTACTACAAAAAACAGGATGCGGGTTAGACAAACCCTAAACCTTGTCTATGGGGTTGGTTCAATGTAGACGACCATGGCCTCATACAAATATTATTTCAAGACAGTGCCAGTAGATACTGTATCCAACGGCCCTGTTCATATGAAGAGACTGGATACACTCCCCCCAAAACAAAAGCCTGTTGTCTTAAGAATTGTTTGCGTGTGTCCTTTTTTCACCTGTGTCAATACGCCTGGCCTTGAGACGCCAGAAAACATGTCTTCTGCCTTACCCCCCATTCAAGAGATACTCTTAAAGTAAATAGGCCATGAAAGACGTTATTCTTTGGTTGTCATGACGGCACGCTCCCATTTCTGGGTGACACGAACCTAAAGTAGAACAGTCTTTCAACTGGGGAGGAGTATAAACAGTAGCTTATAGAGTAACATCATTATTGACAGCTTTCCAATACTAGAAGAAAATGCGTTGCAGCATGTAACATTCGTTGTACGATCGTCGTACGACATATTTCAAACTGTGTGCATTATTTAGATAGTCGTACATATGTCGAGCCGGTGCAATGGCCAAGCGGGTAGAGTGCTCGCCTTGCATTCGGTAGGTCCATCCCCGGCCGAGTCACACCAAAGACTTTAAAAATTGTACATACTGCTTTCTCTGCTTAGCACTCAGCATTTGGGAAAGAGTATGGGAGTTGAACACACGCACCACTACCAGTGGGCTTGCCCCCTGCTGTAGTAATTGCACTGCTGTGTGGCCCAGGGCAACTGAAAACGGAAATGGGCGCCGCCCTATGCGTCACCTGATGCGGGAAGGCACTTAAACTTTAACTTTACATTAACGTATGTGTTGAACTGTCTTATGAGGGAAAAGGCTGCCTTAGATCCCTGTCGGCGGTTGGTTCTGTAACAGCCTGCTTGAAAATTCAAATTCATCAAAATCATTCGACGGTCTACGACGAATGTGACCGTGCCAGAACTTGTGAATGAGTTCAAAACTAACTAATCTTTAAGCGAAGAAATCTGTAGTAACACGACCGAACATTTTCGAAAGACAACATGACGCTCTAATTCATTATTTTGGGACAGGATTACTTAAGGATGCGTAAAGAATAAAATCGAATCTTCGGCCACTATCTTTTACAAAATAAGTATACACCGTTTAACAGTCGTTAATGATATGTTTAACGTTACTTTTTCCATCTGATGGTTTGATCTTTCGAATTTCTATCAATCAATTTTCGTTACCTGGCAACCGTTTGACACACTGAACCAAATGTGTCATACGATCGAAACGTAACCTGATTTAAATCTAGACAAAGATGGCGTCTAGATTGTATCTTTGCGGTATAAATTTTTATTTAGATAACCTAAATGTAGGTTCAATGATACACTTCAACGTAGAAAAAATATGACGTTTATTTACATAAATGGACGCTTATTGAAAGCGATCTTTAGCATTCTGAGTCGTTTTGTTTATGGTATTTTGTTAGAGAAAGATAACACCTTTCACCTGTAGGGGATTAAACTCTTGGTTAAAATTATGTCAAATCCCGTGATCCCTATAGTTCATAACTCATGTGTGTAATTGGGATTTCCCATATATGCAAATTATGTAAGATAAAAAAGGCCCTTGATGGTGCTGATGTTACTAGACAACTTTTGGCCTTTAAATTTTTTATGTCACATTTTCTTATAAAAATGCATGAATGATAAAAACATTCAAGAAAATACGACACCCTACACAATTTATTGCTTTGATAAAGAAATTGACATAAAAATGTATTTGACGCCCGCTAAAATGTTTAAGATTCGTGTAGAAATGACATAGCTTCAAATTTTTTGCATATTTCTGGTTGAATAGACGAGTATTACATGACGATAACGTGATTTGCTGTGGGGAAAACTGTTTAGAAACATTTCAGTACGTTATACAACGTTGTCTCCCGACCTAATTACGTTAATGTTACCAATCTCCCCCACCGTCTATCTATCAACACCTCTACGTGAAACGCTAGACGGTTGACCTAATTAAGGTATTAAGGTACTTTGTTCCTTTGAACTGGACGGATGCCGCCGACAGAATCAGTAATCCCAAAGCAGATGTATTGGTTGGGCTTGTGTTGAGGGTCTTTTGTAGTCTTTTCTGTGTCTCTACGTTTCGTCGTTTCTACGTGCATTCCTAGAGAAAGACGTAGAAAACACAACGCAAAAAGACCAAAAAAAAAAAGACCCTCAAAACAAGACCAGTTGATACATTCGCTTGAAGCGTAAGAAACAAAACTTGCGGAACAATTCTCAGGTCACGAAACACTGGGAACGAGTACAGAAGAAAACTGCTTCAACCAATCGGTACTGTTACGAAATTACAATACGTAAAGAAACCTTTCGTTGAAGCTAGCATTACCAGATTTTTTTAAATCTCACTTTTGATTCATTTGCTGATGCTGATGATTTGCTTTTTCTATGTTACGTTATCTCATGCTCTAACCATGATAATAAAAGGTTTTCGATCAAATGTGAAGCTCATTGGTCGGAAAAGCCAGTCCGGATATTATTATGAATTGAAACAGAATAAAAAATGAAGTTTTTGTATTACTGAAACGCCAAAAAAATGAATGAATCGTCAATACGCGCTAATTTCCTCGTCAAAACCTCTTCTTTAAAATCCACGAATGAAACTTAATCCGTTGTATAAAGACACCACAAAAAGGTACCCCGTGCATGGTAACACGGTTGCCGTATACATTACCTAGGACCATATTGGCGTATTGATACTAGGATTGCGCGGGATAAAAATAGTTCCGACCTCTTTGTACGGCGGATTGATATAAACAGTGTGCGGACAGCCGTCCAATAACAACCCAACAAAGAACCTACAGCTATGCAGGGAGGCACTAGTCTCTCTCTCTTCTATTGGTCAGTTAAAGTAGAACATCAACAAACTATTTCATAACGCATTGTATAGGGTTATTCACTGTAAATATCGGAGGGGGGGGGGGGCTATCGTCTCTAGTTGCTTGTTTGCTTATATAATTACTTGTAAAGCTTTTTTTACTGCGTTTAAAGTTTAGTCGGTAGAGTTTTTGTGTGGGAACTTGGTTCCGGTCGTAGCGAGCAGAAGAAACGAAACTGACTAGAAAGATTGACGATCATAGAGAGATAATTGTAAGACATTTCAAACAAATTAAGAGAATTTAACTCAAAGCAGCTAAGTAAAGAGCAAAATCTACCCCACCCCTCCGTTCTAACACTGGGCCCACGTGGGAGGGGGGTCATCCAATACCTACCAACCTACCTAGTCTCCTACCTACCTCAACCTATATTACGTTATCCTACAATGTATAACGGAATTTTCAAGCTGTCACCTTCAACTGTGAAGCACTCAGGATGCTTTTTTAAAGTAATAGTTGTACAGTGCAATGCTGCTTCTCTACGGCTATCGATTACTGACTTTCATTTTCTGTATGTCGTTTTTTTATGTGCAAAATAAAATAAACAATAAACAAACAAACAAACAAACAAACATTTTCAGCCAAACACACCAGCTCAGCCCCTATCCTTCTCGATAAGTGCGTTAAATTATAACGTTGACCCCCCCATCCGAAGGAGCTAACGCAACCCCCTCACACCGTGCCCGAGCGGGGTTCGAACCTCCACCCTCTGAAATGACTGAGAGTTAGATTCTCCAACATCTGTTCATCAAGCGTTCTAAAACTTTGAAAGTTGAATAAGGCATCTTATTCACGTTTGCAGATTCAGCAAGGCCGAAAACTCAGCAGTCGAGAGGACCCCTGGCCAGACTGGGAACTCCCGGCCAGAGGAAGAGAATAGGACCGTTCAAAAGAATAGGTGAGGAAAATACGTCATTTGTAGTCTAAGTGCTAGATATTCTATAATCGGATACCAAGTAAATACTAAATATTAACTTTTAAGGGCAGTATAAAATTGCCTATTAGTTTTTCTGCTGTTGGATAGTTTTTTCTAGATATCGTGGTGTCAAACATGATCTGTATTATAACATTAGAACAATCACTTGGCGAAAGCGAAAACAGACCAGTTACGATTCCTTCTAGTATGAGACCGTTTTCAATCAATGCTCAGGCACGGTTCTGGCAGTCCACGCGTATCCAGAACCGTGCCTGGGGCAAATTCTTGGATACACGGAGACTATCCAGAACCGTGCCTGACCCTAACCCAAACCCATTCGGGCATAGAACTACATGTAGATAGGCACGGTTCTGGATACGACATCTGACTTTACCGGGTTGATGAAGAGACGGAGTGTGTCTCGAAAGCTCCCCAGAGTAGCAAACTCTTTTTGTTCTGTGTATGGTTTTAAGTATTTGTCAAAAGTAAATCATGACTTTAATTTCGTCTCCAGGTTTCATGGACATTCACACGGTCATCGATCGGGCTGTTCCATCTGACGACACCCCTCCCGACGATATGCACGACATCCTGGCCAACATCAACGAGGGTTTCTTCAGCTTCCTGATGACGCGGATGGAGGAGATCAACCACGTGGTGGAACAGCTCGAACGGACCGACGGAATCGTCGTCTGCAGGTGTGTTATTAAAATTGACTCAGGCGAAAATGAGTACCTAGCTTCGGTTAGGGATGTCCTCTCGGATAGGACGTAAAACCGGAGGTCCCGTGTTTGAGGAGAGCCACGTACACCTTCAGCACGTTAAAGCTCCCGTCTCACTTATAGAAAAGAGCAGGGGTCCTTCCCGGTGTGAGTGCTTCAAATCTTATCATTTCCTCCTCGAATGAGGTACTGTTTTCAGTGTATTTTTACTGTGTTGACAAAGGTTTGAATTGAAGTGGCTACCGTCTGGAATTGTGAAGACATTTTGTATGTATGTAGGTGTTCGTACTGCCATGGCTTTTCAAAAGTTTCAGACATGGCGTTTCAGACATACTATGGTCGGTCTTGTCACAGTGGATAAATTTTGGGGTCGGAAAGAAGTGGTTAAAGTTTGGGCCTCCTAGCGGCTTGCTTGTGGAACTGCATATGCGTTTTTGTTAGAAACGTATCGTTATCGTTTGCAGGGTTCGGCGAGGCTCGCTGCTGCTGACGGTGAGCTGTAACGGGATAGAGTCGCAGCGTGCGCTGTGGAGCCAGTACCTGGGCGGCACGCTACACGAGCTAATGCAGTCCTCCCTGGTGAACGAGAGAACCCTGAAGGCCGCCGGAGCGCGCGAAATCGTACTGCAGACGGCCATTCAGGAGGAGCAGTACCACAGGTGGGGAAATGTCAATGTTTACTTACTTAGTAGTACTTGTTGTGTTTACCTTCTCAGAAGGAAGACTTATGTTTTCTCTTTATTGTTATTTGTACCTTGTTCTTTGTTGTCTTTCATCTGTATGTAGGTGGTATTGGAGAGGAGAAGGCTTCGATAAGTTATGTATACTTTTTGCCCTATCCTCGAAAAATAAATGTGAATGAAATAAAACAAAACAAGGAAAACATTTTTTTTCTCTGTTCCTTCTTCTTCCCCTCTATACACATAAGGTCAATGACCTGGACCAGACGTCTGTTACCATGGTAACTAATGTTGTAGCACACCCTGTAGTGTTGCGTTACATTATGTAGCAACTTGCAGGACAGAGTTGAAGGGGGTGGTCACCCTCTGTATTTGAGTAAGAGTAAACAGAGAAGTAGTTTGTTAGCCTAGACCATGTGAAGGTAAACATTATGCATTTGTTTCGATTTCATTCTTCCACACATCTAATGATTCCAAATTATTTTCCAGATGCTCGTCCCAGTTGAGAGGCAGTAAAGGCCTGAGCAGACCGAGCACGTCCCCGTTAGGCCTCCTGTCCCCGCCCGCCACGCCGATAGTGGCGCAGCTCCACGCCCCGGCCCCGCCCACACCCACACCCAAGTCCACTCCCCGGAACTCTCCCAGGGAACGGCCCACTGGCAAAAGGGTGAGTTTTCCTTAATGGTGCAAAGCCAATTGACCACTTCTAGTCATTGAGCTAGGTACATGTAGATACGACAGCTATGCGGCTATGCCAGAAGATGGCGGTTGATGTTTGTTTTGAAAGCTTGTGGACTGTACATGTATTCGAGAGGGAAGCATGTGTTTGGGAGAGAGTTCCATAATTTTGCAGTCCGGGGAAAGAAATTGTTGCTGTAGAAGGACTTTGAAACAGAAATTTGAACGGTGTAAAGATGTGAACTGGAGAAGAGCCTATAGTCGCACGTTGAAATAGCTTCCCCCACCCACGTGCTGTCAGCCTAGTCTGTCTGGACAAACATAAGCAAACCTACCGATCACCCCCCCCCCCCATCATGGGAGGGGGGGGATGATCGATACAATACAGTACACGGAAGTCATTATCCTTCCGTTTTGTCGTTAGCAGATTGTCCGAGGGAAGGGCAGATCGCCCAGAGAAGGAGAAGACGCGGTAGAGATCAGTATGGAGCAGCACCTGAGGAACTTCTGCAGGGGCATCAAGTCTGCGGAGGAATCATACAGGTAAATATTCTAATGTTAACCTGTTCTTCTATCCAAGTTCAACGTGCCACTTGGAACATCATCGTGGAAACAATAGAAGATTGGATGGAATGACCCAAATATGGCAAACCATTTTTCTTGGCATAGAAATGGTGTTGCTTCCCTTCAAGTTACTATGGTGCAATTGCTGCCTATGGATTTAAAACATAAAATTCAACAATAAATGTACGCTAACTCGTAAGAACGTCAGCGTCGAATATCGCTTTTAATGACCTTTAAAAAATGACGTCATCGCTGTGTCCTCCGCCATGTTGGTGTCCCTATTTGCATTTCAATCAAGCATAAGTACCCAAGTATCTCCTGATCTTCTCAAATAATCACTATTGAATGTCTTCAGCTCAAAGAAGAGAATACCTAAAAGAACTTGCTGACAATACACAAAAATGTACGTTTAGTTATGATCTATTGAATTGCGAATAGGGACACCATAATGGCGGCCAGTGCATTTAGTGCATAATCCCTTGGTGAATTCTAATGCTGCAAACCTTTTGGTTTGCTCCCACAGTTACTTCGCTCTGGAGGTACGTCGGTTCGTGGAGGCCCTCAAGTCGGTGAAGCCGGTCAGCACCAAAACCATCTCTACATTGACCGAGGTTGAGGAATTCGAGAGGATTCTGAAAGAACAGGGTTCGAAAAGCGTCCACATGGTCGAAGAGTTTCTCAACATCGTGCGCGACTTGTCCAAGCTCCGCGTGCACGTCTTGGAAAACATCTGGGCCAAGATCAACTCGAGTCAGAAGATGGAGGGAAGAACGCAGAAGAAGACGAAGGAAGACATCTGGACGTCGTTGCAAAAATGGGGAGCGCTTCTGGCGAAGGAGACGGACTTTTCGGACCTGCAGACGACGAAGGCGGAGTTTGGGAACGTGTTGAAGCCGTTTGAGATGAAGTGTTACGGCGGGGTGCTGAGCTTGGTGCCGGAGGTGTTGGACACCGCGAACTGCGTGGACGATCTGTTGAACAGTTACCTACAGTTCATCTGACACCGCACGAAAACAGATGGTACTATGTAAAGACTGAAAACAGCTGCAGGGCGTTCTTATGACTGCAGATGCAGAATACAGTGGATGATGATGATGACTATGTAAATCCGGACTTCAAGGTCTTAGAGGAAAACGCTGTTCCAAGTCTCAAAGACGTTTCACAGAGGCGGATTCTGGATCATGGAGGGCAGTGTTCTTCCCGATCTATGTACATGTGTAATCTTGTTAAGTGTAAAAAGAATTCCTTTAAAATCGTGAAGTGGCATGTGTCTAGTATATATCTGTCATTCGCGATTGGATATATAGTCGTATTTAACAGGGAATATGGCTGCTATCCGTCCAGCTTGCCTGTTTACTAAGTTGTATATATTGACAGAAAAGTTATTTGATAACCGCCAATAGCCTCTACCAGGCTTCAGAGGCGACTGAAAAGAGTAGAAATTGACCAAATAGACAGAGAACATGCCAGGGGAGTTGGTCCGCCATTGCGCAAAGGGAGTACATTTGCCAGAGGACCAACTTCCCTGGTAAGTTATCTATTTGGCCAATTTCTACTCTTGCTAGCCGCTTCAGAAGACTGGTAGCCAAGATATCAAACACCGTGTTGAATGTGATTCTCATAAGCACAAGATAGTAATATGATTTTAAGGAATGAGGCACAAAGCAGAAGCAGGTCACATTGATTGAAGAACCCTAATAACAAGGCTGGTATGTACATATATATGTGTAAAAAGATGATATGCTTACATTAAGCAAAGAGATATCTAATGTCTTTGCTTGTTGTTGAACGCATGCCTGTTTTAAGCTTGCTTTGCTTTGAGAATTTTGTTGCTTAATGTTGTTAAGTTCTTGTTTCACACACGTATCAAATTAAGGGCTCACGTTTTATGTTGGAGATTTTATTTCTAAAACCGAAAGACATTTTAATAATCGTGGCTGTCGATCAATTTGACATCATGTCGGAAACACACTTTTGTTTGGTAAGTCTGCTACATAATCCAACTAGAAGAGATACCTGTCTGTATTATATCTCACTAATATGCTAATTAGTTTTTATATATCAAGAATATGCAAATGAGATTTCAGCTCACGGTTGTAGTGTTGGTCACACAACAAACGTAACACTATTATATAACTTTAGCATAAACAATGATCTGTATATAACATTATGGAATCTGAATTCTAACGTCAAGCATCAGTCTTAAAGGAGTTTAACATGTCAGCAAGACGAGAAAGCCTTGGTCTAAAAAAAATGCTGCTTACCCAAATGTTTCTTAGGTGTAAGACATTGATAGGAACATTCTTGTTTATTTTTATTTTCGCAAAGTTGCTGCTCTACTCGATAGTTTTAACTTTGTGTTTTACTGCAAAGCCATCCGTCCGAAAAGCTGTTATATTGTATTAAGTGTTGTACATAAAAATAACGCTGTGGTAACTTATGATAGAGACATCGCGATCGCTTGTATGCACTTTTGTTTGTGCATTTTTAATAAATGACATGCTGAAAACTTTCCCTGTCTTCATTACTACAACATAGTCATAAAGAACTTAAAAAAGCAACTTACATTTACTAGACTAAGTGTGTTTACTGTGGTTTTATTTTCGTGGTCTTGGCAAAGATCCCTGGAGCTCCGTTTTATTACTACTACAGTATTGAAGACAGTTTTAACTGCCATCGTAAAACACTGCAAAAACCTCCTACAGAGAAATTAAGTCACACGAAAATAAATGAATTTACAGTATTTTGACTAAGTTGCTTGTGTTATAGGTACATGTTTTTATTATACTTTTCTGATAAGCAAAATGACATACACACATTTTCTGCCAGTCGTTTTGAAGTTGCTATAAATGTTGATACTGTAGGATATGCTCTAGAATATAGTATTCTAGAGTACAGTTTTGAACGTTCAAGTTACTTTCAAGATACACAAACAAAACAAAAACACATCCCTTACATCTTATGCTTACACGACAATTTTTGCACAGTACAATCCACACAAATGCAATTCTTAACAGTATAGTTGGCTACTGGTATATCTTTTTGAAGACTGTGTCCACTAAACAGTGCTTTATAGGACTAACATTGTACATTGAAACTATCAGTGCTGACCCCAAGGGGGTACAACATGAGCATTCAAGTGGTGGGGGCACACTGTTAACTATAACTTTATACATACTAATTTTGCAATGTGTGCTTCACAGACCATCTTCTAGCCCTTACAGATCCCCCCTGCACAGACTCAAACCCTTCTAAATCCCCCCTACACGGCCTCTAGCCTTTCCAAACATCCCCACACAGCCTCTGAACTTAGTGAAGTCCCTGCCCTCACTTCCCTCTTCTTTGGAATGGCAAAAGTCAATGTTGACATTCCAGGAGAGAAATAGACGATAACATTTCAGTACAGAGGACAGGGAACAATGGACAGACGTCAAAACACGACCAGAAAGTTTGCAAAGACTTGGAAGTGATCTCTTTGTGTAAACAACAGTGACGCAGTTATAGTGATGCAAACGGATGACTCAAACGCACGTCTGCAAGAGTGATGTTGACATGACTAGTTGACAATGAAGTTCCATAAAACATGTCCCAAAATTAGTCAGTACCAAAAGGCTTTGGTTAATATGATACAGCGATTTTGTGTCGTTCTCATACTTTCTCTTTTTCCATTTTACGATTTCCAGACACATAATTTTGAGTGGCAAATACCTCTGAAGTTTTGAAACTACTGGAATGTCTTCTAAGGAATCATCTCCAACATCACAAATATTCAAATGAGTACTGATCTGTCCGGAATATTTAAATGAGGAAGATGGTCTCGTCTGAAAGCATGACTTGGTTGCTGTCCATCATCTTGTCCACCGCGCTGCGAATCTCGCTTTCCGAGAACGGGTCGTCCGGGTGATCGCTGTTGACTGCTTCCGTCACCCTCTTAAGGGGCAAGGACTCTGCGTGCTCTTTCTTGAAGACAGCTAGGAGTGACTTCTTGAACATCTTAAGTCTAAGGGAAACAAAAATTGCAAATTTCAAAGGTTGCACAGTTGAACTAGTCTGTGATTACAAACAGTACATGTACAAGTCTCATAAATTTTGCTATGGAAAAATATTGCTTTTTACCTTTATATTGCTTTGTTTTTTGTGTGTAAAATGTTAAAAGTTTGGTGAAGATATCCTCATCCGCAGTTTACTAAATGATATTGTTGAATAATACTGTACATCATCAAATATTTGCTGTGATTTCATGTCAGGGTTTTTGCTGTAAGCTGTCACTGTGAACTCGATGCACTGCTAACATGTGCTTTGTCTTTTTATTGTACAACAGTCTTGTTTCAACTGCTAACTTGAAACACTTTGAATGCCTCCTTTCCCCCTTACTGGAAAATTAAGTCTCCGTGAACTTAAAAAGATTTTCTACAAATCGCCCGGATGGTGACCTGGCGAACCCCCGTCTCGTATTAGCCACACGGTGATTTACATTATCACCCTTGCTGACTCTGGGAAGAATAGTGTCAAATTTATGTAACACTAATGGAGGTCTCTGTTCCAGGTTGACAGAGAGCGTAGGAAAGCGGACACAAGGAGCAGACGTAAGAGGCTCCTGGAGGAGAAGGACAAAACCCAAGAACACTGCTGCACAAGAGGCACTGCAGAGCCAGACCCGCAGAGAGCAAATGACATATGCTGCAGACCGTCTGACAAGACGTCAAGAGCCCATGACTGAATGGAGATCCTAATAAAACAAACAAACAGTACCTGTCCTCAGACACCCCGTCCTTCGCGGCTGCCTCTGATGTTGTTGTAACGTCCATGGACGTGTCGGATTCCTGTCTCGGCTCCTTCCTCTTTTCACGACGACGACCGATGTCGGGTACTAGAGAGACAAAGACAAACTTTCAGAAGAAGGCTTAACATACTTCTTCTTCTGATTCCCTGGGTAAAAATGGAAACTCAAGTTGTACGGAACAGCCAATTTTGTATTTTCAACGTACCTGTTTCGTCCTCATCATCATAGTAGTCGTATGGGTCATCAGGATTACGGGGAGGGCGCTCCTTCCGCCTGCAATTAGAGAATGAGGGCATTATATCAAACTGTAATCCAAAAATTTATGTCAGTCATGAAACTGTTGTAATGGCACTATTTTCATATCTTAATTTATACCTTTATTGTATATATCATACACATCTACATATCCTGCTACATGTTCCTCTCTAAAAATTCTACCAGTAGTACTCTATTCACGAGTTACAATGCTATCTGTGTGGTAAAAATGTATCTGCATTTATAATCAAAGTCACTAGGGGGAGCAAATGTGTTACCCACCTCTTGGCAGGTTGTTCTTCATCCTCCTCCTCCTCATCTTCTGAGTCGGCATCTCTCGGGCGTTTCTTCTTCGCCTTTTCTAAGACCTTGAAGGTGATAAAAATATAGAAAATGGTTCACTTTACACTCACTTATGCACTCACTACCCAGTATATTAGAAGTTTCTTCATTCAACAATCCATGGGTTTTCGTGACCACCTGTTACCTTCTTCATTCAACAAAGAGACATGCTACAAATGTTAGCAAAAAGAGTCCACTCCCCCTGCTTAATGGTACAGTCAAGTGGTCAATTATTCTAATAAAGGACCACTTATGATGATTATTCACCACTTGTTACACTTTCTATGACGTTACAGCATCATAACCAATATAAAATGGGGACTTCTGATTGGTCAACATCATCGGGCTATATGATATTTAACAGTAAGTTGTACCAGCTGACCTTGTGGAAGATGGCAAACTGGATCATCTCAATGGCGGCCTCTGCGTCCTCCCGTGTGATGGTTTTGCTCATCCGAGCCTTTGCGTGGGCCGAGGCCAGACGGATCATGGTCTCCAGACTACGGGCTGTCACAGGCTGAGTCTGTAGAAATAAATGACACCAATGGTTTGATATCTACTGAAATAACATTTAACTGGACAATTTTCAATTTGGAACCAGAGAGACTTTGTTTGAAATATCTGATGAGCCTTTATGCTGCATGTTTCTTTGTCTGGCTAAGTGTGGTGGGTAGTCTGATTAAGATTTTACTGTCAACAAAAGGAGGAACACTTTCTTCCACAAAACCCTGTATGATCTTTATCGTTAGAGACATACTTGCCATTAACAATTATCAAAGTTCCTGACGTTACAGTCTTTTCAAAATCAGAGTGACAGGAGCTTATTAAGCTAGGGTTACATATTCACTGCCATGTTCAAAACTTTTCGTCTTGCTTTCAAGAGGTGCTATTCAGAACAATATTGTAGAGACCCCTATTGAGAGATGGAAGTACTGCATCACCCAAACATCCAACTACCTTCAATGCCAAGAACAAACATGCAAAAAAAGACAAACATCACTTCTACTACATTCAGCCCTTCTCTTCTTTTCCTGTTGCTTTTAGCGAATATTAGGCAATACTCAAAAGAGCCCCCAGGTAAGAAGTGAAAGCATTGTACATCCAATATACACCAAACTATTCACACTTAAAGGCAGAAGTGTATCTACAGTATAATGTTTTCATACTCACTCTAGCCACGTCACTCGCCAGGTTCTCCTGACTTCTCAGTTTGGAGTACTCGTCAGCGATAGAGTCCGAAGCCTCGCGGGTCAACACAGGTCGCAGCGCCTTGGCTACGTGGATGTACTTCCTCATAAACTGCATACTCACGATTTTATCTCTGTAGACAGATTGGAAGTAAAAGGAAGGCTGTTAGGAATTTACTGTACATTGAAAAATGTTTGCAGTGGTTTTATGGTTGTTTTTCATGGTAGGCTCATCACAGCAAGCTCAATGTTGTATCTGTATCTGTATAGCCGGTATAACCGCCCTTCAGCGTAACACACCTGCTTCTGTATCTGTATAGCCGGTATAACCGCCCTTCAGCGTAACACACCAGCTTCTGTATCTGTATAGCCGGTATAACCGCCCTTCGGCGTAACACATTGACAGCTTAAGGTGTGTAAAGGTAAAACCTCCGGGGCTGGAAATCCCACCTGCATACGCAGGCTTGTGCAGGTGAAACTGGAGTTGTGCAGGTATTTCTGATGTCTACCTGCACCTAACCTGCACTGCTTCATATAATGGGTTTATACATGTATATAACATTGTTGACTCTCACATAGGTGGAAAAGAAATTTTCAAACCAAGCCCAATACTATAAAGCAGGCCCTTCAGGCATGACCAAAAACTAGTCAAGAACATTAAAGTTTAACACATATTTTAAAACAATTACTGGAGAAACATTTTGGCATAAAGAAGAAATCAACAGCGCATACTTCTTGTCCTTTTTCTGCCCGTGCAGCGTGTTGTCGTGTTTCTCGTAGATGGACATCTCCTTCTCCTCCTCCTCCGCAGCATCCAGGTCAGCCGTGGTCAGCACGTCTACATCACTGCCCATGGGGAGAACTGAGAAGCAGAGAGAAAAAAATTGGCACCATTTCATTTAGTGACATTATTACTGACCCTGTTGTACTGATCCTACATTCAGAGCCTGCTGGGGGACAAGGAAGGTGACCTGAGCCCTGACAAGATCGCTAAGCTGGCTGTGGACCGTCCGGCGTGGGAAAAATGTGTGATCGACTGCTCCGCAGCCGACTGATGATGATGATGATTGTACTGATCATAGGAGGCTAAAATTACAGAATCATGTACAATACATGTAATACATGATATATGCACAATTTCAGCCTTCAATAGTCAATATTGACCATGGTAAAATCCTAATTGATATCAGCCCTACAGCTTCGCCTATGGCTGAACAGTCCTATACGAGAATGACAGTCCCTGCCACACAAGGCACATTTGTGAGCTGAATCAGGTCTGTTGCAGAGTTCTTTTCTCCAGATCCGCTTCTCTTCTGCTAGCTGGAAGTGGGAAATCTTTATCCAACAGCGCTTATACAAATGAAGAAGAAAACAGCGCCCTTACCGTCGCCATCTTGCTCCCCCGGAGATCTGTAGCGGTGGATCCTCAGCACGTGATCCGAGATCATGCGATCGTGTTCTGGATCCATCTATAACAGATTAAAGAACCACAATTACTAAAGAAACAAACAAACAGACAGATAAGCAAAAAACAATACTTCATTCCCTTAGTGTGCAGTGAAAACAGGTGAAGTTTCTGTGGTATGGTGTAAATTGTTTACTGACCTTGTCCAGGACAATAAACAGCAGGTCAAACCGGGACAGGAGAGAATCCTGCATGCCAATGTTGTCCATCGGGGTCTTGTACTGGTCATACTTTAGAAACAAATAGAAACAACACAATAAATAATACAAAAACATTAGGTTGCACATTGGACATTTATACATCAGTTGATATCGGTATGAAGTATTATTGTTACATTTAAAGTTTGTCTTGAAATTTATAATGGTTGTTTATTTTTACTTACTTCAATATACTTGCAATTTGTCAACTTTGTCAGCAACTGCTTTTTAAACAACTGATATCACTGTTGAGCTAAAATAAAAAAGCCACACATACCCTTCCGTACACGGGGTTGGCAGCGGCCAGCACGGAACAGCGTGCGTTCAGCTTGGCGTGGATTCCCGCCTTGGCGATGGTCACACGACCCTGTTCCATGACCTCGTGGATAGCAGTCCGATCCATGTCTGTCATCTGAAAAAATATTTCATCATCGTTGATTCGTTATCATTTACGTTATAATTACCAACATCAATATTATGAAACATACACATGGTTTAAAAAATGCCTAAGAAGTTACTAAAAATACTTTGAATTACCCCTTCATGTTGGTGCACATAAATTTGGTGCTGTGCACCTAATTTTTTACCGGCCTGCAACAGTGCAAGGAAGCTTTTTGTGCAAGTATTTTTTTTGTCATGTGTGAACCTTTACCAAATGATGTAATTTGAGCCCTGTCAATGACTTTTTCATCAGAATAACACTATTTCTGACCCAAGACGACTCGTACCTTGTCAAACTCGTCGATACACACCACACCGCGGTCAGCCAGGACCATAGCTCCTGCCTCCAGACGTCGCTCACCTGAAACAACCAATCAGAACAATCAGAACCAATCTACATAGCAGAATGTGTAGCATCAAATGGCCAAGTGGGGAGGTACATTTGTAAAAGGCAGTGGAAGGAGAGGGATGGGCTCTGCCTTCCAATACTGTGCCCTAGACAGTAGACACAGTAGATTAACAACAGGCGCAGTACTGGACTAATGCAACAGGGGTCTCTGACGCACAGTAAAAGATTAATGATGGCATATCCATTTGAGAAAGAAATCTTAAGAGACACAGTCAGATGTCAGATAAAGTTTTATGCTATAAGTTAAAGTTTTGAACATTAAATTTTATGTTTGGGGGATCAGAGTCATAAAAATATCAGACTGAGAGGTACTCCTTGTGTTTGCTTGCAAATGTTAGCTTTCAATACCTGTTTCCTGGTCGGTGGTCACGGCGGCGGTCAGACCTACGCCGGACGAGCCTCGTCCTGTTGTCGGGATGGCCCGGGGAGCGGTGTGCAGGACGTACCGCAGCATCTGGGACTTGGCAGTGGAAGGGTCTCCGATCAGAAGGACGTTTATGTCCCTGGGAAAAAGGTGGTCTTGTGGTTAGGATTGTTGACATGGAATCTGAAGGTTCTGGGTTCGAATCCTTGGAAGGCGTCACTGTTGTGACCTTGGGAAAGGCACTTTACACCTATTTCCTCACTTGACTTGGGTGAAAATGAGTAGCTAGCTTTGAATAGGGACGTACTCTCAGATGGGACGTAAAGTCGGACATGCTGTGTTTAAGTAGAGACACACCTCAAGCACGTTAAAGACCCCACCACACTTATTGAAAAGAGTAGGGGTCCATCCCAGGGTGAGTGGATCAAACCTTAACAGTCTGGTCTTACGAAGCTTGTACTCAGATATTTATAGTATTTACTATTTTTCTGAAGTGTTTGATTTCCTAGTACAAATTGACTTTCATAGCAAAGACTTAAATACATAACAGTTTTTTCACAAAATCTGATGGCTTCCACATAAAAAATAAAAGAACGAGTGTTAATGGGAATCGAACCCATGTACTCTGGTACTCACCCCCTAAGCCGTGTGCCGTTAGTCAGGACCTTCTCACACCCGCCCAGCAGCATACACAGGACCGCCTTCTTAATGTACTCATGGCCGTGGATGGTGGGCGCCATGGACCTGGCCAAGATCTCAAAAACATCCTGTTTAAAAGAAGAGCAAGACAATCAGAGATAGCATACTTCACCCCCTTTTAAACATCCTCAGTACTGCTATTTTTGCATGTGGTTTGCATCTGTTGGTTATCATCAATTCAAATATAGTTGTCTCGTACAAGAATATTATGAATATTTTGAAGTTTTGTACCAGTGAGTTGGTCCAGGCCAGTAGAAATGACCATGTATCAGGACAAAGTATTTCCCCCAAACTTCACTGCTCACAACAATTCCACATAAAAATCCACAACAATACAACTAACACAAGATATTCTTGTCGCCATGGCAATGGAAGAGACAACAATGTAGATGAAAGGGTTATAATCAAACCTTCTTAGTCTTGCTGAATTTCTTGATTTTGGCGACATCGTCTGCAGAGAAGGACGGCGCCACCTCCTTGCTCATCAGCTTGACATTGTTGGCGATCATGATGGTTCTGTGAACAAGACAAATTCTACATGAATCTTCAATATTCACTCCCATAAACAAAGGCAATATACATGTAGACATTACTGCAGCAATCGCATGTGGTTGATCATGGGTTTGATTCCCAACTGAGTCATTCCAAAGACTTGGTAAAACAACCTGCTTTCTCTCTGTAGCAATTTGCACTTAAAAAGGGTATGATAGTTGAACACACACCACTACCAGTGGACTAGCCTCCTGCTGTAGAGTTTGCACAACTGTGTGGCCCAAGGGTTACAGAAATGGAGACAGGCACTGCCCTATACATGTACACCATAAGGTGTTGGAAGGACTTTTTAAACTAACATAGACATGGCCTTAAATACTGCATATCATGAAATCTTTGCTGTGGTTTAATTTTCGTAATTTTTGCAGTGCTCTCTTAACGGGAAATAATGACACTGCAGTTATCTTATATCGAATGCAAAACAACAATGTTGACCAGTGCTAATTGTTACTGAACAGTCCCTTACAGAAACAAGGTGTTTTCCCCACCTGAATGTACCAGAAGTGAACCCTCCCTTCTTGGACGGCAGACAGCGGTACAGTCCGATGACCTGTACACGGTCGCCGGGTTTGCACGCATCCACCAGATCATCGTCCGCCACGATATCCACAGACCGCGGGAGCTGGCCGGCTGGAGCTTTCTCTGGCATTTCCTATTCCCAGACAAAAATTTATAAAAGATTAAAAAAAATTGTCAAAATTATAATAATATTTCAAATAAATCTTATAACTGTTGAAGTTACTAGGTCACATACTACTCACCTGCAAGTTGCAAACAAATATTGGAATGTTTTTGAGACCTATGGTTTTACAGACTATAGAAATGTTACTTTTGTGCATGTAAATATTGCTTGCTATCATATACTGTAAATTTTGAAATGTTTGCGGTAGGTTATTTTTACATTTTTCACTGCGACCTCTCCACTGCTAAACAATGATGTAGCAAATATAAGAGTTTTCCAAAGAAACTTCAAAGAGTTTGAACAAAGCATCTAGACTCTTTTACAAGCCACAGTATACCAAATATATAGGAACTACATAATTTGTATATTAGTTGTGCTGATACTATACATATGTGTAGGTATACATACCTGTATGGTGAAGGTTTGGTGGTCTTTGTAGGCAGACAGGCCGAACTCGGTCTCAAGAGGGTTATTATCCTCATCCTTAGAATAGAATATTATAACAGAAATTATCAGTATCATACTTTTCTAAAGAAAGTATTCATGTTGATGATAGATATATAGATCAAACTGTAAAAAGACAAGATTGAATAACAAGTTTAGTAGATTGATTATTCTTAACCTGTTGAATTGATATCTACTTGTTTTTAGTCTCTTAGGTTTTATTTTTGCTTCGTTAATGTTTCAGTTTACAAAAAGACAGATAACGTATGATTGAGATTGAGAAGAAGTAATAACTGTTATTGTTTTAACCTTCTCCCTGCTGCCTAACCCCATAATTATTACAAACTTGGTGCCAAAAGGCTACTACAGCAAGGAGTAGGTTAAAATTAATAAGGTAATTGTAAAAATTCTAGGTACACAAGGAAGTCCTAGCTATGAAATATCCAAAGAAACAAACACACAAACAAACCTTAGTAGGGTACACAGCGCTCGAGGGAAAGGCATCGAGGGAGGTCAGGTCGGTGTAGCGGCGCTCGATAGTCTTCTTTGTCGCAGGACAGTAGTGAACGCTTCGCACAACTTTCGTACGTACCAGGGAACCTAGAACAGATATGCAAATTAATCATTTTAATAAGTAAACTGAGAAATCAGAGATTTCAGACTTCCGGGAAGTATACAACATAACTAGTACAATATGCAGGACCCGAGATACCACCTGCTTATGCTAGTTAGTGCAGGTAAGATTGGAGCTGTGCAGGTATTTCTGATGTTTACCTGCACCTAACCTGCACTGGTCCATGTACTGGGTATATGCAGGTTAGTGCAGGTAAGATTGGAGCTGTGCAGGTATTTCTGATGTTTACCTGCACCTAACCTGCACTGGTCCATGTACTGGGTATATGCAGGTTAGTGCAGGTAAAATTGGAGCTGTGCAGGTATTTCTGATGTTTACCTGCACCTAACCTGCACTGGTCCATGTACTGGGTATATGCAGGTTAGTGCAGGTAAGATTGGAGCTGTGCAGGTATTTCTGATGTTTACCTGCACCTAACCTGCACTGGTCCATGTACTGGGTATATGCAGGTTAGTGCAGGTAAAATTGGAGCTGTGCAGGTATTTCTGATGTTTACCTGCACCTAACCTGCACTGGTCCATGTACTGGGTATATGCAGGTTAGTGCAGGTAAAATTGGAGCTGTGCAGGTGTTTCTGATGTCTACCTGCACCTAACCGGCACTTTACAGATTTTCAATGCATTCCTCGGCATACTGACAGCAAATCTATACTTAATTCAACACTAAGTGCCTTTAACTTAAAAGCACTACACTACATTACCAAAATTTGGGGACAAAGTATTCTGAATTCACTTTCAGCTCTTTGTCAACATTCAAAGAACATAGACCATATTATGTAAGGTAAAGACCAACTGATAAATAACATTACCATCCTTGGCAAATAGATATCGTTGATGTGAAACTTACACTTTGTGACGATCCCCTCCACACACACCAGGTTGCCCAGGTAAGTAGATGTCAGGGTACGTGGTGTCACGTGTTTGGCACCAAAACTGTAGAAAAGTAGAAAAAATTTTTTTTTAAAGATCAAGTTTGTTCAAGTCTCTCTATATAGTTTGTTGGTAGTATTAACATGCAGAAAGCTATGATTATCCTTTAAGAGAGACGGGGGTGCTATAAACTTTCTGTAACATGTGATCCACTTCACATGTTCTACATGTATCTACATAACATGGCATCACAGAAGTTATGGATTGCTCATTTATCAACAAAAACTGGTGATGTTCAGTCAAATATTTTAGTAAGTCCAACATTGTGTTGGAAATACTGTTTTAGAAATTCCTAAGTGTCATTCGACATTTTTCCCATGCAAATTTTGACTGTCTATAAAATAATAACATATAATAGAAGAATATTGTCTTTGACACTTTTTCCATCCAAATTTTGAAGTGATTCTCAAATAAGTAATACCAAATAAAAGATGCCTAGGTTGTAACAAAGCATGCCTTACCTTCCTTCAAACCCCACGAAGAATTCCTCGTGCTGTTTGGCGTACGCCGTGTCGGCCGTTGCCACAAACTCCTTCAGCGCCTTCTGGAAACACACCAACTCCTCGCACCCGGCAGACAACAGTCTGTTGCCAGGAAAACAAGGTAGTCAGAGTCAGACATAGAAGACTTTACCCCCTCTGGCAATCAATATGGAAACACAGACAGTCACAAACACACACACACACACACATCTCTGAAGGACCAACATACATGTACATTCTTTACAAGCATTCTCATAAATACATGTACAATATACAAATCATAATATAAAAAATACACATGCCTGAGTCAGTTTTTTCTCTTTTCTCAGTCGGTATTGTTTATGGCAAAATGAAATGCCATCAATTAACTCACAAGATTTACTGTAAACTTACGCATTGGCGCGTTTCTCGTTCTTTTTCCGCAGTTCGTTGATGTTGACGATGAGGCGGAAATCGTTGTTGGTCACCATCTCGCGCACCTTGTCCGTGTAGGTTCCATCCGTCTCCTGGGAGGGAAATAAACGTTCAAACAGTTTGTAAAAGGTAAGGGTAAAACAGTCATCCTCAAATAAACATAATCATGAGACGTGATTTTAAAATACACCGTAAATTATATTGTATAATTTCAGCTTATAAGGAATATAAATATTTTCAAGAAAAATCCATATGTCGATATTATATCATCATTTGTAGTTCAAGAATCATACGAAAACACTTTTCTTTTGTTTTGTTCATGCCCCCCTCCCATAAGTGATATAATAGAGTCGAGTACATGTACAGGTACAATTATGGTGGGGCGTATAAAGTAACAGTTGCGTTAAACAAAGATAATATAACAAATCGTTTTGAGGTGATGTTTAACAAAATTACATCTCGAATAATTTTCGAAATGCCACGTTCGCTAAGTTTTCATGAATCAAATTGTATGATATTTGAAGACGAGACAAGGCATGCATGTCTATCGCTAGGCCACATAAATTTCCGACCACAAAGCTGACAAGAAAAATAACATTTACAAATATTTCTAGGCCTTACCGCATCGTCTAGAAAGTCCAGGTATTCTCTTTGGACGTCACGCAAGTGTTGGTCCACATCTGTGTCCATTTCGGTCTTGAAATGAGCGATTTCGTGCCGAAAATGTGCTCAAAATTTCCAACAGTTCGGAATGGTTTCCCTGTAAAGACCCGCAGATTTCGCGCCAAACTGGTCAGCTGACCAGAAGGATCATTTCATTCTTTTCAAATTGGGGGTGTTTCATAGAGATTAATTTTGAATATGAGACCCAATTTGAAACATTTTGGCATATATTGTTTTAGACTATCATAGAATAAGATTTAATTTGTATTTTATGTGTTTAATACGAAATTAAGAAAGATATTAGCTCTATTTTTATGTCATATTACCAATGTGACCCCTGTCCCTGGAATACTGAGACTTGGCGCCATTTAAACCATGTGAGCAGGCTATACCATTACACAAAGCAAGAAGGTTATGCACAAAGTTGTACAGATGCAAAGTACATTCCCTTCAATACTTTTATGCAACTAGATTATGAAAATATGTTGAATATCATACAGTGTTGTAGAAAATTGTTTTAAATAGGTACATTGTCTTAATACAAAGAGACATCCTGATCAACTTTTGCCTGCTGAATGGAATAGACCGATAACCTTTGACCCATTTGGCGGGAAAAACCAAGAATCTTTTCCTGTGTGGCAACTCCACCTGCCGGATTAAGTTCTACACCTACTGTGTAATGTTTCTTTAGCCTGGGTGATAGGTGTTGTTTAAAACGTGTCTTTTCTTCAAAAGGTATTGTTGTAAGTCCCAACAATGGAGGGATAGAAAAACAATTATTTTCATGACTTTGTTTTCTGAACTTCGAGTAGGATTTGGTCGTGCTCCTGCAGATATCATCCTGGTCGCAAGATGACGCTACTGCATTGTGTGCACTGTTTCGAAAGCTATTTGAAAATTGACAAAGCGCCCTTTCTTTTCATCTGATTTGTACCTAGCCTTGTAGGGACTTATTCGTTGGTAGCAACAATGTAGAAAAGGGAAAAGTGGAGATATAAATTATATGTAGGTAGTAAGAAACGAAAAGAGAAAGAAAGGATAGATGAATGAATAAATAAATGAATGAAGCGCGATGTAAGAAATAAAGATTATTTCTTTATTTCTTACATCGCGCTTCATTCATTTATTTATTCATTCATCCATCCTTTCTTTCTCTTTTCGTTTCTTACTACCTACATATAATTTCTATGTCTTTTAATTGCTTTATTCCTTTCCGTTTGCTTTCCTTCCTTACTTCCCTATTCCTTTTCCCTTCTTTTTAGTTACATGTATTTCTTTCTTGGCCCTTTCTTCCTCCTTTTCTTATATTTCGTTCTCTAGCTGTATTTGGTACGTTACTTTGGAATGTACTTTTTTGACAAAAAAGGATGCAAGAAAAACATACAATGTTGCCTTCCAAAATCTGCTTTGAGATAAACAAATAAAGTGCCGCGAAAAAAAGTGAAAGAAAGTGAAAGTTCGGTACAAAGTGCAAGAACTCTCGCGGACCAGATCTCAAATCTCGCGAGAACCCGTACTTCACGCGAGTGCAGACGGTCTAGCCTCCCAATCGACGTGGTACTCTAGCGGTTGCCATCGATTCCCCCACGGTTTCGGCAGTCACCAAGCGGCGGTAACCCCGAGAAACAATGGCAGGCGACGAGAAGCAAGTACGGAAGAGAAACGTCGAGAAATCCGACTCGAAAAACGGCAAGAAAACCAAAGGTAGGCGCCCTGCAAATAAAAAGTAGGTTGTTATATCAAGAGTTGCAAACGCGGCAGCAGACTGGACGAAACTATTTTTGCGTAGGTAATTCGCAACCGTCTTTTTTCCTTCACTCAACCACAACAAAACTTTTTATTCGAACAAGTTGCTCCTAATAGCGCTTGGCAGTCTCTGTCAAAGTGATTTATAGATGTCGATAACGATTCGTTGTCCTTGTGTAGATTTTCATGGTGGTTGATACCGTTTTGGCGAGCTGGAATTTCACAATATCCCCCCGTGACGTGGTCACTCCCGAATATGGCTACGTTGGCATCCCCAGTATGTGTTTTGCATGTGTCAATTACGTATAATTTAGACCGCAGCTCCCAAACTTGACCGAGATCCCTGTGCATCGAGTTTTTAGCTCACAGTTAGTAGAATAAGTGGCCAAGAAGGGTTTTGTGAGGTCTTTCTTTGTTTCTGCTTTTTTTAAACAAGTTTTATTCGAAACTGAAAGCAAGGAGGCTTGATCAAACCTCCTTGCTGAAAGCTAAATGTTTCTTTGAGTTTGGCTCAAAATAAATTATGCTGTTTAGCTGTTATACATGTATGTGGTTTGTGTTTATCTCATAGAAATTTTCACGTTCTCCCCTTTTAATTTCGGAAGCAAATGATTTCAATTTTGCAAGAGCTCATGAGTGTAGAAATTCCAAATGAATTCAAAGTTACACTATTCAATTTTGTACTATTATAGGAAGGCAAAATTATTCTGTATGTTTGTGTGTGTGTGCTGTTATGTAGGTCATTTTACAGATCCATTTGCATTCTGGGAAAAAAATGGAGGTAAGGCAAGGGGCAAGCGAAATCAAACACCCAGTGACAATATACTGTAGATCTTGAAATCTTCACGCTGGTTTTTATTTCACTGTAACCCCAGAGTTTGATGATTCTGTACAAAAACTCATTTTTCCCTAGAACTAGTACCGTAGAGTGGAACTCGCTGCTACCATATACATTGTAGTAGGGGCATCATCACTAAATAGCTTTACAACAATGCTTACAGCCTCTACCAGGCTTCAGAGGCGGCTGGAAAGAGTAGAAACTGGTCAAATAGACATGCCAGGGGAGTTGGTCTGCTGAAGGTACAGTTTGCCACTCCAGAAAATGTACTCCTTCAGCAGACCAACTTCCCTGACATGTTATCTTTCTATTTGACCAATTTCTACTCTTTTTAGTCGCCTCTAAAGCCTGGTAGAGGCTATATTAAATCTAGCCAGCTGCTGCCGTATGTAGCATACCTGCAAAGCTGGTGTATTACGCCAAAGGGCAGTTATACCGGTTATACAGATACAGAATCTGGTCAGTAGGCTGCATTTCCTGTAAAGTGTAATTTGAGCTTACTAATGTCAGAGCACCAGTTACCCCTCTCCAGATGTGACCCTCTTGCCAAGGTGGCAGATTAACTACCAAGATTAGCTTCATTGACTACTGGGTCAGTTACATTTGAAAATCTGAGCCACCATTTAATGCAAATACAAATTTCTTAGATCCTATTTATGGCCACACCTTGCCCTACATAATATCATGGAGGTAAGAAAAGAGAAGGTCTCATTCTCTTCTACCTCCATGATATAAATATCTCTCTCTCTCCCGTAGCTTAGTGGTTTGGGGCAGCATAATATAATGTCATGAAAAAGAAGAAACAATAGGCTATCCAGAAAAGGAAGTAAAAGAACTGTAAAGAGAAAAAGAAACACTTAAAATTTCTCTAAGGCAAACTGAAGTTATAAAACAGAGATTACAGAGATTACAATACAACAGTCGAGTCCTACCCGACCGAAGGATCTACAAGTACTCTACTCTACTCTACTCTAATACTGTATGTATTTCCATGCTCTAAATACGGCTTTTAATCTTAATGCAAGGAGTTTAAATCCTATATTGCTGATTGCAAAATTAACACGTTGAGGGTTTAAGAAGATTTTAACCCCCATGGTACTGTATGTATTAGCTCAATATATAATGATTACAGTCATATCAGATTTGTAAAAAGCCTGTTAGATTCAATTGAATTATGCAACTGAATTTTGACGGTACGCTTCCTTTGTTGAAATTATCAAGCAGTTTTGGTCCACAGTTAATTTGTTTTTCACACCCTTTGTTTAAGTAGAATGATAAGTGATAACGCCTAGTAGACAGTTTGCAAACATGGGTGGCGTGAACACGAAGGTATCAACACTTCTTGGTGTGAACAAATTCATTGATGCAAACATTACAGTGCTTGACTGTATAAAGTTTTGTGTGCTTTAGTCAAATAAATTCATGTTAAATGTTTGCCCTGATTTTATTTTAGCATTTAGAGAAGGCTAAGTTTGCAAACTGTTTTAGTATAATGAATTTTTTGTTCAGTTTGTTTGAGTTGTAATCTAATATTGAGGTAACAGTGGTATTTTTATATTACCAGTTGTTACTTACGAATTCAAAATTTTCTTTTTTAGCCAACTGCCTGTTGTTTTTGTCATGCTGCATGGTTTTGTATCAAGTTAAACCATATAACTTTTATTTACATTTTTGTCTCTTACGTTTTCTTTTTCTAGATATGGACACTAGCCATGTTTTCCTTTTTATATATGTGTTATCATATCCGTGTGTTCCCATGCAATGAGCCTTCAGGCAGGAGTAAATTGCAAATACAGCCTGGTTTATTTTTAGAGTAAACCCGGAAAAGCTATTATTATTTTTAAGATAAAGCATAATACATGTAATTATGTCCCAAAATGCAAAGAATACGTATTGTAAAATTGTTACTGGTATGGTTAGTTTGTTTTTTATGTTTCTTTTTTAGTTCTGGTCATGCCATTGTTCAAATGTACGTGTTTACATTACAATGTGTGTTAATGTGGTCAGGACCATTCATTATTGAGTAGAACCCTCATTGTGATTTCGCGGGTCATTAACTTTACGGCCCTGGGGAGGGGGGCTGTTTGAAACTCCCCACACAAACTACTCCTGCAGAGGTATAATAAGAACTAGGGCTGCGTACCGGTTTCGGTGGACCGGTTTTTTGGACCGGAACAAAAATCCATACTTGTTACTACTGATTATCACTACACACAAGGAGGCCTGCCAGGAAAATGAACATCCAGCGTTAAAATAAAGAGATTTACCTTAGTTTCCGTCTCTCTCATTTGGCAACAATATTTTTCCAAATTTTCGTTACCGACAGACATCTAGGAATCAAAAAGAAGAAGTTTACAGGCTGCGTATTGGTTGGGATCGAGCTGCTGCTTAACACCAGCAGCCACTTGCCCACACTGGGATGCACGTAAATTGTTCAGGTACAGGTACAGGTCTGGACCTGGACCTAAACCTTTGTACCTGTACCTGATGTTACGTTTACGGTATGCAGCCCTAATAAGAACCTGTACATTTGCATAAGCAATTGTATACCATTCATGATTATAATTAAACAAATTTTTTAAAATCATTGTTCTTAAAGTGGCAAATGTGCAGATCAAGTCCAACTTTAGAACAGGGACAGGCCTGTGTTCCATTATGCCTCTATACATACGTTGTCAGATTGAGAACATATAGGTTGAGTTGGCAGAACATTAGGGATGTAACTGTTTAGACTCTTAGCTACCAAACATCATCATCGGTCGACTGCTGCGCAGGCGACTGCAAGAGCCCTCCACTGCCCCTTGTCACGAGCAAGGTTGGCTATCTGCTTTTCTGACAGTTGCTTGTAGTCGTCTCTCAGCAGTTGTTGGACATACTGGAAGTACCAAACATTAGAAATTATAAATACACATTTCCAACAGGCATACACAATACAATTTGTACGTATATAATTTATATCTGACTTGAAAGTTGAAGGATTAAGGAACTCCGTTGCATGTCTGAGGCAGACTTTCAAAAATAGATGGTACGAAGCGTCACAAAGACCTTAGGGTATCGTATCAAACCTGCAGCGGTCATATTTGGCAGGGTGGCCCCTCGCCTGGCGTGACCTTGTCATCTTATAACCCACCAACCCATACAGACCCAAACAGCTGAGTCAATGTACACTTGTATCGCCAGTATGGAAGACCTGGGTGAGTACGGACTGGTATTTTGTCTCGTCCAGATTTTATTACAAAGGTCTAAATTCTAGTAACGATCTTCAGTATTGCCTATTTCCCTGGACACTTGAGACAGTCTCTGAAAATAGAACATTTGCTGATAATCATAATGGCTTTCAAAATTCCGTATATAATTTGTTAACGATCGTTTGATTTAAGAGATATTTAAGAGATATACAAGTGTGCTACTAGCTTTCTAAATTGTAGATATGATCGTATGAACGTAATAGATGTATTGGAATGGCTAGGAGGATACAGATGTTTTACATGTATATGTGCTGAATGATATGGGAGTATAGCATGGCTTCAGCCTAACATACCTGCACGTTTGTGGGCTGAACAGGATTCTATTTTTGATAAGGACAGTTTAATTAATGGGTGCTACATACCACCATATCAGTTCTAGGGATGTGTTTCTTCTATTTGCTCTAGTAATGAGGCCAAAATAAATTTAACCTACTTATAACATGACACATCAGTTTCTATATACATGTAGTATGATATGATGTGTGGTACTAAACCCCCCTCCCCCTTTGACCTCTATTTTGACCTTGGTATGGGATAAAATGGCAGACTGTAGTGTAGCCATTGAAAGAACTATTTAGCAATATAATGCTTGAACTTGTCCACACATGTAGTTGCAGGAGTTTAAAATGAAGTGTGTTTTTCAAGGAATGTTCAAGTCTGCTTGAATACAATTAATAATTATCATAATGTTACAGTTGTTATTAAGTTGAATATCTATCCAGCTAGTAACGTTGTGAGCCATGCAATAAATAAAAGTATAAGTAGGACTATTATTATTATTATACCAATAAAATGATATCCCAAAATATTGTTAGGTATATTTTTCATTTCAAGATGTGTACATGTATTAAGTCCCAACATTGTCTTATTCCAACTGTAATGTTATACATTGTACTAAATGAATTTGAAGTAAATTGTAGGGATAATACACAATCCTGGGCAAAAGTGTACACTTACTAATCAAGAGAAATGAAGGAATCTCTTATCTCACTAGCTAGATATGGCAGCATGCTATTTTTAGAGGCTTATTTTTGTTTCGCCCTTTAGGCTCAGTCAAGTGAATGTAGTACTAGAACAAAAGAACAAGCTGATATTCTTATTCTTCCATACTGCCATTTTTCTTTTACAGACTTGAAGTGTCTATTGTGCCTTCAGTTCAGAGATATATATCTGGACACTTGATATTTGTCATTAAATAATCCATTGTTACTATGTTGCATTAGACCATCATCGACATGGTGTGGTGTAATGGTTAGAGTGTTCACCCAGGAACCAAGAGGTTCTGGGTTCGAACCCCAGACATGACCCTATGTCATCAAAGCTTGTCTTGAGCATTGATGTTTCTGACTTTATAGGGAGAAGAGATTCTGTTCGAGTTACCTGGACTTAGCGCAGTACCTAGAAGTCAGGTCACTTGGCCTTGTACTGAGCAAATGTTAAAAAGAGAAAAAAGACAACCTTTTGGATCTCATTTCCCATTGTTCATTCTATACTGCGACATATCACTCATTCACTGTATAATGTAGGTCAAGGTTTGGGCCTCCAGGGCTTTTGTTATCTTTGAGGCATATCAGACTTACAATACTTGTGCATGTATTCAACCTCATTTACATATTTTCATGCCAATTACAAAGTTCATATTCATTCCAGACAATATCTGGCATGCCCATCTAGAACAAACAACAGAACTACCAACTGGTCAGACATTAGGTATACATTGTGCCACATGTGCAGGGAAATCTGGGTCACAGAAAATGCAGGGTGTGCCAGAAAACAGGGCTTTACATTCAAAGGTCGTTGACTCCTAGCAGTAGCTCCAAGGATTAGTCTATTGACATTGGAGGGGGGAGAATTTTCTTACTTCTTACCAATGGGAGGTCTATATATGGGTTTTCTGGGAAAATGATTAGAGGGCTTGTTTAGAACATAGGCTACCAGATACATGTAAGCCTATCTTTCAATTGTAGATTGTAACTGCAGATACCATAACGTAATGTCTAAAATATAGCAGACTGGCTTTCCAAACTCAAATCTCAACTAAAGAAATCTCATGAAATAGTGCCTTCAAGTTCTAGTACCAGACTTAGCATCCAATGATTGAGGTGTTTAAAAGCTCTGAGGGTATTTTTCCCCAGAACTATTGTAGAGTCGTTTACTCTCCAAGCAGAGGTTGGTGGGAAAGATTGTGATAGAATACGGGGCATATGATAGAAAGGTCACAATCTTCCCTACCAACCTCTGCTTGGAGAGTAGAACTCGCTGCCACTTGAACTACGTGAATATTTCACGATTAACAGTGCCCGTTTCTCTCTCCCCTTCCCAGCAGTATCGAATGGTACAAAGAAGGAGGGAAAAGAGGAGAAGCCCTCAGCTTTCCTGGTATGGATGTTAGTGGTGGCGGTGGTGGCTGTGTGGGGGACGGTCGTCGTGGTCAAACTGGAACTGGTGGACTACAAGGGCATCATTGGTCAGTTTTGTTTGCTTGTTTGCTTATTGATTACCATTGAAGACCATATGACACCAAAATGCAATATTTTCTGATTAGGCCACACCAATTTTATTTGTTGCTTCTTGGATTTTTTCAGAAAAAATATGAAGCGACAGAGCGGAAAAAAAATAAAAATAAAAACAGGCCTGGGCATCCTATTATAGCCCCAAATGTTAGAATAGGTGCCATGAAGTCAACACAAAAGACTGGGTTGAAATTTAAACAATGAATTTTGAACTTTTAATCAAACCACTGCATTGGTAGATGTAACAACTGTAACAATTAGGAAGAAAAGGACTTTCTTCAACTGTTGGAGGCAAAATACGAGCATTCTTTAGTTGATTCAGAACCAGAATTTTATTTTTTTTTTTTGCAAATCAGAAAAAAATGAAGAGGCGAATCCGAGAAGCAACAAATTAAATTGGTGTGGCCTTACATGTATATTTAATACTTGTATTATTCAATTAACATACACATTTATGCCAAATTGAAGACAGGAAATGATTATCTTTCTCGGACCTTTGACCTAACTTCCTGTCAGTGTCCCTGATGCACCTTCATGTAGCATGTAGAAATAACTACAGAAACACAAGAAAACACACAAACAGACACACTGAAAACAAATCTTTTGTACAAGGAGGAAAAAAGGCCATCTTGAATTTGTGACCTTTTCACAATGTTTTTTTTTCCCTCCTCTCAAACAGCCAGAATAACTGAGCGGGGTCTGGAGCCTGACATCTCCTACGGTGAACCACCGGTGGCCGAGAAACTGCCTGAAGAGGAACTGAAGAAAGCGGAAGAAATCATACCGGAACCCAAGAAGGAAGGTAAGGCGTAAAACAGTATGACACTGCACTTACCACAATGTATGGATAAGGAACGCTTTCACTGCACAGCCAAAACTTATAAGATTTATATTAAATTTACATTTTCCTAATACCTAGTGACTTTTATTTGCCATACATTGTACCCGTTGCAATTGTTGCGCAATAAACTTTGACTTGACTTGACTTTCCAAATTTGATTGTTATCAAATTACTGTAATCTTTAAAGTTACACCTAAAATTCATCTACAATGTATTTATGTTCAATTTGTTGTATAAAAGTCACACAAACTTGCTGTAACAGTACTAGTTCAAGGCTATTTGGAAACCTGTCTGTCAAATAACAAAGAACAGGACTACATGTAATATCCTGGTGTCTAGGGTTAGGGTTACATGTAGGTTTGGAAATTGGGCTTCGTACCCATCCTATAGTTTGAATGCATAAGGCTCTTGTTCAAGACTGGTGTAACAGTGGGGTTCAAGCGCAACCAACCGACCAGCCCAACTGGTCCTGGACCTTTTGGCCTAGCGGTTATGGCGATGACTTGTGGGCTGGCTGCCCGGGTTTGGCGCAGGTTCGATTCCGGGCATCCCAGGAGCCAGGGGTTTTCCTGTTTCTACTCGCCTCTAGCGTTTCACTGGATCAGACTGGCTGCTAAATGTAAAACAAACTGACCCAGTCTCTGGCTAACTGCTCTACTTGTAAAAAACAGCCGCTAGCTATAGCCCCGTTGTCTACACCTGGGTCTGACCCAATTCCAACTTGACAGGAAGTCTGCAGTTACTGTAAATGCATTTAATTTTGCAGTGGTTTTATTTCTTTGTAGGCGGGAAAAGGGAGGTTTTCACAGTGTTTTAGATTTGCGGTTGAAACAATTCTGTAATACAGTAGTAATACAAATTGTTGTGTCATGAATTCGCAGTGGAGAGGTCAATACATGTGAAAACTGCAAATTAAACCACCGTGAAAGTTTTTGCACATACAGTACATAGCCGAATCCTTACCTGTAAGGTCTGTACAGTAGAACAGAGCTGCATTGTGTTGTCAGTTTACAATTGGATAATGTTTTTCTGCTTTTCAGACATTTGCATCTGTCTTGTTGTGGGCTAGATATTTGCCTGACCTACTTTTCAGGAACTTATGTCTTTAGAGTTTGCAAAGGCTTGCTTGTACTCAAGTTATAGAGTTTAGTAGTTCAAGCAGCACTGCACTGCCAGTTAGTAGGTCACCCCCTCCCCCTTGCACTATCAGATATAGAAAATGCAGTTGAAGAAAATTCAACCCTAAAAAATTCCACAGAGGAGGCACACAAATATATGTCTAACTTGGGATTTGATGTACAATATGACCCTATATATTATATATAGCAATGATACATGTATAACATTGAGTCACACATGATGTGTTAAAGTCATAGGTATACTGGAAGATGGTTGAAGAAAATTCATTTTTACCCACACCCAATCCAGACAACTGTTTACACCTACATGCATGTATCACCTGTCTTCTCTGTCATTCTGTTTTGTCCTTTCTTTGCTCTTTCATTCCTTACCCCTCCTCTCTACTCCTGTAGCCAAGAAAGTCAAGATAAAACTACCGCAAACCGAGGCAGAGAAACCTGCTAAGGAACCGTCTAAGAAAGAGGAAGGTACAAGACGTCTTAGAGTTTTACTAGCCTAGTATCCATTCTGTTCTAGTCTGGGTTGCTCTTCTGATCTACACTGATTTATACTTGAAGCCCCTTTGTAGCTGTATCGTTTTTTTGCTTGTGTAGCAAAGTTGGATGAAAAACAGAAGTATATAACTACTTAGTAGTCTTGTTGGTATAGAAACCTTGCGTTCTGTGACTCAAGCATGTTCAGTGGTTATCTGGTGTGGTTTTTGAAGGCATGAAGAAACAAAGATTTTATGTACGCTGCCGGACACGTGTGGGACAACCTCTTGTGGCTCATAAACCAAAATTTTTTTTCTCCTGTCTTTATCTTTTGTTTGTGTCTGTCCGTCTGTCTGTCTGTCTGTCCATCTTGAAAACAAAACAAAAACAACAAAATAACAGCTCCTAAGAAGGAACAACCTGCTCCTAAAGAAGTAAAGAAAGAAGTTCCCAAGAAGACAGCTACTCCCAAAGAAGAGACCGTCGCTAAGGAAGTAAAGGAAAAGCCTGCTCCTAAAGAAGCTAAGGAAAAACCTGCCGTTAAAGAAGTGGAACCTCCTGCCAAGAAAGGAAAACCTGCACCCAAAGAATCTGAACCTAAAGAAGTTAAAGCTGCAAAACCTCCAACTAAAGAGGAAAAGCCTGCTCCAACAGATGTGAAAGAGAAAGCGCCTACCGAAGAAAAACCTCCTAAACCGTCTCTAAAAGAAGTGAAAGAGAAACCTGCTCCTAAAGATGTGAAAGAGAAAGTGCCTACTGAAGAAAAAACTCCTAAACCGTCTCCAAAAGAAGTGAAAGAGAAACCTGCCCCTAAAGATGTTGAGGAAAAAGCTGCCGTCAAAGAAGAAAAACCTGCCGTGAAGGAGAAGGCAGCCGCTAAAGAGGCGAAAGAAAAGCCAGCTGCCAAAGAAGTGAAGGGAAAGCCAACCGCTAAACCTGCTGTAAACGCAGAACCACAAGTCAAGAAGAAGCCCGAAAAAGCTGCAAAAGAAGCTCCTAAGAAAGAAGTCAAACCACCAAAGAAGGTAGAAGAAAAACCTTCAGATAAACCTGAGGCCAAAAAAGTCGTAAAAACTGAAAAAGCAAAGGCTGCAAAGCCGGCCGCAGAGAAGAAAACTGTGAAAGCAGAAGTTAAGAAACCCGTCGAAGAAGCAAAAAGACCGCCCCGCGCAAAGCATGTCCCGCTAAAAAGGATTCCGCCTGTAGCTAAGAAGGAAGAAGCGCCAAAAGAAAAACCAAAAGTTGAAGAAAAACCTGTCAAAGAAGCAAAACCAGCTAAACACAGACACGTGCCGCTGAAGAGAATAGAACCAACAAAACCTGAAAAAGTCGAAGAAAAGCCGAAAGCTGTGAAAGAACCACCGAAGGAAAAAGTTAAGGTCGCTAAAGAAGAGCCCGCCAAAGAAGCAAAACCTGCAAAAGAGCCGCTGAAGAGAATAGAGCCAACGCAGCCTAAAAAAGCTAAAGAAGCTGTCAAAGAACTGCCTAAAGAAGACGTTGCACAAAAAGAACCTGCCAAAAAAACTAAACCATCAGAGAAGCACAGACATATGCCTCTGAAGAGAATAGAGCCAGCAAAACCAGAAAAAGTTGAAAAAGCTGTCAAAGAGCCGCCAAAAGAAGCTAAAATTGCACCAGAAAAACCTGTGGAAGAAGCTAAACCAGCAGAGAAACACAGAAAAATGCCTCTGAAAAGAATAGAACCAACACCAAAGAAGGCAAAGGAAGAACCGAAACCTGTAGCAGAACCACCCAAAGAAGAAGCCCCACCAGAAAAGAAAGCTCCTTCGTACAAGTTAAAGCCAAAACGGGTCCCTGTCTCCAAAGAACCAGCCTACAAACTCAAACCTAAGACACTGGCAGGGCAGAAACCCAAGGTGAAGAAAGTGAAACCAGTTGTCATTAAGAAAGTTGTAGCTGAGCCTAAGATCCCCAAGGCAGTCCCACCGCCGCCTCCGAAGGCGAAGCCGCGAGCCAAGAAAGTAAGCTTAGAGCAGTACTCCAAGCCCAAGGAACAAGGTACTGGTTGAAGTAAAGTGTGAGCTGTGGTTTTGTGTGCTGTTACTAACAGCAAGGAACAATCATTATGTATAATTATGGTCTATGCAAATTCAAGCATGGAATATAATATACACCGACAGCTACATTTTGCTAGTAGACGTAGTACCTGTTTCGTCTCTAGAAAAGAAAACTTAATTGTAGTGCCTGAAAGGAACAATTTCCAGGGTCCATTTCAGCTTGCAAAGTTGCTTTGTTGGAAGAGCTAGTTTTCTGCTGTGCAATAAATTGTAGGGTGGAAAGTGCACTTTTTTGTGGACTTTTCATTTGGTTTATAGCCTCAAGTGTAGCTTATATGTTTGCAAGACTTTTGCTTGTTTTGGATGCATGTGCATTCTTATTAACTTTTGTTTCAAAGCTATGCAGTTTTGAAATTTATCAAAGATTTTTTTGCCAATCTTTTGCATGTATAACTTTAATTTATGTTTTCGCCTTAGTTACTAGACATGATGTACATGTTGAAAATATTTGCTTTTGTACTTAGGAAGAGTGAAGGCAACTGTTCAGTAGTATTATGTGTTTGGAATACAGTCAAACATAATGTACAAGTGACCACCATTGTGTGTATGAACATGGTACATAATGAGTCCATCTGGCTGATCCGCCAATGTGACCATTCCTTGGTGGTCTCTTAGATGATTTTACCGTTGACACAAGCATAAAGAATTGTGACTATAGTGACCACCTGTCCATATAGACTGTACGTGCATTACTCTTTCTAGGGTAAGTGTTGAAATGCTTGTCATACATGTAGTAATTAGATGCAAACCAGGTTACCATTAAGATTCTTGCCTCTTTTCTTATTACATCAATGAAGTCCCAGATACTTCAAAAGTGCCTTCAACCTCGGAGGTCAAAGGTCAAGATTCAGGAAAGGAAAATGTAGAGCAGGAATGTAAGACCTTAACTTTGACCTCTGAACTCTCTTGTCATTAAGTCTTGTAGTTGTAGTCATGCATTTTACTTGAATTTTAGCATTAGCAAAATCATTACTTGTAGAGCTAGTTCAGCTTACTTTCTACATTCAAGTCATGTAGCTGCCATCATACCAGTAGAGCTTTCTGGTGTCTTGTTCATTAGCCATGTAGGTGTAACCAAACATTGTATAGTGTAAGGGCATTAAATGCTTGTTTTCTGCATGTTGTTGGATGACATTTAGAAAAATCATGTAAGACTACTAAGAGTAAATTACATGTATAGTCATTCCTGATAATCTGCATCATTTACATGTATGTAACATATCAGATGTCTGATTCAGAAATAGACATGGAATGAACAATTGTACATGACACCTTCTTACATGCACCTACAGCCTCTCTCTTTCACGTCACCATCCCTATTAACATCCACCTACAACCAGTTATGAAGAACTGTAAGTTGGGAAAGATTTGCCACTGTGTAAATGTCCCATACATGTTTGTATCTGTCTAGCTGACCCCACTATAACCACCCTACCCCATAGCACACCAGCTTCGCACCCACAGACAGCAGTGGTCGGTGTCATAGTTGTTCTGTCCAGTTCTGTCTTAGATTTTGACTAATGAGGAGTCTTTTAATGATGTCTTTCATGTAGTGCAATCATACAGCTTTAAGTAAGACCACTGACATTATTCAGATAACCTCTGTTCAAGTTTAGGGTGCTTAGAGTAGTTATTTAAGGTTACTACTAATGAAACTGATATACATGTAAAGTCTTTGTCATATTGTCTGTTGATAAGTTATCGTGTACATCTACATGTGGATCTCAGTCATTGGCTTTGTTGTTTTGACTTAGGTACTAGCTATAGTGCTTTGATTGAATCCATAAAACTTGCTTTATTACATATATTGTACATGATCACAAAGCTGTACATATATGTTATTTTCTGATGTAGAGCAGTCTGCACTGTATACTAGCTCAGTGCCTGGCTTTTATTTTCCAAGCATCTGTAGATTTCAAACTTTGATATATATATGATGCCATGTATTATAGCTGCTGTCCTTTTGACTGATTAGCACTAGGCAAGGCGGCTGTCCCTCCCGATGCCCAGGGTGTAGTGCTCCCTTTGAATGTCACCTTGTTGCAGGATGAACTTTCAGTCGTGAAAAGTAAGACTTGCAAGCTGCATGTGCAAGTTCAGTGTCGTCTGTGCTGCCAATACATTTGTAGCTCAGTTGTCCATATGTACTACACGTACTTGTATGTCACCTGTTTTCTGTGCTCTCTCATCTTTCAAAGTTTGATTTTTCCAAATTAATTTTAAAGTTGGCCAGCACAGAAGATTTTTAAAGATTGTAGGCAACCTCCCCTGACCAACACGCCGGCAGAACATACTGCGCCTGCGTGACATATGGAATTTGCAAAGGACTTCTGCAAATGTATCGTTTAAGGTCGTGTTCGCATATGCATATTTAAGGATGATACCCCGTCTGCACATGTAGTTTTCAAATGTTGTGTCAGGAAAGATATCTAATGCAACAGACAAAATTCTGATGCAACGTTGCCCAAACATCCAAGCATCATAGTCTGGACAAGGTCGGGAGGCCATGGTCAGCTATACGTAGTGACAGGAGCGTGGTTTTGACTCCAACTACATGTATTTTTTAGTTTTAACTACAAATTCAGCTTTTAAGAGGCAACTGTCAATTTTCTTCTTCATCTATAGATGTCATCATAAAATCCACTTGTGTTATGTTGTCATTCATCTGAATGCCAATGTTGGTGTAGATGACAGGTACACGTAAACCATTTAGCATGCTTCTAGTTTTAGCTAGATCTTGTTTAGGCCTGGAGTTAGATGCATTGTCACAGTAGATCCCAGAACATACATCAATGTTCATGTGGTTGCTTTATTGTGTTGAAGTTTGGGTCAGCATGATACGTGTAGCTTCTGGTACCATAATATTGTGCTTAAAGAGTCAAAGGCTCACTAGCTATCACACATTCATGTACAGAATGATTTGATACTGTTATTTAGCATATATGTTAAGTTTTTCTTGGTAGACTTTGAAGTGGTTGTATTCTTTCAATCTTATAGTAATACATTGTACTTTATTAGATTAAGTTATGACAGGTCTGTGTATGTATTTTACAAAATCTCTAAGGAAACAGAAAATATAATGAGTCAAATGCCAATTTGTGAATTGACAGTGAAACAGTGTTTATGCCATTTTTGCCAAATGTTTAATTTACAGTTTAAACCTTTTCCTTGGTAGATTATGATGCAATACAAAACTGAGCATCAAGGTATGCCCACAGCAGAATTATGGATGGTTGGACTTGAAGACAGAAGACATCTATCTATGGCTTAGTTTACATACTAGTAACCATGGCTGGATGACAGTCACTCAATATTTCTTCAAATGATAGTATATTTTATTGCTGCATTGACTTATGAGATCATAACAATTTTTCTTCTTTTTTTTTTCCAGCAGCATCACCTGCAGAAGAAAAAGGTAAGTGCTGTCAACATTTGTAATTTTCAAAGAAAAAAAAACTAACCAGAACTGTACTGTACAAATCATCTACCAACTCCTGACTCATGACTGTCCCTTTCATGCTGTCTGTTGGACATTCATTCCTTCCTTTATTCCTCAATTTCTCCATCTTTCATGTCTTTCCTTGTCTACATTCATTGTAAAAAATAGGAAACTGCTAATTATAAATACTACAATATATTAGTCCTTCTGAAGACCAAATTTGGAAGGCATAACAAAAAATGTTAGAAAATTCCAGGAGAAATGTACATTCACATCAATTGAACAGTCAAGTATAATAAAAAAAATAAAAGTAACATATTAGGATTCCAAACTTACTGAGTTTGAGATTATGAAATTAAGGTCTCTCCTACAATGTATAATTATGCAGTCATGTATTTAAGGTACATATGTATAACAAAGAAGGTATAAAACAAATTTGTAACAATTAACAAACACTCTGTTAGGAATTTACTTTTCACTTGACTGCATTGCATTATGATTCTGATCTTAATGTAGTTTGTTGTACCTGTAGTTACTTGTGTTTGAAGAACTTATGATATTTAACATAATATAATCTGTTTGTGTGTTCTGAAAACAGATGCAACAACAAAAAAGAAAGACAGAAAGAGGCAAAGTAAGGCATGATTAAAAAATTAGAGCCATTTTTCAATATTAACAGCAAGAGTTTTTGTGGTAATATGAACTTCTACTACAGGTTTGTAGTGTTTGTGTATAATGTGCATATCATGAACTGAATGAACAAGCTAAATTGTTCAGAGTGTGTGTAAACTTTGATACTGCATTTTACATGTATATCGCATACTACTAGATTTTCCCTGTTGCTTGCAAAAAAATCCCCTCGCCAATGCTTAAGTACTAGAATGTAGTTGCTCAATGATCAATCTAATTTTACTGTAGTTACGGTAATGTCATTAAAGGGACTGAGTTTTGCAATGGTCTAACTTGGTTGCATAACCTTTCCTTTTTCAACCAGTTTTGCACATCTACAATTGTGTGCATCCAGTGGTTGTTATAGGAGACACTTGTTAACTCCAGAGTGAATGTGGGGTGATTTTTGTGTGTGTGAAGTTTTGCGTTCATACTTAAATAACTCCATACTTTGAAGAATGAATTGCCTTTTTTGCGATACCTTAAATTTGAGTGGCAATTTTACGGGTTTGCAAAATCAAAACCTGTATCGTTTTGGCGTTGCGGCTGCATGGACCAAGCATGTACAGGCTGCATGCCAATTTGAGATTTGGAGTGGTGCATCTTGGGAATCCCAGCCTTGGAAATCATGACAGTCTACGGAATCCACCTTTCTTCCGAGCTGCTGCACCAAGTTCCTTTTTCAACCAACAGGAGCATGAGGCAGCCTCTGACCCCTGACCTCCAAACCTTGAGGCAACCTGTGAACCCTGACCTCCAACCCCTGAGCCAACGTCTGACCCTGACCTTCACCAAGCCTTGACTGATACCAGAGGACACTCTCCAAGGGTCGCTCCTGTGTGAAAGGATGCTTGATGTCAGGAATGTTGGAAAACTGCATCTGTGGTTTGACATGACCTTGACCCTGGTCCCTTGACCTTGGTACGAGTTAGGAACAGTTTAAGGGAATTTTTTTCATGCTCTGCTGCTGATAGCATGGGCATTGTCCCTATGTTGTTTCCAGTCTACATGATATGCAAAGTTCTCTTAGTTTTTCAGATGCCTTTAGTTTTTTTCTGTAATGTCTTTGTTGTGTTGAATCAGATAGTTTACCAGTACCTGTTCTCAAATGCAGTCAGTCTTGATGCACTTAAAAGCAACAGAAGGTACTGGTAATATAATTCAATGATTTATCAGTTTTTTCTCGAAAATGTAAATATATGACAATTTTAGGCAGCTATTGGACTGAAGACAGCAACAAGAAAATCATGTAATATAAAAAAAGAGACAAAAAAGAGACTTGTAACTAAAGGTAGCCACATCGTGAATCCTACTGTTTTAGGTGTAAAATATCTAGATTAGAAATATTTATGATTTTGTGACAATAGAAAATAAAACAAAATTTATTTACATTTAGTGATTATTTTGATTACTCAGCTGATCTTTCTACTTTTAATTATTCAGATAAATAAGTCAGGGCTGACTAAGTTGACACATTTTAGAGTTTAGATCTTAAACACTGTTGATACTTCAGAAAGAAGGGATAATCGGAATGGTATTGTACATATGGGGGTCTTTGAAACTGCTAAGGATGACTTGTATAGGGATAGATGGAAAGAAAGAATGTAAAAATGAAAAAAGGGGAACAATTGTCTGCAAATGATACTAAGGAAACTGGCCGCTGTGGTGCCATAACATCACACGAAGTAATAGCGAGGAAAAAAATAGAAATACTTGAGAAATAAGGTAAAGAAATTGTGCTGTAAGAAGAAAAGAAAAAGCCAAGAAGAAGGTCTCACATACAATGTAGCTGTTTACTGCATTATTTTGTCTCCTACTTGTGTTTTTCATTCAAAAGAACAACATTTTTAGCTTTTATTGCAAAGATATTGTCATCAAATGCATCATGTATTCATTGACAAGTTTGTAGCCCTTGTTTACTGATTCAGAAACAAAACCTGGTATAAAAGTTTTCATAATCAAGATACAAAATGGTACCATCACATGCCTTTGTAAGGACTCCATCAGCAAGACGCCGATATAGGTATTTGCACAATTGTAATATTCAAGCAGGGTTGGTCTTTGGTCATTTATGATAATGCTTACCATGGGCAACCTTCAACAGGCACAGTCAGCCTGTTGGTTGCACTGGAAGCACAGGACAACCAACCAAAGTCGGTATCCCTGTCCTCTTTTGTTGTAGTTGAGACAAAGACAAAAGGATAATAGCTTCTGATCTGAAGGGTGGATTTTCATTGCAAATAAAGATAAGAAAAAAGTGTTATTAAATCGTCAAGTGATTTTGTCTCATTTGTCTTGTGATTTTTTTTAGCTCCCTAAACAATGCAGGTTTACAATATATAAACATAATGGTTTGATTATTCCAATACAGAATAAATCATACAAGTACTACCTTAAAGTAAAAATCTATAAAATATGTCAGGTTACAGTATATAAATATATATTTTTTAAATATCTAAAACATAATATGTTACTTAACGCTTTAATTATATAAACAGCTTCAAGTTAATTGATAATGTTACTTAAGGTAATTGTGGACACAATCAAATTTGGTACAGAAAAATAAAAGCACTGCATCATATCACAGAATCCTGATCATACCTTAAAGCCTTTCTTTCCCAGACTTTGTCACAACGTGAGACAAGAGACATCTTTTTCTGCACAAAGAACATACACACAAACACCACTGACACCCATATGGTCTACTAACACTGTGGAAAATCCTCTTTCTATTGCTGTCTACTCAAAAAGTCAAGGTAACTTAAAGTTGCTACACTTTGAAGATGCTACATTTTTACTAAATCTTTGCAATGATTTCCTTTCAGACACTTGAATTATGTAATAACAGTAAAGAACTTTTCTGCATTGTAACCATTTTTTTCAAGACTTGGAATTGTGTAGATTCGGAAGTGTCTCTTCTACTTATGACATAATAAAGTATTACAGTTCTATTCAGTTATAGATAGCTGTGCATGACTCAGGTGTAAATGAGTATTCTGTGTTAGGTGTGCACGCTATCAGCATACTTGCTGCCTAGTGCACACTTTGTATTGTCATGTTACAATTTCTAAAAACAAAACAAAACACCTTTTAGTATATCCAGTGACTGTTTGACTTGAAGAAACTCACAAATATACACCTCCATGTAAATACTGCACTCACTGACACTGTGTTCTATCTGTTTATGTATTTACTGATGATGATGGCAGCATATGCATGTTGTTTAGTAGTAAATGATAAATGATTGTAATAGGACTTTTAAGATGAGTTGTATTTTTCCCCAACCCTTTTATACAATCAATAGAAGAAACAGCAGACCAAGAAGAGCCTGAAGCTGATGCTGGTAAATTTATCATACTTTGCAATTTTGTAAACATTGCCTTCTGTTTTACCTGTAGTTTATACCATCTTTCTTAGAAAAGAAATTCTTCTATCTATGAATTTAATGTATGAACAGTAACAGCATGGTAGACCTCTCCACGGTGCTGAATTAGGAATTGTTAATGCAATTTCACTTCCAAATGAAAATATTGCATTTATAGATCGAAATCAGTAGGGAAGGGATACATTTAGAATCAGATGTATGTATAATGGATTTTCAGAGGTCATAAGTAAGAACATTAGCTCAGTAAAAAGTGTGCAATACATATGTGTCGACTGACATTCACATCCAAGAATTGGTGTAGCTGTTCACTGGATCTATATTATATTATAAATAGAGTACCACAGTCTTAATCTTGTGCAATATGTGAAACTGTGTGAAGTTGAGGGATACAACTATGGCCATTGTCACTATTGAACCCATTGTTGATGTCACACTTTCACATGACTTTTCAACTTGAAACATTTCAACTTGAAAAGGACCAGAGAGCTGGTCGAAAGCTTGTTGGTAAGCACTTTATCCTTGAGTATGGTTATAGCATTTTAAGTCCTCATACTAGTAATAAAACCTGTGGTGAATTCTATTCCAAAGCAGAGCCAGTGATAGCAGAAGAGGAGACAGAACCTGAACCAGAACCAGTGGAAGAACCTTCGGAAGATCCTGAGGAAACACAGGAAGTGGAAGAGCCTGTGGCAGCTGAAGAAGTTGCAGCCGTCCCTGAGATCCCTCTAGAAGATGCAGAGGAGGCAGATGCTCAGACAGAAGAGCAGGCAGTGTCTGAAGAACCTGAAGCAGCCGTTGAAGAGCCAGAAGTAGCCGCAGAAGAACAAGAGGAAGTTGTAGAAGAAACTGCTCAAGAAGTTGCAGAAGAACCAGAGGTTGCACAAGAAGTTGAAGAAGAAACTGCACAAGATGTTGTAGAAGAGCCAGAGGTTGCACAAGAAGTTGTGGAAGAAACTGTACAGGAAGTTGTAGAAGAACCAGAAGAAGCTGCAGAGGAACCAGAAGTTGCTCAAGAAGTTGAAGAGGAACCCATGCAAGAATCTGCAGAAGAAGCTGCACAAGAGCCAGATGAAGCTACCCAGGAACAAGAAGCAACTGAAGATGACAAGGAGGTAGAAGAGGAACCCGAGGTACCTGCTGAGGAAGCACCTGTGGAATCACCTGAAGTGGTCGGAGATGCTCCTGAGGAACCAGAGGATGCTACAGAAGAACAAGAAGCTGCTGAAGATGTGGAAGAAGATGTTGAAGAGCCAGAGGAACCTGAAGTGTCTCAAGATGATGTACAAGAAGATGCACCAGCTGATACAGAGCCAGAAGTTGCTGCAGATGACCCAGAAGTTCCTGAAGTTGTAGAGGAAGATGCCAAGGAACAAGAAGAGAAAGAACCTGAGTTTGAAGTTGTTGAAGAAAAGGTAGAAGTGCCTGATGTAGAGGAGGCTGAAGGTGCTGCATCAGAACCAGAAGCAGCTGAAGAGGACCAGGAAGTTGCAGAGGAGCCCTCGGAAGAACCTGAGGTGGTTGAGGAAGAAGATCAAGAACCTGAAGAAGCTAAAGAGGAAGAATCATCAGAAGAAACACAAGAGGAGGAGGAGCAAGACCTTGAGAAACCTGTCAGTGAAGAACCTGAAGAAGCGTCTGAAGAGGAACAACAGGAGGTTGCAGAGGAACCCAGTGAAGATGTAGAGGAGGTTGTTGAAGAAGCAGTTCAAGAACCTGAAGGGACACAGGAGGAGCAACCTGAGGGGGAAGACGAGGAACCAGCCAGTGAGGATGCGACAGAACCAGAAGCAGTCACTGATGAAGTTGATGATGATGACACTGTACAGGAGCCTGAAGCAGCTGAAGAACCTGAAGTAGCCAACGAGGAGGAAGCATCAGAAGAAACACAGGAGCAAGAACCTGAGGCACCAGCCAGTGAAGATGCTGAAGAACCAGAAGCTGATGAAGATGACACTGCTGATGAGCCTGAAGAAGCTCCTGGTACAGTAACCGATCTTGATGTCCTCCTGTTATAATCCTACAAGCACCTAATCAAGAAAATTGTTATAATCAAAGTGCAATATGTACCATATCGATGAATGCATGCATGTCAATGTAAAATAACCAACTCATCAATCATCAATTAACACTGGTTCATGATCAAAGGTCATCATCAACTAACCGGATAATTGGGCGACACACATTTTCATGTCAACATGGAATTCAATCTGCATATAACCGTTAAGAAGTTTGTATAGTTGTATATGTCTTAAGTGTTAACACAATTTAAAAGGCATTTGTAAATTAAAGTTGTAACATTGCAGATCCCCTAAAACAGAAAAAAGTGTCCCCCAAAGCAAGTACAATAAGGAAGAGAGCTAATTTTTTCCATACTTTGATGAGACTCAGTATATTGAATAGTAGCCAACAAAATCTACAGGGTTTTTCAGAAGCATTTGAAATCTACCAAATAACGTTATATAGCATAAGTTTCCCATTGTCCCCACCCACCCACTACATGTATATCCCCAACACAATGTGTGTCATCTGTATACAACAGCAAATCCACAAGCAACATTATTTGCATGGGACCATGTGTTTTTCCTACACACGTTTGTTTCATTTTGATCACCACCACATTTTCATGGCAATGCTGCAGCGGAGGATGCTGAGGCAGGGGAGGAGGTAGACCTGCCGGATGAGAATGCCATAGCAAAGGAGGAACAAGCCAGGGGAGAAAATGGTAAAACATCACTTCATTTTACATGTACCCATCTCATTGTTACATTATATATAGTTGTAATACTGCACATTATTATTTGTTAGTCTCAAGTGGATGTACATTTTACTAGTCAAGATGTTTAACCTTCTAACCTGATAATTTAGCTGTTTGGCACCAAACTGAATTGGTCATGGAGTTAGGCAGCAGGGAGGTTGATATCTTGACATATTGGTTTTGCAATTTTATTTTCGTAACAATTTTTCTAATAATCATTGTACAATTGACGAAATTGTATGGAAAGTGGTGTAATCCAAGGAAGGTCTGTGAACTTCAAGGTCACGAACACCCCCAAATACTTCCAGGAAGTCTGAAATCTACCATTTTGTTGTTTACATTTGAATTTTCTGCTCATAAAAAGGTGAGGAACAGGCAGTACCAGAAGAAGCAGCAGCCGTCCCAGAAAGGTCCCCTCCTGAATATGATGATGATGATGACGATGATGATGAAGACAGTAAGATGATCCCTGCACAGATTAACACTTTTTTTAAACTATGACTTTTTCATTTGTTATTTTTTCAGACCCTCTGTCACTAACAACGCAAACTTAGAAAGGAACTTCTAACTGACGACAACTACTAATTATTCAAATTTTACTTGCATGAATACAAGTCTTGTGGATGAGCATGGTGAACATTTTGGATTAGACTCTCCCATAGCAAGTTTTGCCTACATGGTCCAGCCAGAAGAAGAACAGAATTAATGCATGCACAGCAATCACTTAGCTGGAAAGTCAGATTGTTTGCTTTTAACCCAGTTTTCATCTCTCCTGTTATGTTTATTTTTAGTTCTAGACAACTTTATTGGTGGAAGAGATGACGATGATGATTATGAAGACCAAAATAGTAAGAATTCTTTTCAGTTATATCATGATAATAGAAATTTCTATTCTACATGTATTGCAAGCCTGCATGACTTATATTGTATTCCAGGTGATAAAATAATTAAATTTTTTTTCAGTAATTTTTTCCAGATTTACAGTGATTTTATCATCTATTTATTTTGACTATTTATAACTTTATAGATAGCTGTCCTTTCATGAACTTTTACTTTCTCTTCTACACTCATCGGTGAAAGCCATTTACTTGACAAATGAAAGTATGATTTTTTTAAAGGAGTCTTCCTTATGACTACACACATTATCATGATGTCAGCAGCAGCAATTCACATCTAGAGCATGCTGGTCTAAGAATACACACAAAGTGATGATGTCATTAAATTTTGATCAGGAGAAGCCCCGGGTGATGAGGCAGAAACAGAGGAAGTGGAAAATTCTGAAGAACAGACAGAGGAGGGAGAAGAAAGTAAGGATTCGTAAACTGTACCAACATTGTTTCACAACGGAGCATTACAAACATCATTGACAGATATTAAATAAACAAAGCTGTGTTTATCAGTTACAGGATATCCTACTCCCTTTACACACAGTTACTGTTTCATAAACAATCTGGCATCCTTATATAACCATATCAATGTGACAAATGAAAATGTTTTTGCACACTTTTTTTCCTTAGAAGAGGAAGCAGCCCAGCCAGAGCCTGAAGCGGGAGATGCTGAGGATAATGATGTCATTGGTCAGCACATTTGTTTCTAACTTAACACTTCTGTTCTGCATCTTTTCCTTTTGTTATAATGTCTGTTGTTTTGTTTTTCAGTGAAATGTCAACTGAAGACAGATCATTAACTATCAAAATCTTTTTTGTAAAAAAACAGAGGAAGATGATGCTCCAACAGAAGAAGACCCATCTGTCGAGGAGGGAGAAGAATCGGATGATGATTCGTCAGAGGAGGGTACAGAGCGATTCTCAGTCATGCATGTATCTCAGATGAGGCTAGGGGCTGCCCAATGCATGGAAATTACAGTGCCTGCTCTTAATAACAAACGTTTTGAATTAAATTTATGCATAGCAAGGGGTGACTGTACTAACCACTAATCTATTCCCATGTAAATACAAGTAAATAGCACTTTTTCTAAATAAATGGGAACATTCTTTTTTTGTTTTCAGAAGTCTACAATCATGTACGTTAACTGCTTGTGGGAATGCACTCCTCAATACTACAGTCTAACACTTCCTTTTGCATCTGTGACTTAAATAACTGCGCACTTCATTTTTCAATAGGTAATTGATTATAAAATATGTGTTTTATTACTACCCACTAGTAGGCTATGGCAATACTAACTAACGAACACTGTTCTGAGACCTGATGTGTTCTGACTAATCTAACTTTTATGTTCATCTTGACTAAGATGGTGCAGACTCGGAAGAGCCAGCTGCTGTAGAGGAAGCTGAGGAGAAAACTGAGGAGGAAGAAACGGAGGAAGAGGAAAATGAGGAGGAGGAAACTGGGGAAGAGGAAAGTGAAGAAGAGGAGGAAAATGAAGAGGAGGAGGAAGATGCAGATGATGACAGTAAGCCAGCTTATTTTTCTACCCAAACACACTGGTCTGGATCCAGGACTCTAAACCTCTAAACCTTCCAAAAGGAGAACTGCCAATAGGAGCTCAGGTCACTATGAAAAACAGTGCTGGCCAAAACAGCTTAGGGTTCATTTTCACCAGCTAACAGGTGTTGAACATAAAGCTTCTACTAAGTTCTTAGGCGCCTGGCCAATGGGGGAACACCCTTACGTTTGGACATATGGCTCCTTCAAGTTCAACCACTTTCTATCAAAACTCAAATAAATGTGATCTTTTCACTTAATATATATTTGTTACTTTTAACACTTTAGGGTGACATAACATTTCCAATGAGTAAACACTTTAAAATCTTAACTATCATTTCGATTTTTTATCATAGATGATGTTCAAGAGGAAGATAAGGAAGAAGCTACAAAAGATGAAGAAGAAGAAGAAGACCTTGATCCAGAAGAAAACTTCAGACGTAAGGAAGACCAAGACCCTTCCACATAGTACCCTCTACCTTCTCAATGCCATTGCAGCTGCAACTAGTTTATTGCTTAACCTGGTCACCCCTACATTTGACATGAAACAGTCTTGTATCCAGGAAAAACAGTCTAAATGGATCATTCCATTTTATATGGTGGGGTGCAAAGTGTAATGCAAAAACTATGAGGTTTGATAATTTTTATAGGCATTCTGGGAAAATCAGTGAAAAGTAGGAAGAAATTTTCTGCTGAGCAGATTTTTCTAACATCTTAAATATAATTTTGTTTGGTTTCTAAGGTCTTTGGCATTTTGTACCTTTACAAATCAGAAAGGTGACTGTTTTACTGCATTTGGAGTAGCTTTCTTATCTGTGTTTGAGGGATTTTCAAGAGATGAAATGATTGTATTAAATTTTGTAATCTTAGAGCGCCTTTTAGCTTTTAGGTAGTATTATCAAGGTGAACCATAGCTATATAAAGTCTTGTGAAAAAAGATATTTAGTGTTTACTTCTCATAGTGTTAAACGCACAAACATGTATTTCATTTATGCTCTTTACTAATAATAGCAGTGTTGACTAGGTTACGCACAAGTATGCCATAATGCTGCCAACGCACACTAACAATTATAGCATATCCCATGCTGCTACATTTTATATCCACCACTCATATGCAATTATCACTATATCAATACATTCAATGTGCCATATATTTTTCCATATATCTGTTGTGTAACAACATAGACTAGCACTTGTTTGTAACTAACATCATTTTATCTTATAGTTTGTTATGCCAATTTTTAATATGATTTTAGTTGGGAATATTTCATATTTTGAAGTAATTGTTTTCAAGTTATTGAATTGATACACTCCGTAATCTTAATTCAATGTATGATGCTTGGGTATTCCACGGTAGGATGGATGTTAACAGTTTTTCATACTTTTATAACTTTTTGTGTAATCATTGTCTTTCTGTTATAACACACATATCATACTGATACCTATCTCATATTATGTGGTTTTACTTTTAGTAAAATTCTGTTAACCTCTTCCATTGGACGTATGGTAGATTTGTCCATGCATGTGCTTTCATTGCTGCACTCAGTATTAAAATTGACAATCTTTGAAAACATGCAAAAATGATGTACATATTCTGTCATCAAAAGGACGTTTTAACAACTTGATGTCATCAAAAAAAAATTAAGTGCAGGTATCTTATTGACGATTTTCACCGTGCTTACGATATTTAAAAAATGGCCCTTTTGTCAGTCATACTCATATGCAATCGTATTAGATGCCCAGTAGTCAACTTCCTGTTAAATCTCTTAGTTTGCACTTCTAGGCAAATTCCAGTATAAATTGATGGGAGATAGGGGGTTGAGCATAATTTCATGTCACTGAGTCAGAGGTAACGTTACATTCACTGCCCTCCCCCCCCCCCCAAATGCAAATCATCAGATGTTTTAGGTCTAAGTTTTGTTTAGATATAGATTATAGTATCATTAGATAGTAGCCGTATTTGGTAGTTGCAGCTATAACTTAGTATAAGCTTGTGAATCAGTGTAATCCATGATGTATTATTGCCTGTACCATTTCAAGAGTTTTCACAACTGCATAACTCACGATGGTACAGACAGCCAGGCAAGACCAAGACGGCAGTTAAACCGCAAGCCAACTTTCTAGATTTTGAAACAGGATTGACGTTGTAGATTTTTAAAAAGCATCTCACTCTCTAGATTTTTTTTAAAAAGCCTTTGACTCTTTTATATTTTTAGAAAAGTCTTGACTTTCAAAATTTTTAAATTTGCAGAAAAATCTCTAATATGTTAATATCTCTAATATGTTCTCTTTTGATGCTGTTTGAACGTTTTAGGGCTAAAAAATATTTTTGATTTCTCAGTACAGAATGGTTTGCTGCTTTGAAAATTGCAGCAAAAAGTGGGTGTATTTGCAGTATTTTTGACCATTTGAATGATTTAGTGGACAGAAGACATTGTGCATGGCTGCAAGATTTGTCTCACATTTCTGTGGCCGAAATCTATGAAGTTTCTTTTAGTTGTGGTTTGGTCTGGTCTGGAAGTTGTATTCTCTGATTTATACAATTATGTAATTTAACTCTTTGTTACACTTTTTGGTAAAACTCGCTGGAAAAGTCTGTATTAATTTCTGGTACTATATTTGAATTTGTTATTAGTGACTGTTTCATTTCTTTTTGTAACTTCACAGTAATAAAGTCTTGGTGCCATGATTCAATTTTCAACTTGTCGGACTGAATTATTTTCACTCATAATTTGGTAGAATTTCAACATTATTTCCAGGCCAGATCAAGCACACACAACTAGCAACAGAAAGTAGAATTGACTTGAACACCTATAGTAGTCTCTCAGATACTTGTCTATGAAAGTGCATGGTTCACTGTACATGTATATATACAATGTCATGTACATGTATATATATTCCAATAGGACAGGTAGCTAAAGCCCCTGTCAAACATACATGTAGCTCAATATGGCCTCCCGAACACTAGCCGAACTCCCCCTAACCATGGTTAGGAGTAGGTCAGGAGCAAGGTCGGCTGGTGTTCAGCCAGGTCGGCTACTGTTCGGCTGCGCCAGCCGAATGTTTCAAAATGTTTAAAACAGGGGCTTTATATAAGATGAACACTTCTACCTAATCCACATAATAGACCTTCGAAAGAAATGGATACAGACTTAAACATGAACATATTGTACATTCACTCAAGAGATGATAAATCATATTAGCTCCCCCTTGTTCTGAACCTGGTACTGCAGGACAAGGGTGATACAAAAGTGCCATCTATTGTTGCCGCCGGGTATGACAAGCTGAGATTGAAAAGATATTTTACAAGCGCCATCTTTCCCCCAACAGAAGTACTGCAAGCATATTTTTGAGCATAAGCACCACTGAATGGTGTACCACACAAGTTATATATACATTGTGTCCATACTTTGGATCCTTGCTTTGCTCAAATAGGCTTGGAAGATTCTAGAAAGCGCTCATCTCAAACAAAGGACAGCCTCAAGTTTCCAGCCAATCAGCATTCAGAACACTGGCAGCTACGACAAGAATTAAGTCTGTGACCTTTTGGTTCAGAAGTGGGATAGCTAACCACTAAACCAAAGAATGCTACTAGTGTTTTGCTTTTGACCAACCAGTAGCCTGACTGCTAGGCTTTTACGGAGAACAGCATTGACTTTTGTATCATTTGCATAACTACCTTAAAGTTTGCTTTTTCTTCTTTTCTCATCTTCTTTTGTTTCCTCTTACAATCTGTCCTCGCATGTACATCTTATTGTCCTGTCTGTCATACTAATATTATTGGCTTAAATTATATGGAAATGTGATATTTAAATCCAATGTAAACTGTTGCAATGGTTGGAGATGCAAATTGTATTGATTTGTATACTATGTGTGACACTGTTTCATACATGTAATTGCAGTGCTTTCTTGTAATGTGAATGAGTGGCTTGAATAATACCTTGCATGTGACATTGTATTACATGTTATATTGTACACAAACAGATCTAAAACCTTACTAATGCATGGTTGGGTCCTTTCTTTAACAGGGAAGGTAAAGAAAGTGAAGGAGACCATCGCAAAGTCAAAGAAGAAGGACGCGATCACCAACTCTGAGGACAGGAAGATCCGGAAGGAGTTGGATGCAGCCGACAAACTTGTCGATGATGTAAGAATAAGCTTCCTCACAGTTTCAGGGAATTGTGGCTAATGTCAGAGGTTAAGGATTTAATATGGTCAGAACTGACCAATGGAGTTTGAACTCGACCTTACGACTATTATACTTTTTGTTGTGTCCATAAAGCTTTCAATTTCGATAATCTTTCTCAACAGAAACAAAATGTTATCATGAAAGAGTTCATCTGCGTTGTTTACATGTTTCAAGTTAAAACTTTTGATCCAACACAAACTAAGATAATTTTTCACCTAGAGCTTTCGACCAGCATGTCTGGTCTTCCTCAGTATAGACTGACCCAGGGAGACTGTCACGTGGCTTCGCTGAAGTGTGAAGTCAACACTGGGTCAAAGGTATCTGGCAGACGGTGTCGGCCCCCGTCGCGGTTAAGTGATGGGTGGTGGGCCATTATGTAGATACCGATAGCCTCTTTCGCCCCTCTCAGGAAGTAGTCTTGTTCGGTGTCCAATATTCTTACAGAGTCAAACCAAACACAAACAATATCAGTGTTCGAAATACCCGTCTGCAATCTGCAATTTGCAGATAGATTTTCAAAATTGCAGAAGAAAAAATCATACAATCTGCAATTTTGCAGAAGGAAAAAATAGGGTCCGGATTCAATAGTTTTCAATTTAGCAAAGTAGCGGCGCTGTGAATAGACTGAAAACCCGCGCCGCACGAATCTGGCGGCGTTTTCCAGCTGACTATAATGGTCCCATATAAGGAAATTTGGGGTCAAAGTTGAGCAATTCCGACCATGCGACGAAAGGCGACGATAACCAAATAAGGGCACTCGCCATTTTCCGATGTTAGATTTCGTCACCCGGGAGGACACGACAACTGCCTCGGCAATTTTCGGCAGTTTTCGCCGAGCATTTCCCAGCAGGCAATGCGGCAAAACATGGCTCGGGGAGCTCCGGAGTCAGTCAGGCCGATGAAACACCAAGAAAACAAAGACAATTTTGTCGTTCTTTGAGAAAACCGACGGCAATCGGGACTGAAACAGCAACCCATCGCGCACCCGCGAGATCGGCAAAACTCAGGATGGTTGCTGTCGCGGTTGGATTCTCGAGGAGGCGGCTGAGGAGGCCGACACAGATCTAGACATGGCAGATCAAGAAATTTTGTAGAAACTCTCGCCGAAGATCGCGCCCAGGAAAATAAATGTGCAAATTTTAATTTATTTAGAATGTAAATATTGTCAACTTATTGTGTCCAATTTAGCAAGGAAAGATCGTGTGTTTTTCATAATTTTCTTGTAATTCTATTACTGATTCTATTAACTTCTTCAAGTTGTTTTTTTTTCGTCAAATTATTTACGATAACTATTCCAGGAATATTTACCTTCCTTGACAAGTTACGAGTCCATCAAAACATTGTGCTCATTTATTAAATTGCTTTCTATAAATGTTTAAGTTAATTGTTTCTGTTTTCTTACCATTTTTCACATGTCAATTTTAGGTACAAAAATTATGTAATGACATCACAACTTCAGTTATGTAGTTCTAGTGCAATCCTGTTACTGCATGTGTCATTGTTTCCATATTTGTATATTTACCTTCGCCAAGAAGGTTATGTTTTCGTGGCCGTGTGTCTGTCTGTCTGTCTGTCTGTGTGTCTGTCAACAGCATAACTCGAGAAGGCTTAGATGGATTATCTTGATATTTGGTAGGTGGGTAGGTCTTGATGAGAGCTCGAACTGATTAGATTTTGGGCCCCCTGGCGGCTTGTTATGGTACTGCAGCGGAACTTCCGGTTTTGATATCTCGTGATCTGGACATGCTAGGGTCATGATTTTTGGATGGTAGGTAGCTCTTGTGCTCGGCAAGAAGTGACGTAAGTTTGGGCCCCCTAGCAGCTTGCCCTGGAACTGCAGGAGCATTTGTATGAAAATGTTTAAAGTAGGATAACTCAAGAACCAGTTGATGGATCGTCTTGATATTGGGTATGTAGGTAGCTTACGTGATGCTTGACATAATTAGATGACAATTATGCAAATTAGGATCTAATTTGCATAGTTAATGAGGTAATTCTATAATTCACCTATCTTCCATTAAGGACTATTCTACCTTGTGACATGTGTAATTAAGAATGACAGGAACATCGTCATATATTAATCATGTAAATGAAGACCTAATTTGCATAATTAATGAGAAAATACTGTAATTCCATAGTGGTTGATGCTGGCAATTTCATACTTGCGCATTTCGAAGTTGACTGGAGGTGAACATCATTCAACATAACTTATTCAAATCAGGACTTCATTTGCATAATTTATGAGAAAATGCTAGAATGGCCTTCTTTGTTACGATAACACTGCCATTGGGAGGAGAATATGATCAACTGACGTAATTCATGCAAATGGGGATCTTATTGGCATAATTAGGGGGAAATCTATAATTCGTCAGTCATATAATATTAACCTCATTTGGCGAAGGTATGAGGTCGTGGAACTCTAGTTCTTCTGTGATGCTGCTGATATAATAAAATTGCTATATGTTAATTATTTTGCCATGTATTTTGCAATGAAAAATTTATATGCTTCCCATAGAGAGCCATATTAGTTTGCTGAAAAATGGGATCATATCCTTTCAGTGGTGTCATGACATGATAGCAGGAAATGATAAATTTTCCGTAGAGAAGGATCTATATAAAGTCTAATATTAAAAAAGAGTGATATTTTGAAGATTTTCAGTAATGCTACAGATTTACAAAGCTATACATGATGTAAAAATAGGCATTATTGGTTTGAGAAGGTTGTAATATGGGGGCTTGTGTATTTGCAGAAAGTATTTCCAAATTGCAGGACGAAATTTTGACTCTTCTGCAATATTGCAGATCACTGAAAAAAAGTATTTCGACCACTGAATATGACAAGTTCAAACTGTAATTTCCAACACAAGGAATTGGACTTACCCAAATTTTTGACTGTACAACTCCAGTCTTTGTCAAGGAATGTACACTCGAAAATTTGGGTAAGTCCAATTCCTTGTGTTGGAAATTACAGTTTAAACTCATTCATAATGACTTCTACCAACACAGATGAACTTTCAAGATAAGAAACAGAAACAAAATGTTTTCTTCCAGGGTGACTATGACACGGCGCTGAAGAAGTTCGACGCCCTGCTGGATATCTTCCCCAACAGTCCGCGGGCGTTGTACGGTCGTGCGCAGGCCGAGGACAAGGTGGCCGAGAAATGGAAGAGCAACGAGTGGCTCCAAACCTGCATCGACACCTATGGCAAGGTATTGTAGGTCCCAGTTAAATACGATGTGGGATCATTGTGCTAAGGACCGGTGCAATGGCCAAGTGGGTAGAGTGCTGACGCCTTGCATTCGGTAGGTCGTGAGTTCGATCCCCGGCCGAGTCATACCAAAGACTTTAAAAATGGTACATACTGCTTTCTCTGCTTAGCACTCAGCATTTGGGAAAGAGTATGGGAGTTAAACACACACCTCTACCAGTGGACTAACCTTCTACTGTAGTGATTGCACAACTGTGTGGCCCAAGGGCTACAGAAACGGAGATGGGTGTCGCCATATGCGACCATACCAATGGTTGTGGGAGGACTTTAACTTTTTTAATCATTGTGCCATTTTGTAGCAGAATGTAGATTGTATAGGAAAGAGAGAAATGAACTGTATAAGTTTGTACAGAACTTACCATTATTTCCCTATTTCATACACTTAAGCACTGTTGAAAAATTCATATTCCTAATGCAATTACACAGTCCGGTCTTACGCAGCTTGTACTAACATGTACAAAACTGGTGTGTTACACCTAAAGGCGGTGTACCGGTTATGCGGAACAAACAAACAACATTGAACCTTCCATCGAATAACATATCTGTTCTCTTATCTCTATTATAAGTATGCACAGTTCAGGTATGCAGGAGAGCATTATACTGGAGGACATTGCATTAAAGATCTCTTTAGGCACATTTTTCCATGCATACATATGTAACCTGGCAGAATTACGAGACGTTACACCTATTTAGCAGTGTAGCCTTCATTGGCCGCTCTTCCTTTCAGGTTCCATCGCAGAAGAACTGTCCCAAGGAGCTGAAGAAACAGGCACTACTGCGGCAGTCTGATCGGCTCTCCTTTTACGGTAAGCCTTATGCTATAGTCTATTTTCATCTACTGTAAATCAAGAAATAGTTTCAGTTGTTTTATAAACTTGTTACACAATGACGACACGCTGCCAGTGCTGCCAAGCAGGCCCCATAACTTGTCCTTTGAACATTGAACTTAAACCTCGACTTAAAATGTTTTGTATTGGAATTTGAGCTCAAGTTTGATTTGTTTTGTGCAGTTAAAGTCAGAGTCTGAGTATAGTGTCCAATCTTAGTTTATACTGCTGCGGGGTCCCTGACATGGGTGGGCAGCAGTCAGCTAGTCCTCACACCATGTTTCCAAGCTGCTTTGTCCAGCAGGTCCACACTTGAAAGGCTGCACTCTCTAATGTCCTTCCTGACACGCTCCAACCAGGATTCCCTGGTCTACCCCGACCTCTGTTGCCTGGCAACTGTAGTTCAGTGATGGTGTTAATGGTGTCAATGCTGAAATTTCTGATGTTATATATATGTTTGCCCCTGTTTCGCAGGTAAGGGCCGTGAGGCGGTGAAAGCCCTGGTCCGACTGAACGAGCTCGTACCCAGGCAGCCGGACATCCTCAACAAACTGGGGGTGTCGTACCTCATGGTGGGGAACAACAAAGCGGCCAAGAGGATCTTTGGGGAGGTAGGGTGTGCACTTCTGTATCTGTATAGCCAGCATTACTTCGGTGTCACACACCAGCTTCTGTATCTGTATAGCCTCAGGCAGAAAACGCCAGCTTCGTAGGCACGCGGTGTGGCGGCAGCCAGCTATACTACACCAAAGACCTGTTATAACCCAACCTTTGTACATCTAACTGCAGGCCTTGTTTAAAGCTATCTAGTGATGATGACATAACTGTACTTGGTCGCAGCAAATTCCACTCTACTCAATTGGAGATGCCAGGTTTCCCGACATGCAAGTTATCATTTTTTGCATACAAACAGCCTTTTTAGAGTTTACAACAACCCAGCGTATTAGGCTTCTGAAATAAAGTGTGTCCTGTCACGGCCAGCATGCGAGCGATACCTTTACAGGTGGCGTAGCTTATGGCTTGCCGGTGTTGACAGCAACCTGAAATATACATGTACATGGGCAACTTAGCTTTTGGCTTAGATTCCCCAGTGGACAACCTGAGAAAAAAAGCACTTCGAACCCTGAATACGCTTTGTTTCATTTTATGCAGGTGATGCAGATTCGCCCTGAAGATGGGTTTACCAAGGCCTTAGTAGTAAGCTTTATTTTCCGAGATCCCAGTTTCCACTTTCTTTTTCATCTTGTGCAGGTGCTGCAGATTCTGCCTGAAGACGGGTTTGCCAAGGTGCACCTGGGGTTCATCCTGAAGTCGGAGACGCGTTTTGACGAGGCGATCCCCCTGCTGAGGGAGGGGATCAGCACGGAGGAGGAGGGAACCATCGACGGCAGGTTCTTCTTCCACCTGGGAGACGCGCTGTACAGGCAGGGGCAGCCGGACGAGGTCTGTGTTAACTTTGTATTTGTATTTATTGGCAATGATACAATGTAATTACCAAGCCAGCACACACAATCAGCAGACAAAAAGTTAACAGACGTAATACAAGGTAAAATACAAATCATGCAATAAAGGAGTTAATTACAACATGTACAATGTACATGTACAAAATGTACATGCTTTGTATGACATTGTGTATTCAACATAGCTGCATGAGTAGAGTGGAATCATTCCTTAGCTGACCGAACTTCAAGTACTTGTGGCATTAAGGGTCAGAACAACGAAAGTTTTACGTTCAGTTGCTACTACAGTTGCTACACTTAAAGTAATCTGTGTTTCACCTGCATTGTTTTTAGGCAAAGTACTGGTACCAGAACGGAGCAGACCGTGGTCTGTTCGCCTCGATGTACCAGCGCTCGCTCTACAACGAACCCAACCTGCGAGCACAGCCCTTCTGGACGCCAGAGGAAGGGGGGAACAACTTCATCCGCGCCGTCCAGGTAGCTGTCCGTTTTCACTCTCTAAAGACATATTGTTTTTGCTCTATTTCATCCTCTTCTTCCTCATCTTCTTCTCCAAACAAATGTCAATGACCTGGACCAGACGGCTGTCACCCTGTGGTGTTGGGTTACATTTTGCAGCAGGACAGAGTTGGAGAGGCTGGTCACCATATATATATGAATGTGTTTGAGTAACAATAAACAGAGCAGTAGTTTGTTAGGCTACACCATGTGAAGGTACTACGTTATGCATTTGCTTTGCAAATGTTACCTTTCTAGTTTGTTATACTATTGTATGGTATAACTGGTATCCCGACAAGGTTTAAGAGTCACCAGTACATGCTTAAAGTGAGTATAAGCTGCATAAGACCTCACTTTGTTCAGGTACAATTAGTACCTAGGTTTGGTTAGGGACATCCCACAGATAGAACTTTAAATGGAGGTGCTGTTTTAGGAGAGCAGAGAGCCACACCTCAAGCTTAGTGCAATTAGTGTAGGGTAACACTTAAAGGAAAAATTGGCAGGTACATGTACATTGTAACTTACCTAATTCTGCATTTTTCAAAAACATGTATGGCTACTATAAAAGCTGTGGGGTCGTATGGCGCAACGACAGAGTACTCAACTCGGAACCAAAAGGTCCCGGGTTCGAGTCCTGACATGCCACCGACCTTGTGCCCTTGGGAAAGGCACTTAACACGACTTTCCTCACTTGACTCAGGTGTAAATGAGTATTATGTGTTAGGTGTGCACGCTACCAGCATACTTGCTGCCTAGTGCACACTTTGTATTGTCATGTTACAATTTCTGAACAAAACAAAATACTATAAAAGTATAATACAATGTTGGTTAGTTCTGTCAGCCTATCTGAAAATCCTACAACATCAAAATTGTACGATGACCTACGATGAATGTCATTGCACCTTTGGGACAAAACGTAATATTTATTATTAATTCTGCTGCACAGAGACTAGAGTGGAACTGGAAGATCATTCGAGATGAAGGTTTGAAGAACATGGACGCTGAGAAAGGAGTTTTTCTACCAGAGGAGGAAAACCTGAAGAATACCGGAGACTGGAAACAGTTTACACTGTATCAGAGAGGTACGGAATCATTTCATTTAGGGGTATCTATCATAAATACATGTAAGAGTGGTAACTGACCAACAAGCAAAATAATATAATTATGGTGGTATAATAGTAAAATTTGTGAGTTATTTTGATGATTTAATGCAGCTGTACTTATTTTTCATCATAAGTTGCTGTAAAACTTGAAGTTAAATGTTAATTTAGTTGTAGTAAAACTTTCCACATCATCAGTCTACATTGTACCGGCGCATTGTGTTGAACCAGAAAATCTCTCTTCATAATTTTTATTTACATTTTTTTTTAAATTGATAATATCAGGACAGAAACAGGAAGCAAACTGCAAGAGAGCACCGCAAACCTGTTTAGTCATCAGCTTCATCAAAGATGCTACTGGCTGCTCAAGGGGACAGGTATGCATAAATTATTTATTTAAAAAAAAGGTAAAGGTACAAAATGTAGTACCACTATGATAGCTTTTTTCAGGCCTTAGGGGCAGTGGGTTGTTAAACCACTGTATGCATATTGTTTTTGCTCAGTCTGTTTCTTCTTAATTTCTTCTCCAAACACATAAGGTCAATGACCTGGACCTGTCACCGTGGTAACTGGTGATGTAGCAGACACCCTGTGAAGTTACATTGTATGTAGCAAGTTGGAGGGGCTGGACACCAGATTATTATGTACATGTACATGTATATGTTTTAGTAAGAATAAACAGAGCAGTAGTGTGTTACTTTGTGAAGGTAAACATTATGCATTGGCTTTGCATATGTTACCATAAGTTTCTAGTTCTACATTTTTCTCTCCCCACAGGTGAAGTTCTCCATCATGCAGCCTGGTACGCACGTCTGGCCGCACACCGGTCCCACCAACTGTAGGTTACGCATGCACCTGGGGCTGGTCGTACCGAAGAACGGCACCAGACTACGAGTGGGAGATGACATAAAGTAGGGAAACACTGTTTTCATTTTTCTTTCATAAATTCATATATAATCATGGTGGTTTTATTTTGCAGTAGGAGAGAAAAGGAAATTTTTAAAACCACTGTGAAAGTTTGAAGTTTCACTTGCTCTTTGTCTCATTTTGTTTGCAAGATGTGAATAGCAACTCCAAATTGATGATCAATCAAACCACAGGCATCAGGGAAGATACATGGCGGTTGCGGACATGTCCCTCCAGGATGTTCTGTTTTCGGCCAAGGCTCTCCAGTCGGTTCTGCCAACCCCCAAACTGTCCAACACATTGAAAACTTGGTCCTCCCATCTGCTCCCATCAAATTGATGATGGAAAGGAAATATTCTGCATTTCTGTTTAAATAGATATTGCTGCTAACCTTTTATTTGATGCCTTCCAACAAGGATCAGCTTTCGCATATGCAAATACCACAACTAATGTGAGTCCCAATTCATTCTAGTGTTGGAGATAAAGTTTAGTCTTTACTTCTTAATGACTTGTACCAACACAGATGAACTTTCATGCTAATGTGAACTTCCGCTGTTTTTCAGAACGTGGGAAGAAGGAAAAGTCATCATCTTTGACGACTCCTTCGAGCACGAAGTCTGGCAGGAGGCGGATTCCTACCGCATGATCCTCATCATCGATATGTGGCACCCAGACCTCACCACTCAACAGAAGAAAACTCTAACACCCATCTAAGATCACAGCTCTGTCATAGCCTCTACCAGGCTTCAGCTGTGATAGCCTCTACCAGGCTTCAGCGATGGCTGGAAAGAGTAGAAATTGGCCATACAGACAGATAACATGCCAGGGGAGTTGGTACTCTAAAGGAGTACAGTTTCAGAACAGTTAGCAAACCAACTCCCCTGGCATGTTATCTGTCTATTTGGCCAATTTATACTCTTTCTAGCTGCCACTGAAGCTTTCTAGAGGCCAGCTTTGTGATTGCTTTATTTCTTGTAGGCTAAAGCATTTTAAAAAGCAATGTTTTCTTTTACTTGTAGATATTAGTTATTAATAACTTGATGTATAGAGTTCCTTGTGAACCTGAAATTAACTTTCCGTCCTTGTAGTTTATGGTGTGTCTGTTCGCGTTTGCTTGTGTTTCCGTAGTTATGTCCACATGCTAGGCACACCAGGGACACTGGCAGGTCCAAAAAAAGGTTAATATCTGATTTCCTGTCTTCAATTTCTTGCTAATTTTGTGCATGTTGCCTTATAGGAGCCAGTAGAAAAAATGCATACAGATTCAGTATGAAATAATGAATAGAAATTCACAACATTTGTTAAATGTTGTTGTTGTTTCCTCTAGTGCATTGCACCCATAAAAAATCAGCCATAATCTTACAATCCACCGCCACATTAAGTATTATCCAAAGCCTTCTTGGTTTTCAAGGCATACATGACTTGTACAAAGTGCTGTTAGTTACATGTACATGTATTATGCTCGATACTGTGCAATTTTATTAGTACTTTTACATATCTTTTTAAAATTAGGTTTATTTCTATTATTAATGTCTATGCGGAGCTGCTAGAAAGATCAGCATTAAGTTAAGAGCTAACCTATATATACCTTAATTTTACTAACCTGTTAACTTCTCAACTTTGCTGTTAAGGAGAAAAATTACTGTTGCTTGTCTTAAAAGATATTGACTATCTTCAAGCCATTCCATGTTTTTTAATGTTGCTAACTTGCTATTATATTGTGGCAGAGGGCTTTAACATTGTTTGCCTATTTGAGTATGTTAGTTAGGACACATTTTAATATGTTGCACATTTGTGCACTGATCCTTGGAGTTGTGCACTTGTAGAAACTTGTTGGCTTGTTGTTGAAATTCACTGAAAACTCACTGAAAAAAACAACGCAAAGTAACGCAAGTATAATGCACAAATAGTCAACAGAAATAGCTGTACTTAACTAAAAAAATATGACATTCAACAAATACAAGGTGATTTTGGTTTCAATTGTACAGTCAAACCTATACAAACGACCACACATAAGGACCACCTGGCCATTGTAATAACGTTTTTGATGGTCCGTTAGATAATTTTTCCCATTGACACAGTCATTAAGAATCCTGTCTATAGTGACCACCTGTCCACATGGACCAGATTTTATTGTCTCTTTAGTGGTCGTATTGGCTATTATCCTTTTCCCTGTAAGACATACAAAATTCGTGCCAACAGACTACCTTAGTAGGCAGAATGTTAAAGATGTTGAGATTTTACCCACCTAAAACACACACATGATATCTTGTATTTATTTTGGTCCAATTTTTTATTGAAAAATGTTAAGATACTAGTAATATCTCTACATGAACCGAATATTTTTACATCACAAATACATTTCACTAACTTTCAAAAAGTCTTTTTTGTAAGGAATCTGAAAGAATGTAAAGTTAAAAGTACTTTACAATTTGTAATTTGAAAGTACTTGAGAGAATGACTGTACAAACTGTACAATTGTATTTTCTACAGGAGTAAATAAAGATATTACATTCAGTATTGTTTAACATATCAAATATACCTACATGTATAAGTCGGTAAAGTACGTTATACCGTACTTCACAAGTTGGCTATACGGGCAATCAGTATATAAAATGTACAATAGGACAAGAACCTTGTACAGAAATGTCTTAACGACATTGAGGTATATACTCTAGTAATATTCAAATAGCACATCATGGTATTGCGCTCTATGAACTGTATTTTGCTATAATACTTACCAACAGAAACTGTAACTTTCTCGAGCTTTTGTTGTCAATTCGTCATTTCAAATGGTGGATTAAAATGTCAATGACATCCAGCTTAATTGAAGTGTTTTGATTTTGGCGACGTCTCAGGAGGAGCCAACAGTAACAGTATTGTGTGTGATTCGCAAGAATTCTAGGAATTGTACACTCAGGCATTTTGTCCACAGGAATGGAATGTCTACAGGCATGTGACCTACATCTATGCCCACATTCCTGGACACCTTTGGGAGTCCCACAGATCTAGAAGACCTCTCAGAGCTGCCCCAGCTGGATGCCCTACTTTCTGTGACCCTGGGGCTTGTTCATTATACACTCAGGGGGGGAGTGCACTGTATCTGTATAGGTACATTTTGTACCAAGTCTTCCTCAAAATCATGAAATGATGGCAGGGCCACAGTGCCATGCAAACAATAACCCTAACAGCAACCACCGTCGCCATGGCAATGTATGTTTTCATTGCCAGTCTTCTTGTTGTTTTTTTTACTCGCTATAGGAACTTGTTAGGAAGAATGTATCATTGCCTACCAGTAGGGTGACCAGGGAGATGCCAAACCGAATTGATAATTACAGTAACTGTAGTTTATATTTGTGGCGTCGAATAGCCGAGTGGCTAGTATAGCTGACACACGATCAAGAGGTCGCGAGTTCGATCCCTGGCCAGCTAGAGGCTGTGTCCTTGGGACTTTCCTCACTCCACCTACATTTGTAGGTGTAACAGGGGTACCTGACTTCGGTTGGGGAGGTAAAAGGCGGTGGAAAGAGAGGGATGGGTTCTACATTCGAATACCGTGCCCTAGACACAGTGGATCAGCAACTCACTGCCCCTACGGCCTCAAAAAGGCAATGGACTACCTTCTTCAACCGGCCTGTGGAGACTGGGGTAACCAAACAAAATATACTCTGATGCAGACAACCGTATTTCCATCAGAATCATAAAGGTTTCATGGATAATTTTCATGCCTATCATGTTTACACCACCTACTGCATGTTCTTGGATATTGATCTTATATTTTTTATTATTATTATTATTATTGGTGGGCCGGCTTACTCTCTCCTTGCAGCCAAGGGCTGAATTGTGAGGAGCTTACAATGGTGGTGGGGCTTAATCGCAAGGGTCTGGAGCGGCTGCCATTCGGCGCTAACTCAGGTGACCTCAATACGACCCCAGGTGCGGCCATAAGACTGTAAGGTTTGAACCACTCACACCGGGAAGGACCCCTACTCTTTTCGATAAGTGTGGTGGGTTCTTTAACGTGCGTGGGGTGTGGCTCTCCCCAAACACGGGACCTCCATTTAACGTCCTATCCGAGGGACGTCCCTAACCGAAGCTAGATACTCATTTACACCTGAGTGAAGTGAGGAAAGTCGTGTAAAGTGCCTTTCCCAAGGGCACAAGATCGGCCGGTGACATGGGTGGGGATCGAACCCGGGACCTCTTGGCCCTGAGCCGAACGCGCTACCGCTGCGCCAGACGACCCCACGACCCTACAGATATCTGCGTGGAGATAACGGATAACTGCTCCAAGCAGATGTTGGGACACTGCTGATTTAGGATAACTGCTCCAAGCAGATGTTGGGACACTGTTGATTACAGATAACTGCTCCAAGCAGATGTTGGGACACTGTTGATTACAGATAACTGCTCCAAGCAGATGTTGGGACACTGTTGATTACAGATAACTGCTCCAAGCAGATGTTGGGACACTGTTGAGTACAGATAACTGCTCCAAGCAGATGTTGGGACACTGCTGATTTAGGATAAGTGCTTCAAGCAGATGTTGGGACACTGTTGATTAAGGATAACTGCTCCAAGCAGATGTTGGGACACTGTTGATTACGGATAACTGCTCCAAGCAGATGTTGGGACACTGTTGATTACGGATAACTGCTCCAAGCAGATGTTGGGACACTGTTGATTACAGATAACTGCTCCAAGCAGATGTTGGGACACTGTTGATTACGCATAACAGCTCCAAGCAGATGTTGGGACACTGTTGATTACGGATAACTGCTCCAAGCAGATGTTGGGACACTGTTGATTTAGGATAAGTGCTTCAAGCAGATGTTGGGACACTGTTGATTAAGGATAACTGCTCCAAGCAGATGTTGGGACACTGTTGATTACGGATAACTGCTCCAAGCAGATGTTGGGACACTGTTGATTACGGATAACTGCTCCAAGCAGATGTTGGGACACTGTTGGTTACGGATAACTGCTCCAAGCAGATGTTGGGACACTGTTGGTTACGGATAACTGCTCCAAGCAGATGTTGGGACACTGTTGGTTACGGATAACTGCTCCAAGCAGATGTTGGGACACTGCTGATTTAGGATAAGTGCTCCAAGCAGATGTTGGGACACTGCTGATTACAGATAACTGCTCCAAGCAGATGTTGGGACACTGCTGATTTAGGATAAGTGCTCCAAGCAGATGTTGGGACACCGTTGAGTACGGATAACTGCTCCAAGCAGATGTTGGGACACTGTTGAGTACGGATAACTGCTCCAAGCAGATGTTGGGACACTAAAGAGACTACAAAGAATGCTTGTTGTTCTGTTTTGCATAGACTTGAATGTGTTTAATCTGCATCTCATACCAATGTTCATAGATCAAAAGCTACAATGTGCAAATTAGGAAGTCACCTGACAGACATAGTCTCTCACCAAAGTTTATTTGACATAACGGGAGAAAAAATCTGATTAAAAAAACAAAAATAGACACACAGTCAAAGACACAACATTTTAGAGAACCAATATTCACATTATGAATGTAAATCATAAGTTTTGACACTTCCAAGCAAAAAAACAAAATGCAGTTTGCGCCGCATGTCCATTTGTACACTAAAGGTATTTACTATAAGTAACTTGCTATGTATGGAAAAATTGCTTGCATGAGCACAAGATACAAACAGTTTGGTTTTACAGGTACACTTTGCGATATAAATTGTTCTACTTCTTAATTAAACAAAGCTTTCTTGATATTTTTGAAATTGTGTTGCTTACATGTACTACCTACATGTACATTGCAAACACAGCTTAGAATGTTTCAGGGATGCTTTTATGAAAAGCTAAAAACAACACATTGCACAATCTTCATGTAGGTTTCTGTATGGCCAACAAGGATTTTGTGAACATCATAATCAGAATTAGATAATCAACTGTTATGAATTTGACACGTCCAACAAATTAAAGTAGAAAAACTAGTTAAGTTCTGTAGATTTAAAAGCATACATTTCATAAGCTTTGGACATTTACCTGAGGTTTATGTATTGGCAGCGTAGATTTTTATTTGAAATAAAAGTAGTCCTGATGAAGGAACTGCTAGTGTTTTTTTCCCTACTTGAAAACCACATGCACATAATTGTGGACTGTGTACATGTACACGTCAACATTGCTACATGTACTTCAGCACGTCGGCAGAACGTACTGCGCCTGCGCAAAACCCTGATTTTTCACGGTTTTCCTAAGATGTTTGGTTGCATCAAAATTTTGCCTGTTGCAGACGATATCTTTTCCAATACAACATCTGAAAACTACAGACAGGCTGTCAACCTTGACTAATACAACCTTATATGAGACGTTCTGCCAAAATGCTATGCACAATACATTATGGGTTTCGCGCAGGTGTAGTACGTTCTGCCAACGTGCTTGCTACTTCTGGGTTTGAAAGTTTACTGTAGATCTCTAAATGTTTGTGGCAGTTCTATATTTGCAGTTTTCTATATAACAGAATTGTTTAAACTGCGAACTTCAAACACTGAGAAAACCTCCCTTCCCTTCCCACCATGACATTAAGTCCCTGTAGCTGCAAAGATACAGATTTCAATTAGTGCCATTACAGACAAAACTGAACAGTAAATTTTAAAGCATTGTTTTTCCCAGATGTAGTAAGATCTACCATAACGCATATCTTCTAATACAGAACAATCTAACCACCTTGTAAGTCATTATACGTATTATACAATTACATGCAAACCTTAGCTAATCATTAACATAATGTAGAATGTGACTTTGGCATACCCTAGAATCAAAACTTATTACACATCATCAGTAAGTGTTGTCCTTTACCAAATACTAGTACTAGTATACAATGTATGCCTTGCCTGATAGTAATATGGAAGTTACACATGTATATGTGAAAAAAAGTGATAATATGCCACCATTATATAGTTTTATATCATCCAGTTTTATGAGATATACACTTGTATAATCGAAACCTGACCAGGCAAAGCTAGCCTGGAATCCATCTTACGCTTGCTCCAGTCTGCTTCCCTGATCATGTGACTCCGAGCCTATCAGACCTCTCGCTTATATTTTAGGCATATTTTCGAATGCCATCTTATTCTTTATATCATACCCAGGCAGCGATACAGTGCTCCTGGCCGTGTTGTATCCACCCGTACAACACAATTGTATAAAACGGCTTCCATAGAACGATTCGAACGATTCGAACGCGCTTCGCCCCAACCGTGTGCGCCGCTTTTGAACATTCAAATACAGGATTCGGACGTTGGAATTGATGTTGCTGCAGTTTTTTGGTTCAGGGACACCCAATTTTCGCTCATTTCGCCTTGAAAGACGTGTTTTCTAAGGTGGGTATGATATAAATAGCATACAACATGGTGTATTCCGCATCGCCCTCGGTCTCGGCCCTCCCGCGAATTGGATCGCGGTCGGGCCGATACCTCGGGCAATACGGAATACACCGTGTTGTATGCTCTATATATTAACTGTTTGAAAATTTGTTTGGTAGAGCAATAAGAGGAGCTAGAGTACAGTTGATACCAGGCTTAAATCTGTAACCTACATGTTTGGTCACTTTACCATAAGTTACAATTATCATGAAGACCTCAGTCCTAAAACTGAAGTCTTTGGGCAGTCTTAAAACAACTGACATTTGTCACAGAATGATATAACGTCAACCCTATCATTCTGCCAGACACCCTAAGACCGTCACATTAAAAAAAAGGTGAATCTAAAGAGATCTATCAATGCAGCATCTGTTCAGTAACCCTCAAGGTACTAAGTATTAGCTACTTTAAATATCCATTTGGTGATCAAGACATTTTGAGAAGGCTTGGATAACACAACTGTTTCAATGTGGTGGTTATAGGGTGGAACTACGAGAGTTGTATCTACCAGTACCTAATTAAAAGTAGCAAAGTTAAGAAATATGACAGAATGAGATATTTCTGTACAGTGCCTCCAATGACAGTTACTCTATGTTCTGCTGTAATATGTGCTACCGGTACCTTCAAAGTTTACAACTTGCACATAATACCAGGCAGTGATGTAATGTGATATCCTATATTTCATGTTTTGTTCACCATAATTAACTAATATGCCATCCTAATGTGTCAACATGCAGATGTGTTAACATACATAAGAACCATCCTGTGGTGTAATGTTTAGGTGTTTGGCTCAGAACCCATATGTCCTGGGTTCTAATCCTCCAACATTTCCCAATGTTGTGCCCTTGGAAAAGGCACTTTACACAACTTTCCTCACTTTACTCTGGTGAAAATGATTACCTAGCTTTGGTAAGGGATGTCCCTTGAATAGGACGCTAAATGGAGATCCCGGGTTTGGGGAGAGCCACACCCCACGCACGACACTTTTCGAAAAAGAGTAGAGGCATATGCATGCCCCGGTGTGCGATGGTCCAAATACTACTGTCTGTAGTTGGTGATTTAATCACCTGGACAGAAGCCTGGCGAACCTCTATCTTGTCTCACCCACATGGTGATTTAAATGGTAACTCACCCAGATGGAGGCCTGGCGCACCCCGCCTTGTATCACGTTAACAAAGGGTATATCCCCCCCTAAGGTTGACGATCAACTAATGATGATAAACATACAGACAACAGTTACATATATATGACAATACAGCCCTTTCTAACATATGATATACATGTACATGTACTTGTAAACAGACAGACTGGCTGGAATTTTGCACATCCCCTTTCATGTACTGGCTATTCGTCAGCAAATACATCATCAGATCTATACAATCAGTTGCACATTACACAAAAGCTTTCAGCCAGCACATTGGCAAAAATTAAGAACAGAATTCCACATCGCGTTGTTAAAGTTATCATTTGAACAGCAATGTTTTGTATCCTGGAACTGGAACTACTAAGTATGTATTACTTGTGTTTACTACTATTATGTAATACTATACAGGGTGATCTTTTGTTATGTTGTTTGTATATCTACATAGTTGCACCAACGATAAATTATTAAGTGGAAAAATCATTACAGTAACTGTTATAGGGTGGATTTGACAACAATCTTACATTGATTGATATATTCGCTACTTTACCGTAAATGTTGAAATTTTTGTTTCAGTTGCTAAGTTTTGCAGTGATCTTTCCACTGCAAAAAGCATGACACGAGGAACATTGTGTTTTATTATACTAACTGTACTACAGAATTGTTTCAAACACAAACTTAAAACACAACAAAAACCTCCTTTCTCCACTTACTGCAAAACTAAGTCCCTGCTAAAATAGAGAATTTACAGTATTTTCCAAGTGACGATGGAATTGTCATAAAACCAGCTTAAAACAACCAAACCTACTAACTGTAACACCACTTTTTCTTAACAGATTTGTTGTTGGGTATAAAGATTTCTTACACAACCAGTAAAGTTCTCACTTGCTTACGTATCGAAGCTTCAGAAGCTCTGAGGAAGGTGTCTGATAGACATTGAAACGTAAGCAGGTGAGAACTTTACTGGTTGTGTAAGAAGAAATCTTTATACCCTATGATCTAACAACCTGATGAAATTATTTATGGAGATTTTTTGTTAATTTCTTAAGTCAGAATATCGTGATCAGGGTTTTCTTTCCTCAGATTCTTATGCACCACGGGAGGTAGGGAGACTTTTGTGCGTGAGTTCAGCGTACCAAAGAGTTCCGGACAAGCCCGGACGCCTTTGGTGATCTCGTCCGCCACTTTCGTGAGGTCGTAAATGATTTCGTCGGAAACGACGGAGTCGTACTTGTACTTGGGGTGGTTCTGGACAAAGGCACGGATCCATCGAGCAGTCGTCATCAGTTCACCTGAGGAAAAAAGTAATGGATTATTTTGTTGATCTCTTTGAATATTTAATTATATACTTAGCTATAGGCCAAACCAATTTAATTTGTTGGTTCTTGGATTTTTTTCAGAAGAAATATGAAGTGACAGGTAAAAAAAACAGAGCTAGGCATCCTATGATAGCCCCAAAAGCTACGATAGGAGCCATGCAGTCAGCATTTATTGCATTCATTGATTAAATTGGTTTGGACTTATTTCATCATCACATCATAACACAAGCTGGCATCATACAGGAGGAAAATACCTCGCCTGACAAGTCTGGGAGCTTTGAAGGAAATTTCAGCAACACAGCCATAATGATTGTCCTCACGATTCTTGCACAATTTGCAGGAATCCAAGCCCCATCCAATGTGACAACTGAAGGCAGATATCCAGGCAAAAAATATGCTGGAGTCTCCAGCAATGTTGAAATTCTGCAACCTTCTGGTAATCGATAAATTCGGCCCAATGTCAAGGACAGTGTGACACTGGCTTTCATATCAAAATAACATTCAACTACATGTAGTCAACTTAATTGCATGTAGAAGATGTACCCAATGCCCTACGTACCTGAGGCCCTTTTCTGGATGAGATTGAGATACTGCTGTACAGAACACCTGGTGTCCACATCGATGTCCACTGTCTCCAGGTAGGAGTTCATCAGCGACACAAGACCCTGGAAACCTCCAACCTACGGGGCAACAAAAATATACGCCAAGTTTTACATCCTGTATCCTTACACCGTCTTTCACTAGCGCTGAGTGACCACTGAGCAATCAAAGATTTGGCAAATCGCTCCACAAATATTATAGCTTTTGTAAAATTTATCCATATTCTAATTGTTGAATAGTCAAAGCATAGGTCCGTATGAAGACCTCCTAACCACAGTAAAGAAACAGAAACTGAAGCAGTATGGCCACGTGTCAAGGTCATCGGGACTAGCCAAAATCATCATACAAGGAACAGTCCAGGGAAGAAGAAAGAGGGATATGCAACGGAAAAGGTGGGAGAATACCATCAGAGAATGGGCAGGCATGACACTAAGTGAAACGTTAAGAGGAACAGAAAACCGTGAAGGGTGGAGGTTGTTAGATTATCTGCGGTGCCCCAACAAACATATAATTAAGACTGAGGGATAGATGAGATGAGACACCTTATTCAAATTCCTGTTACTGTCTTTTCAAATTCATCATCATCAGGTCGGGCAATTTGCCCGGACCGAGTCCACTCGCACTCTCCAGGCAGCTCTGTCCGCCATTAACTGTCCCATATGTTCAGCCCTCACCCCTAGCTACATCTTCAGCAAGTTGGTCGATGTAGGTACGATGCTAGAGTATTCAATTCATAACTAGTATTTTCCTCATACAGCTAGAAAGTATGAGGAAGTTGGAACTGACCTGTCCATTGATGATCTCGTTGATTGTCATCTTGGTGTACTCCTCCTGCTGCACCGCCCCGTTATACTGGCTGTACGGCTTGTCGGCTGCCGGCTGGGACTTGGACTCCTCATAGTCGTCACAGCATTCATCTGGATAATCATGAAGAGAATGTTGCACAATCGACAGACAAATATATAATTGTTATTGGGGCTTACTCTCTCCTTGCAGCCAAGGTGTTAGGTGTGGCTCTCCCCATACACGGGACCTCCATTTAACGTCCTATCCGAGGGACGTCCCTAACCAAAGCTAGGTACTCATTTTCACCAGTGAAGTGAGGAAAGTCGTGTAAAGTGCCTTTCCCAAGGGCACGAGATTGATGATATGGCAGGATTCAAACCAGGGACCTCTTGGTTCTGAGCCGAACACTCTGTCCTTACACCACATGACCCCACACAAATACAAGATTTAAACAGTTTTATTAGGTTTTTAAATCGATCATAATTATACAAGTTATGTAGAACATAAGTCAGTTGTACCCATGCACAGTACACGCTCACACTTACTTGGAGGCAGAACCTCCTTCCTGAACCAGAACAGCCCCTGTCTGACAGCATCTCGCTTCTGGGCCTCCTGCATGTTTTCATCAACCTGTGGGGGACAAGGCAACGTTTCTACATACAACTAACCAGTTTTCGAAAAAGAAAAAGATATCAAACATTTGAAACCCCTTGATGAAATTATAGAAAAGAATAAAAAACCTAACTTCATGATTAAACCCATGTTAAGTCAATGTATTTACAGGAGAGGAAAATATTAATGTACATTAAATTTTGTACAAATACGAATGAATTCCTTTAAGTTTTCACTGCTCTGCTTCGTAACATAGACAAAAGACCAACCTTGGATATGGGGATGAGGAAGTTGAGGTTGTACGACAGGATGACTCTTGTCAAGAGCACGATGAACACCACGTACGCTGCGTTCTCAAAATCTGTCAGCTGAACCTGTACAAAAAGCAACAAGATTTCAGACTTCCGGGGAGCATTTCGGAGCTTTCGTGACCTTCAGGTTCACCCCATTTCCTGTGTCTGACCTTATTACACATACGCTGCATTCTCAAAATCTGTTAATTGCACCTGAAAGGGAAAAAAATGCCCTATTTTTGGGGAAGTATTGTTTTGGGTGGCGCTAATTTGTGGAAGGTTTGTATGTTGGGGTTCCAAAGCGAGAAAGGGTTCCAGAATGCATCATGCCTTCAGCTTAATACAATGTGCTTGACAAGGCCTGAAAAGTTTAAAGTCAACACAACTTTTAAAAATTTCCTGTTTCTTTTCAAGGTCAAAGTGGTTTGTCCATTCTACTGACCTCTGTTGGCCTGAACTCCACCCTCCAGCCAATTGGAGAGTTGGGAGGGGGCGGTTTGAACCTCATGGACTGCCAGTTGGTGGACTGAATGTTCTGGAAAGTGAGAAAACGTCAAAAGTTAGGTCAACATTGGGGATTCAGGAAGCTGAGGATTGTAATATACATGTATGTACTAGTAGTTCAGCATGTCGGCAGAACGTACTGCGCCTGCACAAAACCCTGATTTTTCACGTTTTTCGTTGGATGTTTGGTCAACGTTGCATCAAAATTTTGCCTGTTGCAGACGATATTTTTTCCTATACAACATATGAAAACTACAGACAGGCTGTCAACCTTATATGCTCTAATACAACCTTATATGAGACGTTCTGCCAAAGTGCTATGCACAATACATTACGGGTTTCGCGCAGGCGCAGTACGTTCTGCCAACGTGCTTAGTACTTCCCAGAAGACTCAAATCTCTGACTTGCTGTAGCTGGGTAAAATTACTGAATGGAGATCTTAGAACAACACGTACATGTCAACAAACAAACAAACAGAGATCTTGTGATCTCACCTCGAAGTGATCTGACTCCTCGTCATCATTCAAGTTGATCTTCTCGCTAAAGAGCGAGATTGGATCCCGGATAAACAGGTGAGCGAAGTGACGGGCTAGGAGCCTGTCAATCCCTGCAGATCAAAACAAAGAAAAAATTATTTGTAGTTGTTTTGGGTTCCTGTACATATGATGTCCTACAATGTATGTACACAGCAAAGGTGACAACTTGTGTCATTTAGGCTCTGTCTACTTGAAGAAGTCCACAGGACGAAACCAGTCATGACAGCCTGTCGTGTGAATAAAAGTTGAAATATTATAATGGGAACGATCAACTATGCAGCTCCAGATGTCTTACTGAGGAACGACTGTGGTGTGATAGATGTCAGTTAGCGTGAGGAATGAATCCACTCTTAGACTACCTTGGAACACACTTCCTCTGTAATGTCCTGTGTCATAATTCCTCTGGGTATCTTAAGGCTGCTAATTTGACTGTGATACCTAAAACTGTCCTGGAAGTCTGAAATCTCATATTTCATGTTTAAATTTGCATCATCATTGTCAATGGAAAGTTCTACAGGTCGTTGACCCCTATACCTGCGTCCTGGAGTTGCTGGCAGATGTCCTGGTCCAGAACAAGGTCAATGTCGTTGTACTTCTCCGCCTCTGGGGTCAGGTAACAGTCGATGGAGTCATATCTGGACTTCGGAATCACAAACTTGTCGTTCTTCAGGGGCTACAGAGGAGATAAAGACGACTTTTAGTGGTGAGATTATTACATTTGACATCACACTTGCTAAATACTTTTATTATACACAGATGTGGGGGGTTCTGTGACGTCAAAAATATGGTGTACATTGCAGGGCTCGAATTACAATATTTGGTAAAGGTGCACAGGTGCACATGACTAAAAATATTTGCACAAAAAGCTTACTTACAGTTGTGCAGACCAGTAAAAAATTTGGTGCACAACACCAAATTTACATGCACCAACTTGCACATGAAGGGGGTAATTTGAGCCCTGCATTGTATACCTTAGTGAATGTACATGTAACCCTACACAAATATCTAGGAGCACTGCATGGTCACCCACAGTTAAAAGATCAGGTGCACATCAACTCCAATATTGGGTGCACAAAAGTGCATATGCACCAAGTATTTCCAGACCTGATATTATATGACACTATATATATAAATAGAAAGGTAACATTTGCAAAGCAAACGCATAATGTTGACATTGTACCTTCACATGGTCTAGCCCAACAAACTATTGCTAGATGTGTATTGTTACACAAACACATTCATAATCTATACAATATATGGTGACCAGCCTCTCCAACTCTGTCCTACTACAAAATGTAACCCAACACCACAGGGTGTCTGCTACAGCACCAGTTACCATGGTGACAGACGTCTGGTCCAGGTCATTGACTTTATTTGTTTGGAGAAGAAGAGGAAGAAGAAACAGAGCAAAAACAATATGTTTTCCTTCTGCGGACGAGGTAACCATAATTATTTATCATAATCATATATCATAATCTGACCTCCAGGCCCCTCTCCTCCCGTGTGCGACAGTCCACCGACCCCGCGATGATGTTCCACCTGCAGTCTACGTCCGACAGGTACCCACGATACACCGGGGCAGCCGCACTCAGCGCCAACTGATCGGACGGAAAGAAATAACGTGGTCAGTGATTGGTCACCAACTGATGACCGAAAGAAATAACATGGTCAGTGATTGGTCACCAACAGATGACACAAAGAAATAACATGGTCAGTGATTGGTCATACATGGCAATAAGCAGGGTTACAGTTTAGGCCATACCAATTTGATTTCTTGGTTCTCGGATTTTGTTTTGGAAAAATATGAAGCGACAGGGTGAAAAAAAACATGCCTAGGCATCCTATGATAGCCCCAAATTATGCTACAATAGGAGTCATGAAGTCAACATACCAGGGTGGTTTGTAACTCAAACAATGAATTTTAAACATTTAATCAAACCACTGCATTGATAGATGGAAAAACTGTAACAACTAGGAAGAAAAGGACTTTCTTCAACTGTTGGGGCCAAAATACAATGTATGAGCATTTTGAAGTTGATTCAGAACCTGAATTCTTTTTAATAATTTGCAATTCAGAAAAAAATTAAGAGTCTGAGAACAAATCCAAGAACCAATTGATTAAATTGGTGTAGCTAACAATTCTAAGAAACTATTCTACTATAATAAATAAGTGAACCAGCTCGTTTCAACAACTCGGAGATGGACACTACATACCCTAGGCCTATACACCAAAAGGTAGGGGAAGAATTTTAATTGACATTGTATTTACCATGGGAATGAAGGGGGGGGGGGGGGTAATGTTCTTCAAGTCAAGTGTTTAATTTACAATCTTTATTTGTTTCATCAAGGTGTTCTGAAGATGTTGACCCATTAAATGGGCTAACATAACTCACCTTTTCACGCAAATGTCATTCTTATTGTCATTAACATTTCAAGCCATCATTTTCAAATTTGCCCTTGAGTCACCACTAGTGATTGAAAAACCTTTTAAGGCCATACCAATTTTATTTGTTGCTTCTCGGATTTTTTCAGAAAAAAAATGAAGCGACAGGGCGGAAAAAAAAAAAAAACAAGACGCCATAGGCGACAATTCTCCGTGAAATTTTATAATTTGCAGATTGAGAGGTGGTATTGGCACTGGCATGCCTGCAGACGACGTATAAAATTGCATGCCGATTGAACAAAGGGGACCGTGGGTTTTAGCTGCAAACACGGAAAAACGGGTACCGCTCAAGTCAACGTTAACTCCAGGACTGTCTACAGGGAACACTCGCATATTAGCGCGACTGGCCATACACCGCGACTGGCCAAGCCCAGACCCTGCAATTAGTAACAGTTGCACATCAATCCGGCCGAAAGCATTGCGTAACACAGGCTACTTCTTCCTATATTCAGCGCCGTGTTTCGACAGAATAATACCGGGAAACGATTACTTTTCTTGTTTTGAACGCATAAACATAGATGTACGCTAATCTAGTATACCTGCCATGGCCAGATTATCTAAAGATGTGTGTATTCTGTGTACAATCTACAGAAATGTACATCAGGTCCAATCATCCGATTTTCACGTTTCAGTTTTTTGGACTCGGTCATCGGTATTAACATTAAATTTTTCCTAATGTTGACCTCTGACCACCCCACATATCCGTCCCCATCAGCCCCGCCCCGACTTACTACCGGTGACATAAACGGACGACAACATTTCAACGACATGGGGATGTTTCGAAAATAACCATTTACTCCAATATCAAAACAGCTACGGTAAAAATAAAAAGACGTGCATCATCCCGGACATAATGCAACACCACATGCGAAATTACACAGAAATGCGACGTACGGAAGATTGCGTTTTGGCTGCGAACATCTTCCAAAAAACTTGGCATCTCTTAACCATGGGCAAAAACATCTGGAACCACTTATAAAAACCACCCCGTATCTGCATGAAGTTCCACCCCCCCCCCCACTGCTATTCCAAACAACGCGTTTTTCTGGACCATTCCAATTCGCCTCGTAATTGTAGGGGTGCGTTTGCAATATTACATTGACCGCGAAAGCAGCAACGGCAAAAATACACATTCGTGCATCAACACGGGCATGCCCGCAGACGGCGTATAAAATTGCGTGCGGATTACACAAAGAGAACCCAGTGTTTTGACTGCGAACATGAAAAATCAGCCGATTACAACACTCCGTCCGGAGGTCCTGACCTCCTTCACGGAGTAATAAAAACAGGCCTGGGCATCCTATTATAGCCCCAAATGCTAGAATAGGTGCCATGAAGTCAACACAAAAGACTGGGTTAAAATTTAAACAATGAATTTTGAACTTTAATCTAACCACTGCATTGGTAGATGTAACAACTGTAACAATTAGGAAGAAAATGACTTTCTTCAACTATTGGAGGCAAAATATGAGCATTTTTTAGTTGATTCAGAACCAGAATTTTTTTTTTTTTTTTTGCAAATCAGAAAAAAATGAAGAGGCGAATCCGAGAAGCAACAAATTAAATTGGTGTGGCCTAAAGAAAGAAAAAAAGAACACTTAAAGGTAGCAAAGAAAATGCAGGGCTCGAAATATTTTTTCTGCATACCTGCACTGGTGCAGGTAACAATGAAAATTACCTGCACCAGACAAATTTTACCTGCACCACTCAAAACTTAGGAAGTATGGATCATACTAAAAACTGTTCAGAAACCATTGCCATTATTTCTTTAATTTATACTTCATTCAAAATGTGGGTGGTACCAGATCAATACACATTCAAATAATATTTAAAGTTACATGGGCCGATGCATGTCAAGAGTAGGTAGGCATATATTAGAAACACCAGTCCTGCACAGCTCCAATTTTACCTGCACTAACATTCAGGTGGTATTTCCAGCCCTGACCTTCTAGGACTTTGCACAGTCACTGACCCATTGTATATCCATTAGGTATAAGTCT